>VWYH01001008.1:229387-298556 GCA_013399365.1 Pampusana beccarii
CCGCCCGGCGGCGCCGCTGGTGGCGCTGGGGCAGCCGGTCGTGGATCGGGGACACCGGGCAGTGGCCTCGGGGCGCCTGGGCGCGGACCTGGGCACCGCTGGTGACCCCGGGCGATGGCCCCAGAACACCCAGCCGGGGACCTGAGACACCCGCCAATGGTCCAGGGACACCCTGCAATGATCCTGGGACACCCTGCAATGACGTTAGGACACCAGGCTGTGGTCCTGGGGTACCACTGATGGTCCTGGGACACCCAGCAATAGCCCCGGAACACTCAGCAATGGCCCAGGGACACTGGATCATGTTTCTGAACACCCAGTAACAGCCCCAAGACACCCGGCAACTGATTCAGTCATGGTCCTGGGTCACACAGCCATGGCCCAGGGCTCCCAGTAATTGGCCCAGGGCACCCAGCAACGGCCATGGGACATGCGGCCATGGTCCTGGGATACCCAGTGGTGGACCTGGCACACCCAGCACCAGGACAGCGAGGGCTGACCCTCCCGACCCCCCGCCTGTCAGGCAGCAGGGGCTGTTTGGAGCAGCGCTGGCTGCCCCACAGCCATGGCACAGGAGGAGGCACAGCCTGGGAGGAGGTGACGGGCGCAGATGGGCGGAAGTGAAGAGGGGGCGAAGTGATCACAGTCAATGCAATAATCAGTGCTAGCAGCAATCAGCAGCCCAGTCGGTTAAAGAGTAATTAAGTAGTTTTGCACATGTTTGTGGGCAGTTCCTCTGCTGTGTGTAGGAGGAGTTGGAAGGAGAGATGGAGATGCCTGGAAATGAAAAAATAGGAGAACAAACTCTGTTCCCGTCCAGGGAGCCAGGAGAAGTAGCTGCAGAGCAGATGGGGCCCAGCCCAGCCCATAGAGCTGCTGGCCTTTGCTGCATTCCTTGCCTCATTTATGATTGCAGGATCTATGCAACTCACACTTTGTTTGGGGGAGACCAGAAGGAAAGGTAATTCCTGATCTTACCAACAAAGCTGAGAAAACCAAGCCTGTGCTCCACGCCCAGGGTGGGAAGTGGAGCTGTGGACCAGGATGGGCAGCGAAGGCAGCGGCACGTCCAGGAACGATGGGCTGTGGGTGGGCAATGGGGAGAAACCATCGGCCAGGATGTGCCCGGTGTGTCCCCAGCTGCCTCCGCACCCCGGGGGTGAGCCTGGCCCTGGCAGGGAACCACGCATTGCTCAATCCGAACTTCCAACCCAGCCAGACGGCAACAGCCTGGGCTGCGGGCTGGGGGGTGCCCAGCGCCAGCCCCATGTCAGCCTGGGGCCAGACGCTAGGATAAAGGTTCTCCAGGTACAGCTGTGTATCACAGTAATCTCGTGAAGGATTAACCCCCCTTCCAGCCTGGATGCAGTAAAGGCAAATGAAAACAACAGTTCCCACATTTGACAAATGGGAGAGAAATACACTCCTGTTAGATACATATATTCCCAAAGTAGAGGGGAGATAAAAATCAAGATAAAGTAAAAAAGAGCAGGGATTGGCAGAAAAGTGGAAATCTCTTTTTAAAAGGTAAGACATTAATGTGCTGATGCACAGAAAGATTTCAAGGACAGGGGCTCCCCAAAAGCCAGGAGGCTGAGGAGGTGAGCAGGGATTTCCCTGGAGAGGCTGCATGAGCTGTGTTAACTTCAGGAACAAGAAAACTGGTACTCGTTTTTGTTTTCCGGGATTGCCACTCCACCACCACCATCATTGAAATAAATTAAATCCTGAGCCCTATTAATTTCTGGGAGCCCACAATACTCCAGCAGAACTGCATGGCCAAGTGGCGGCGAGATTTGCTGTTCGTAAAATAGCTTTTATCCAAACCTGAAAGAATGCCTTGGGCAAGGAAACCCAAGAAGATTTCTTGCTTGGTTTATTATTTGTTTGATGCAGCCATGGTCAAAGGTAAGACATCGTCGCAACCAATAATCTAACCTTTTGAACATATTTAATTAGCAGTGACATTGCTGGAGGAGCCACCCAGAAACTGGCTGCCAGGCCAGGGCTGCCGCAACGGGGACTGTCAGGGAGGAGCGAGCCGGGGCAGCCCCGCAGCCCCGCCGCGCATGCCGGCCCCGTGCCCGCTCTGACTCACCTCCCCTCCGTGCCGGGGCTCGGCTCAGCCCCGGTCAACGCACTTCACTTTCCCCCTTTTCTTTTTTTTTTTTTACTTACCCTCTCTTCCCCTCTTCTCCCCACCCTGCCTCTCTGCTGCATCCCAGCTAAGGGATCGGAAACACCAGCCAAAGCCTTTTTCCCTCCCCTTGCCCTCTTCCAGTACAATACAACGAAATGAAGCAGGAAGGGAGGTTTGAAAGTCTTGGCTCATTCCACAGGGCCAGGTTAGGATCTCGGGGCGGGAGCACGTCCAAGCAGGGCTGTTGCAGGGAGCGTGCGGGTGGCTCATGTCCAGGAGTCCTGGCTCTGTCCAACCACCGTCCCCAGGCTCCAGCCTGCACCAGCTCCTCCAGCCCTCCCAGCCGGGGGTGGATAAGCGAAGCCCCATTTCCTGCAGAGTTTAATGTGTCAGTGGTGCCTGAGACACTTTGAAGAGGGCTTCCGTGCACAGCTTTGCCAGCAGCCTTGGGGGGAAGGTAAGGTCTGTTGGTGCATGGCCACAAGCAGGAACGGAGGGCCAGGTCCTGCCGGCGCACCTACACTCACAAGAAGATGCAGCTACACCCTTAGAGTATGTGTCCACATGAAAGGCATTCTGCATCACTGGAGGGAGAGCTCTGACTTGATGGCTCAGGGGTGCCCTGGTGCGAGCACGGCGCTCAGAGGGAGGGTACGGACACTATTGCACCACACGCAGTCTGGAGAGGTTGGCGCTGCATATTCACAGTGGCACCAACACTGTTGCTCAAGTGCTGTGTGTGGGAGAACGAGCTGGCAGCTCTCGTTGCTCGCTCTGGCTGGGCCAGATCCTGCCCCAGCCATGAGAATGGCAGAGGCACCGCAGGAGAGGGCGGCCAGGGTCTGCCCAGCGCCCTGCAGGCACCAAACCCACCCGGGAGGTGTCGCGAGGTCTCGGGCTGCGGATGGGCTGTGCCACGTGCTCACAGGGCCCAGTAAAAGGGCTGCTGTGCGGAACATAATCCTGAGTTTGGGCGTTTGTAACAGTCATCAAAGGGCTGCTCCACTCTGACTGCACTTCTCTTATTGTCACTTTATGCCGAGGCTCAATGTGGGCTGCCTAATCTGGACGATAATCTTTGTCCTGCCGCTTGGGCGAAGGACAGATGGTAGCAAGGGTGTCACAGCCCTCACCAGTGTTTTGCAGTCTTTGTCATAATCTCTCAATCTTCTGGCACCTTCAGCCCCAATGGTAGAGACTTTCCAGAACAGACTCTGTCCTGTGATTAGGAAAATGCCTCCGTGTATAAAGGTGAGGACAGTTAGCACCACACCGTGTCAGCCCTCCAGCTGCTTGGCACTGCTGTTTGCTTTGGATCTTCCCTGGAGTTTCTGCTGCCAGATGGTTTGTGAGCGAGGTGGGAACCTGAGCTGTGTCACTCGGAGAGAGAGACGGAGACTCGGGGTGGACTGGATGCTGATCCTCTCTCCGCTTTGCAAAAGCAATGTGCTCCCTCTGTTTTTCAACAGAAATCTCTCTGCAACATGTGGTTTGCTCCAGCTCCGTTTAAAGCCAACACTGTGTCATCACCAGCTTTGAGCATGAGCAGGGCACAGAGGATACATATAGAGTAGGAATGTAAATATTTTCTATGTGTACACCCACAGACACAATGTATGCAATAAATACTCAGCCTATCGTTTGCTGTGTGCCAGATCATAGACATAATTATTGATGCAGCAGGTTTTCAGAAAGACACAACAGGGCGTGTATTTAATTTGGCAATAAGAGCACACCTAAGTGGCCCCGGCATTTTCGGCTGGGTATCAGACCACTGCCACCCACGGGCGCTGCTGTTTTATCCCACGTCAGTGTGTCAGCAGTAGCAGAAAGGAAACCAAAGGCAGAGATTTGCTTATTAAGATGGAAAAACTCCACCAAACACTGCAAGGTGCTCCTTGCAAGCAGGATTGCTGTAGACCAGTTCTCAGATTATGCCACCCACTACACTTTCTAACAAGGTTATTAGGGCTCTGATCTTAATAGCATCTGTACACGTGCCTAACTGTAGGGATGGCTCATTCTGCCAGTCAACAGATGTGTCAGAGCTCCCAAAAGGAGGCAATATCGACAGAAATGATTTTGCAGAGCTCCACGTTCACTTGGAAGGTGGCTGTCATCAAAAAACAGGCTAAAATCTTAAGCTTGTCATGGCACTTTGCAGAGGTTCAGTTGGTTTAGTTGCCTCTGTTGGTGTCAGCTCAACTCTGGAGGCTGATGATCCATCCCAGTCAAAATGGACTTGCTCAAGGACTCATAAAATGCCTTTGAGATCTAAATATTCTGTCGAGGGAACACATCAGGCTGTACTTTCCAAAATTTCGCAAGGAAGGAAACTTCAGCAGACAAGAGATAAAATTATTGTGTAATTTAGTGTAAGTAATTTATCCAGATTTTAAAACACCACTTACCAAAGTTCCTCTTAAAAAGCTACAACGATGGCTGGGCTACAATACTGCTGAGCAGCCCAAACTGTCTGAGAGTCAGAAAATAAACAGGCCATTTCCAGCACACCAGGAGGTCGAGATGGAGATGCCAGGAAATTCTCCCCTGGGCCCAGCCTTGTTTGTGGACGGTGTGGAAGAGCCCTGCTCTTCCCTGACCTGCGAGCGATTGCAAGGATGTCAGGCAAAACCAGGTGGAAGGGCAGTGCGGGCAGAGGTGAAACCCCGCCTAAGTCCTGCCAGGTGACAGAGATGGAAAACAACCGTCTGGACCACTCAGACACACAGCTGGATTTCAAAACTAACAGCGGAGGCAAAAAAGTGGGATGAAATTCTGCCTCTTTTGAAGCCACCTGTAAAAAAGACTTCAGGACTTCACACTATGTTGAAATGTGTCTGCCTTCCAGAAATCTGGGGACAAGGACAACCAGGAACAAAAGAATATTTCAGAGGAGATTGCTTTCTATTAACTCATAATTACATAATGCAAAATTAACTCGCAAAGGCCAACAGCGTAATTGGATTTCCGAGCAGGGAAGACAGTTGCGTGGTGAATAAGAACCTTCCACAGCTGCATTAGATACGGTGTTTCAAATAGAGAATATAAATTCTTCTACTATGCAGCAAAAAATGCTCATTATGTTCAGTAGGTACAACCAAGGGGATTTTAACCACTTCCTCTCGACTGGTGCCAAACTACCCAGCTGACCCTATGGAGCAGCTCCATTCCAGACACTTCCTTGTACTTCCAGCCGCACAGATGAATCCTAATTAATTCTGTGAATATATTCAGATTTTTTGCTGGAGTAAAGTATAAAGGCTTCCAGCCGTCTTAACCTTCTTCCCAGCTTGTATTCTGATTAACTGTAATAAATATTTAGTTAGAAAGGCAGAGCTAAACCTCTTGACCACCCAGGCACTGCTTCTGTATTCATTGCCCTTTGATGTACAAGGAAAAGGTTTGTAGAACTTTCTCAAAACACGTGGAGCCTTTCATTTCTCTAAAACTCATACCAAGGCGCGCTCTGTTTTGGGGTTTGCCACTCAGAAGCAGCACAGTTAGCACTGCACGGAGCGATTCCTGCTCACCTTGGCCTGCTGAGGGGCGGCAGCTGCCGGCTGCGCACGGCGGGCACCGGGCAGGGCCGTGCTCTGCGTGTTCTGCACAGCACCGACGTGGTGACTGCAACGAGTACAGAGGTTCTCGTTTCAGCCGCGCTCCCTTTTCCCTTCCCGTAACCTGCAATTCAACAGGTACTTTCTTAAAAGTCACCAAATACCCTCTTAAAAGCCACCGACTTCAGCAGGGCTTAGCCGTGTGCTGAATCAAGGCTTAGGAAGCAGCTCAGCCTGTGAGAGTGATCTGCTAGAACCATCAACACCGCCCTTTCGGGTTCCCTCTCCTCTAGGCTTAATTACTTCCCGCTTTTGGCACTAGAACCATTTGTGCCATATGCTTTTATTTTTCCCTGAAGGAGCATTTGCACCTTTATTGTATTTATTTTAGTCTGAAGAAATCCTAATGATTTCCTTTCATCCTTGATTTTTGTTCCTGCTGGCAGTGGGACTCCTGCCGCTCTATAAATATCGGACTCTGAAGTCTTTGCAGGAGCAAGCACGACTGAGAGCAGGAAAGGTGAAGTCAAGCTAAAGACCTTTACCAGCTCTAAAAACAGCTGCTGCTCTTGCTGCTGCAACTGATTTTTACCTCATCTGGAGAACAACAGTTCAGAGCCCAGAATTGTTGCCTCCAATGATTTATTTGGCTGTGTTCAAGTTTGGCAACATGCTGTATAATGTTTTTTGCATGGAAGTGTCACTCTGAGGGAGGTTTAATTGCTTTCAACACGGATGGTGATGAGAACGCCTTGGAAAAGCTATTTGCATACATTTTTTCGAATGCTAAATGTGTAACTTACTGCAAGCTCAGGCAGTCTGAGGCTGCTTCCCCAAATTGCTCAGCTTTGCTGGGTGCCTCTGAAAAATTAACAACCAGAAATTTCCCAGCATGGAGCAGAAAATGAAACTCAGGGCCAGTTGGTTTGAATGCAGGATTATTTGTAACAGCTAAACCAGCAGGACTCTGAACGCGGAGTTGCAAACTCTAAACACAGACCGCCCCAGGCCCTCGGCATTCAGGGCTCTACGGCCAACGCTCCTTGTAGAAGTCCAGGGCAAAGCAAGGGCAAGGGCCTGGCACCGCCTGCTCCCAGCGTATCGCCTTGACTTGCTGAGCAGAAGGAGGTAAACGAGCGACCTCAACAGCGCGGGGCTGGTGGCAAAGAGCTGAGCTGCCACCAAGGGCAGGACACGCACCTGCGCGCCGCAGCACCCACCGCGCCGCCCGCTGCCTCCCGCGCACGGACCCCGGGAAGCGCTCACCGGGGTCATCTCTCTGATGACCTTCCTGCAGGGCCGGGAGGTGCCACACACAAACCCCTTGTCCGCTCCCCACAGAATTCAAGGGCAAGGTCTCTCTCGAGTGGCCTCAGGTTTACACAGCACCAGTCACGACAATCTGGTCTAAACAGATCTTTACTCTCACTATGGGGCGGTTCATTTTTGTAATTACTTAAAGCTGTGAAGCGTCAGCTGTTGATGTAAGCAGGACCCTGCCTAGAGGAGTGAAATAGGTATTGATTTAATGTCCTCAGTGCAAGTTATCCTAAGGCACCTGGAAGCGAGTTATTTCAGAACTGCAGCCGTCCCTAGGCGAGCTTGCTGCCTGCCTGCATTTCCCCAGACACACGCTCTTTTTCAGCCTCGACGTTGTACCTGGAGACAAGAGTTATTTACAGCATCCAGGGATGCGCAGGCTGGTCGGCAGCGCTGCACGGCAGCCCCAGCTGTGCTGCCACGCACAGCAAAAATCAGAAAGAAGTAGCACAGCACTTTTCTGTCCGTCACACAGCGAGCGTGCGGCAAGACCAACACCTTCTGGAAGCATCAGGTTTGCTGTGGAGGTGCTGTGCAGCTGCGTGCGCGCGTGTGATGGATCAGCGCCTTTCAAGCGCGCTGGATTTGCTGAGCACATACAAACCACCTGCCCAGGAAAGCCACAAAGAAAGATACCAGCGATCGTGTTCACCCACAGGCAAAGCCAGCAGTCGTGCCAGTGTGGACCTTGGAAGCGGCAGAGCATTTCCTGAGGGACACCGCACTTCTGGTGTGGTGGGGTTTGTCTGTTCCAGCCTGGATACCGTGACATGGCACCACTTGTGCTCCCAGCCGGATCTGGCGCTGGTGCCTGTGGCTGTGGGTGCTGTGTACACATCTGAACAGCAGGAACGCGCTGCGGTCCGCGACCAGGCTGAGCCTGCCGGGGATCTCCCGCGGGGAGCTCAAGATCTCAACCCCAGCCCACGGCGGGGTCTGGCAGTGCAGAACGACCCCGGGACACAGGGCAGGGCCGGGGGGGCAGAACGTCAGCCTCAGTACAGAGACCGCGGAAGCTGTAGCAGAGCAGGATACAATCATCTAAACTGGGATTTGATCAAGGCACCAGAGCTCATATTTGCTTGTTACGAGCAACCTGAGCGGCTACATAACTGCAGCCAGAAATATTCTAATTAGAAATCAGGTTGAATTTTGTAAGATCAAGAGTAGAAGCGATAGTTTCTTTATTTCTTAATGTCATCCAGTTAAAGGAGTATAGTTCTCTGGAATTTATGTGTCAGCCGCACATCCTGCCTTCCTGAAACACAAGCTACGGGGTTCACAACAGGGTCTTACAGACAATACCATGTGGCCTGCTCCGTGTACCCAAACAACCGGTGCCTCATGATTCAGAGGGCAGAGAGGTGCTCCCTGCAGCACCAGCGGGCCTGCTGGTTTCAGCCAGGTTCGCAGAGTTTCTCATCTTGTGCAACCCCCGTTAGCTATTCACAACAGCTGACTGCAGCTACAGCAGGTGAGTTTGTGGAGAAGGGTGCCTAGTTACAACAACAAACCGGGCTCGGCTGTGCCATGGGCGTATTTTTCTCAGATAAACCAAGAAAAGAAAATGCAGCATACCGTTCACTGCACACAACCTGGATTTAAGCTGTTTGGTTTGTAAGGGTATTTTAACCTAAACAAACAGCTTTTTGTTAACCTTTTCACTAACACTGCAGATTTCTCAGTTTAGAATAGCACCGATCCCTTTGAGCCAGTACCGCTTTGCTGGGATGGAAGGATGAGATGTTACACGTCCCAGTCGAAACCCCGAGATCACGCAGCCATTTTTCTGGCAGCATCCCTGGAATTAATTGGAGCGAGCACCAGCCAAAGGCACAACCCTCGGGCTGCGCCTTGGCTTTCAGAGCAGGGGAGCTGCTGGGTTACAGCTCCATCCCTCCCCTCCGGCGGGGAGAGCCGGGGGCAGCAGCGCGGCGGCCAAGGCACCCACTGCAGTCCCGGTGCCACGGCTGGATGGACGTGGCAGAGAGAAGGGGAGGCTGGATCTGTTGGAGGAGTCGTTGCAGGGGTGAAAGGAGTCTGCCAGAGCTCGGCTCCTCTTGGAAAACGAGGAGGACCCAAGGAGAACAGCCTTGCCAAGGAAAGAACGAACTCCCCTGCCCTCGGCTCCTGCTCCTTTTCACCAGGCTCTCCTCCAGCACTGGGCGCAGTGGAGTTCCTTCAGAGGCACGGGGAGGGAGCTGTGTTCTGGATTTGTGACCAAACCAGCGATGATAACACCCCAGCGTTTTAGCCACTGCTGAGGAGGGCTGGCACAGCTTCAAGGCCTTTTCTTTTTCCCACACGATAAAAGCTCAGGGACAGAAAGAAGGGAGGATGCTCAGGGTTATGGTGTTTGTCTTCCCAAGTAAGCCCTATGTGTCCCTGGGAACAGCCGAACACCTGCCTGCCAATGGGGAGCAGTGAATGAATTCCTTAGTTTCCTTTCCTTGCTGTGCAGCTTTGCTTCACTTATTAAACTGCCAACTCATTAATTTTTTCTCCTTTTTGCCATTCTGATTTTCCCCTCCACCTCACTGGAGGGTAGTGCACAAGTGACTGGGTGGGGGCTTAGCAACCTGCTCCAGCTAAATAGGTTTCCTTCCATTCATCCTTTCCATTTATTTTGCTATATATCCCCCTCTTTCCTACGAGAGAGTTACCAATCTTTCCTGTGTTAAATCTTTGTTATTTTTGTTTTTTCACTTTGCCTCTCTTAAATCTATACTTCTCCCCTTATCTCTGCTCCAGGCTGCAGCAGCAATGTTGCTCTATCCAGGGCTAGAAATGCCAGACGGCCATGGGAAGTGATGTCCCTCTGTGTGTTGTGTGTCACAACTGATTTGTGGAGTAGGTGTGAACAGGAGCTCTGTTTTATCAACGAAACAATTGCTGTCATGATGAGGCATTACAGAGATAACAGAAGCAGCAGAACATTCTTCTAGGGACACACTGCAGAGGAATGCCCGTAAAAACCACCAGATGGAAAGGACACAGGAGAGAAAGCGTGACCTGCTGCTCAGAGCAGGAGTCAGCACATTCAGATTATTGTTTTTCTCTCTGCTACCACTTTGGGGGGTGTGGAATTGGATACCTGCACCATTTCAGCCGTGAAACTTCTGTCTCCCAGCAGAGGCACCATGGGCAGGGGAACGGAGCCTACAGAAAAATCCAGGTCCTCCTGCTTGGATTCCCAACGATCCGCACTGGGCAGAGGTCTCTCTGGATGCAGCAGGGCTGCTGAGCAGAAGCTGGCTGGAGGCTGGGGAGACCTAGCTGTAGGAAACCTGTGTGCACGCTGCCGTTAAACCAGGAGCGCCCAGCCCGGGTGCCCCCCGCGGCCCAGCTGCCTTTGCCGCCCCATCCCGTTACTGGCCCAGGGCAGACAAGACTGGCACCCTTGGAAGGGCCCTGCATTGCCTCCTGCAAGGGCTGGCGGCTTTTGGAGCAGCTCGGAGAAGGCTGCTCATGTGAGCATGAGGTGACAAGTCCGGGGAGTGCCCAGCAGCTACTGCCGTGAGCGAGAAATGCAGGTGTTTGTACCGTTGTTCTCTCTTCCCTTTGCCATTTGTTTGTAGACATGTCACAGCAGATGCTTCTCACCAGCACAACGGATATTTGGACTCATTTGGGGCTGGTACCAGTAACTGTAATCCAGCTAGCAAAACACTCTGTTTATCGGAGTTGTCACGAAGATTTGTTAATTCCCACTGACAAAAAGCATAGTCTGTAACAAGGAAGGAGGAAGAACTTTTAATTTATATGCTGACAATAATGTAATCCAGAGAATAACTAAACACTGCCCTCAATAAAAAGGTATGCAGCATTTCAAACAAGCCCCGGCAGAGGGGCAGGACTGCTGTGGGAGGGAGGAAAGCGGGGACAGCACGGCCAAGCTTCCTGCAGCTGGTATTTGGGTTTCACCTCCCGGTGATGAATGGTTTCTGTCCGCAAAGCAGCTGCAGCCCGGCCACCGAGGGCAAAGGCAGGCCCAGGGTCCATGGTCCCCAGCAGCACACAGACCCGGCCCAAGGAGGCTGGCGGCAGCCAGGTGCAGAACAAAGGAGGTGGCTCTGCCCACAGCCCTGTGCAAACAGGATACTCTAAATTTCCATTATTTCAGTATACTGAAGAGTAGCTGGAGAGGCTATCGGGAGCAGGACTGCATCTGCTCACCCTGCTCTTTGTCTCTCGAGATGTTTGCTGGCTTTTTGTAGGGAAAAGGAGGGGGCTGTTGGTTTAAATTATAATTCTAGCCGGAATATAACTGATTCTTCCATTCTTGGTTACTTTATTTGTTTTTCTTAGTTTACAAATGATGGTTTCTACTGCTGGCATCTTCTTCCCCTGTTATCCTCTCTATATATGCAAACAAAGTGCCATTAAATTCTGGGACAGATACACACACACCAAATATACAGATACAATCCGGAAATCACACCTGTGACAGGGCGCAGGAGGCTTGAACTTGCAATGCTTGTTTGAAATTAAACATTGAACAGCCCTTTAAAGAAGAAACTAGATTGACTCGAGAAGACATTCAGGAAGGAATGGAAAAGGGCGGTATTGTCATCACTGCCTCCTCTCGATTCATTTTCTGAGCATGCAGAAGCATTCAGAGGCCACTGCTGGAAAAAAGCCCAGGGCCCGCAGAACCTGCTGGTCCGACACGGTGCGGATGCACCCTGGGCCTGGCAGAGGGCACGGCCGTGGAGCTGCCTCACGCTGGGCTCCGGCTCGTGGTGCCGTCAGCCCGTGTGGGCTGCTGGTGGCCTGCGGTGGCCAGGAAGGTCAGAGAAGTGATGTTAGTGAGAGCTGTGCCGGTAAACAGAAACATGTGCACTGGGAGATGGGGCTGAAAAAGTGAGAGCGGGTTCCCCCCCCTTCGCGGGTCTCAAGACAAAGTGCTGCTCAAAGGGCAGGAGACCCCGCGAGAGGTGCTTCCCAGCTTAGCCGTTGACTTGCTGTCCATTTCAGGGCTGTTTCTCCAGTCTCTCTGTGCCTCAGTTCAGGCATTTGTGAAACAGCAACTGCCTCCTGCCGAAGGCTGTCACTGAGCATAACCCATCCGCACCGAGAGAGTCACATCTTGGGACAGAAGGACTGTCACACGCTGCTGCAAGAGCAGGCTCGCATGAGTCATGGTGCACAAGCACAGCACCAGCTCTCAAACACATGGAACGCCTGAGTCCTCAAAGCGAAAAAAGAAAATCACCGTTTAAAAGCAAAACCAAGGGAGGACAGTTCCTCCGTGCCCTGTCTCTGAGGCAGCACCTCCTGTCCGCACTCGACGGCGCTGGAGCCGCTCACCCAGCAGAGCCTGTCTGTTGGGAAGCTGGTGATCTCTGGGACGGTGTGCGTGGCAGGGCACAAGCCAGCACGAACAAGCATCTGGTGCCCAAAACAAGGAAATGAGGTTGGGGTCAGGAGGGCAGCACTTCCCTGAAGAGCAAGGAGGGCTGCCGAAGTCAGCCGTCGCTCCTCGACTGGGCCCTCCACTCACCATCCCCACGTCCAATGCAAGGGAGTTCAGCCTCCTCAGCCCCTGAATTCAGCCACTTGACTAGCAGTGACAGCAGGTGACATGGCAGTGTCCTTGGGAATATTCCCCCCTGCTGCCCTTTGGGTCCCCGTTCCCAAGGTCTGATCTCATTTATTCGCATCGCAGGCAGATCAGGACCTCTGGTAATGGGTGACAGCAGCGCATCTTGCTGGGCACGGGCTGGAGCCCTGCGATGTGCTCCCCTCTGCCATGGCTTCCTCCTGGATAAACTCCAGATTTAACATGTCAAAAACAGACAAAACGTGAAATGAAAAGCAAACAAACCAAGCATCCAACAGTTTTGAACAACAAATACCAAAGCAACAGGAGAGACATTATCTGCTGAGAACTCGTGCCTGGAATTTGCCTCTATATATATTTGTTTATATTTATAGATATGTGTGTATATGCATGCACACAGGCATATGCCTACTCTATATATCTAGAGAGCAAGAGAATAAGATGCTACATATACTGACACACATTAAGAAGATATTAAAAAAAAATTATATAGTGAAGGTTTTAAAACAATTTTCAGCATTTTATCAGTCAGCCTAAGAGAATCCTTCCCATCTGCCCAAAAACAATAAAGCAAGTAAATTACATGGCTGACTCTTTCCCTACCTTCTTAGCAGCATGCTTAACCTTCACCTGTACAACAAACAAATGCCCTGAGTTTGATAACAGAGATCATTCATCCCTTCTTTTAAAGTACAATCAGCTCTCTCTTTCTTGATCTCATACTGGAGCGCAGGAAAATTGAGAGAATGGAGCAGGAGATGATGTTTTTGCACAGAGGCTGTTTCAGGCCTGGTGGCTGGTCCTGGGGGATGATGAAGCCCTCAAAAGGCAATAAGTGCCCTGTTGGCACTTTGGTGCCGTAGCCACAGGCATTTCCTCACATGCAGCCTACAGATACTGACATTTTAAGGCCACTGCTGACTGTGATATTGTAGATAGTACTAAGTTTGCCTGATCTCTTTGAAACCCCAGGTTCATCTCGTCGTTTGGCCCCTACCGTATTCCATGCCAGAATCAGAATCTGGCTTCAGATGAGCTTAGAGCTGAACCCCTCTCCACACCCAGGGAAATACTCTTTTGTTTTGTTACTGTGAAGCCAAGCTATGAAGGTGACTGGCATATTTAAATACTTGCAGGATAATTCTACAATAAATCTAGGTGAAGCACATCCACCTTCCCTGCAATATCTGGCAGCCTCCTCCTGCCATCAGCCCAATGCTGCAGGAGGAAGCTCAGTGCCCTCTATATCAGGAGAAGGACTTGAATCAAGGGTGGCTGTTCAACCCCCCTGAGATCACCACAGTATTTATAGATAATACAAAAGCTAACCCAGACCTCTCCAAGGCCGAAGACTGCCATAACTGCTCAACCCACTCCCTAGGGTAAATCTGGCGTGCCCTTGCTCTTTAGAGCCTGCAGCCTCCACTTGTAAGAGAGAACAAAGTCCTGTGCCTGTAAATTAGCACCTTGCCCTGCGTTTCCAGCACAAGGTTACAGCTGGTCACTTACTCATCTGTGCCTGCCCTCAGTGTTCCACATAGCTATCTACCTAAGCTGCTCTCTATAATTTAAGAATTAAAACTAAACACTATGTTACCTACAGCGACATCATCTTAGATGAGCTTAAACAACTGTGAAATTCCTGTGATCTATTAAAAGCAACATTCATTGCACGTGTTAATCAACAGATGCTCAGTAGCTGTGCATCAGAAAACCACAAGTGAGAAGCAGGCTGAAAGTCCTCCTGCCAAAATGATTCCTTTCTATTGCAACCAAGTCCTTGAAGAACCATCTGCACAGTGATGGAGGCCGGTGTTTGGATCGGTGGTTATCTCAGTGGTAGTGAGCCTGACTTAGCCCTGCTCAATGGCAACAACAGGTCAAGCAAGCAGTGGTATTTCCTGCTGATGAGTCAGAGGTGAGACATGAAAATCACCGTCTCTGCATGCAGAACGTTTTAGACGTTATAATTTGATATCACTTGTGGTTACTTCACCCATAGTGTGCTGCTCTGAGGGCTGACGCTTCAACTGCACATCCTGGTACCTGGGGCTTCTGGTCTCACACAGTCGCTTGACCCAGCAGCCCTTGATCCCCCCAGCTGCTCTGATGCTTCTCCCTTTTCCTTTTTCTTTTTTTTTTTTTCTCTTCAGATCCTGTTTTTTGTGAGGTTCAGCCCTGGGTTTGTGTTTCTCTAGGTTCCCAGGCCTCCCCTTTCCCGGCTCAACCCTCCTTCCCTCCACGTCCCACCCTGAGCCCTCCCCATGGCCCCCAACACCCATCTGTGGTTCCCTTCGGCCAGGGCCAGCAGGCACAGGAGGAGAAGGTCGGCTCACATCCTGACCAGCTACGCCTGCGGTCATCCCTTTCCAACATCAGTCCCTCATGATTAAAAGCACATGACGGCTACAAGGCCAGTAAAACAAAACAAGCATGGAGTTTCCTGATCATGCCAGATGAAAGACTTAGGGAACAAAAAACAAGCGAAAAAAAATGAGGCCAGGGCCAAACCAAAAATCCCCAAAACGAAACAAAAGCAAAGGCAAAACAGTTAAAACTTCTGGCCTTCGTTCTTCGCCAGATGACCTGCTCTTCATGCCAAGCAAAACTTGGGTGACTAGAACAGACAGTTTTAAGATTTTTGGTTTTTCTGCACCAGCCTGGTACAGAATTGAACGTCGCTGTGGCAACAAGTGCAGGAGCCCACTGCAGCAGGTGAAGATTCCATGGCATTCCAGCCATGCTCTTTGCCCTGACCTACACTGCCGCAGTGGCTCTTCTTCCACCATTTGCTGATTTGCTTTTAAGAAACTTTGCCCTTGCAGACGGCTGCAGCTGCTCCTTTTAACCTGCAGCAGCACAGGTATAAGATATGGAAGAACGGGGCTACAGGGAAGAGAAACTGGATTTTTTTCTCTGATTTCCAGGTGGACAAGATAAGGATCAGGCAGGGAAGACTGGGCTGCAGAGCACGGGAGCTTCATCATCTCGTGTGACCCAGAGCACGAGCCATGCTGTGCGGAGGAGAGATGCACATGGCCCCCACTGTCCTTCTCGCCACATTCCCACCTGTTTTCTCCCTCAAGCCCTTTCAATTTAACTTATTGCATTTTCACTGGACTGCCCAGAAAAGCAAATGAAAACCCCGCAAAGTTATTATGAGCTAAAAACCATGCAAATTTGCAGAAGACCAATTTCTTTTTAGATATGTTCTCAAGGGAAATGCTGACAGTTCACTTTCAGCGACCAGCTACTTCCAGCCATGTAGAACAACCTGCATCAGTCTCTGCTCATACAGAAGCGACCCTCCATAGCCCTCTGGTGCTTTGACACAGCACATTTGGAGCACCTCATAAATACTGAAATCAGGCAAGGTTTGGCAAACTTTGAATTTTGATTTTTGCACCAAAAAAAATTTTAAAAAGGAAGTTCACAAGGAAATGTCCTGTGTTTCATCAGCTTAAGTGTAACACTTTATGGATCAAGCTTCATTATTTATGGATGAAGTGTTGTTCATAATCTCCACTCCAGAGCATCGTGAACTGAAAATCAAAGAGCAGAAGTGCTGTAGCCACAGTCCCCCCACATTGCAGACAGAGTAAGATGTGCACATCACCTCTGGAAATCAGCTTGTACCACCCTTGTTCCACTGGCACCAGCGAGCTCTAAGTTGCCCATGATGTGTGCCGGAGGTGAAGTCATGCACCCCCAAACACCACTAGAATGGAGAGAATGAGTTAAAGCAGATGGGAATTATCAAACTGCAGATTGCCAGAAATGAGCCAGGGTGGGAAAAAAAAATAGTTATAACTGTTGTAAGACTATCTAAGTAGGTCACCACAAAACCACATCAGAGGATGAGCACAGAGGAGGAGGTGTGGGTTCAGTCTCACCGCAGGAAACCAGCCGTGCTCCAGCTCTGCCCGCCTGTGACATACAGAAAAACAGCTGCTGCCCAAATCTCACTTTTTTTTACAGGTCTGACATGTTCGTAACTACTGGAATGGCTTTCGCTTTCATGTAAATGATTCACATGAGTGTCAGTGCACCTGTGCCACGAATCTAGAATTTTATTTTGACTAAAGTACATAGTTGATATTCTAAAGGGCCTTCAAAATGTCCTGAGGTACACAGACCAATACATCTGTTTGCACAAACCCCTCTTTTTTCTTCAGAAAGTCAAACCAGAAATGATCAGAAATGCATGTGATGCCGTCACGCTGTTTCCATAGTGCCCGTCACTCCTGCACCTCAGACCTTCAGAGACTGATCTATGTGTGTCTGTAAGCGTCTCTGTAAGCTGGGAGGTGCTAATTAGCCCCGATTGCAGGTAAGAGCTGATGAGTGGGACAGTTTAGAGACCCAAGTCACAGCAGCCTGTGCCAGAGGGGCACATGTGAAACCTGCACCAGGAAAGGCTGACAACTGGAGGATATTTTAATTCAAGAGCACTTTGACGCTGATTTTAGGGTGGTGGATTTCTGATTTAGCTCAATGCTAACGGGAAAAATGTTCGACACTTTTTTTTTTCCTGCAAGGCTAGGTTCTCGGTTTCGGCTGAGCAGTGAAAGCCAAGCACGGCCCAGCTGTGCCCTTCCCGGGGACCGCTCAGCCAGCGGGGCCGGGCCGAGAGCTGCAGGTTGGACACGTATCGTGGAAAGCATCGGGATCTGCTTCACACAACACAGAACATTTTGATGTGACACTTCGGCGCACGCCTGCAGCCATCACACCTTCTGCAGCAACAGCCCTGCGCCACTGCGACCTCGGTCTCCACTTAAGCACAACGGGTGACTTATGATCCGGGGTGGTGGCACTTGGGGGACAAGGGGTGACTTATGATCCGGGTTGGTGACGCTTGGGGGACAAGGGGCCACGGGGCGACGGGACCGATGACGTCACGCCGCGCATGACGTCACCGCGTCACTACGCGACGGCAGGACAGCTCTCACGTGACAACCCCCCCGCGATGACGCGCACGCACGCGGCCTGACCATAGAGGCGGTGGACGCGCTCGCTAGAGCGCCGCCGAGGAGCCTCCCGGAAGTGGCTGCGTGCGGGCGGCAAGATGGCGGAGTGAGTGTGGCGGCGGGCGGGCCGGTGGGGGCCCGATCTCTGGGCGCTGCTGGCGGAAAGGGCTCCCCCCAGGGCAGGGCCGCGCTGCCGTGTGCCCGGCGTGGGGCTCTTCCCCTCAGCAGGGGCTGGCGGGGTGGGGGGCAGTGTTTGTTACACCGGCAGGCCGAGCCGACCGGTTGATTCCCTGTGTCAGCTGTTCCCGAGCTGCAGTGCAGTGTCTGGTGCCTGCAGTGAATCAGGGTACTCGGCAATAATCAGCTCCGTGGGTCTGGACTTCCAGTGTTTATCTGTGATCAGAGACCGCTTTTAAAATGCTACTTTAACGTGTTAGTCACTAGTACAAATTCAGTGTGATCTGGTGGTTGTGTCGTGTGTGCATGTCTTCAGTAGGCTAAGTCTTTATCATGCTTCTGCCATCTGGTATAATCACGTATTATGTTATCCTGACAGGTCTGCAAATGCCACCCACGAAGCCATCAATGTCACCCTGCACATGACAGTGGCTGCCACCACCAAACTGGTGGTACCTACACCTGCCAAACCCATCCTGCCCGTGCAGACTGGAGTCCAGGCGCAGCAAGAGGAGCAATCTAGTGGCATGACGATTTTTTTTAGTCTTCTTGTATTAGGTGAATGATAAGCTGAAAGTCTTTTAATCTCTGTTAATCGTACTCTGTATCTGAGGACACAGGCGAACTATCAAAATCATTAAGCATTTTAGTTCTCTGGTTTTCTCTCTGTGAAGTGGAATATTATGCAGGCACAGGGATTTAGAAAGTTGGGTATAAAACTGCCTGAACCTCCCAAACCTGTGGAAAGCTGAGGACCATTGCAAACCTTTTCACCGTGATCTCAAAGTGCAAACAGCATGTTTAATTGGCTTCACCCTCTTTATCAAGCACATGGCACGTGTTCATGTATGAAAAAGACACTGTCAGAATACTCCATGGTGCTTGTAGCTCTCTTTGAGGGCACTATACTAGACAGATGTCAATTAAATTCTAGCATTTCTGGGCAGCCCTCAGATATTTTGTTATATAAGCCAATAGAAGGCAGTCAGGTTTCCATACACAGGTACTAAAGTTCAGTACCTATTTTTCTGGCTTTCCTTCCTTTCTTACATTCCTACAAGAGTGCCATAATAACATGCAGATTGCCATAATTATATTAACGTAGAGTAACTCTGTAGTCAAAACTGTAACAATAACAAAACTTCAATGGAGGGTTAAGGGTTTGTATGTTTTCCTCGTGTGTGTGTGTCCTTGGTTCCTCCAAAGCAAGCTACACTGAGAGACCTGTCTTCTAAGTGATTAATCTTTTCAGTAGCGAGCGGCAAAAGTAGTAGGTTTGGAGTTGATAGCACTGCACAAACTTCTGCAAATCATTTGTGTTTAAAAAAAAATGAATTTTGTCTCCTATAAACAACTATTAAGTGCAGCAAAAAGTAGAAAGCTGCTGCTTTTTTCTAAAGTATCTATTTGTCTTCAAAGAGGGTTAATGTTCTCCCAGAGATCAATGGTATATCACAATTTGAACAGAAACAAAAGAAACCAAAGCAAAATGCAGCAGATAGAAGACTTCGAAGATTAAAATAAAATTTCTGAATATGTGTGTCTCATGGATTTTAAAAGGGCTGTTCATGGTAAAATTGTATTCCTAGAACTTAAGAACAGAGCTATGTTTTTTGGGGCTGTGTTTCAGCCTACTTATGCCAGTCTCATAGCTTGGTAGATTGTAAAAGCATCATCCTTAGGACAAGGGGGCTCCCTCAACAACGTAAAGCCAGTATGAAAACTTACTGTTCATAGTTATTCCCATTCATAATCTCTGATCTAAGCGTGGAGGAAGGGTGAAAATGAATGTGTCTGCAGTACTGTTAAATCTGGATGTCGTGAGCTGTAAATGGCCTTTAAAATGTTCTAAACTGGAACAGTCCCAGAAGCAGATCCGTTCTGAGCTATTTCCCTGAAGTAGCATGAGTTTGTCTCTAACCCCAGATTTCTATGACTTGTTTATCTCTTCAAACACCACTTCCTCTGTTCTGCTGTGTTCATGAGATCCATGAATTCCCCTCTGTTATGTGCTTTTACTGTGCTCCTCCTTAGGGGGTCAGCCAGAAGTTCTTTTCACCTGTCCAGAACACGGCTGTTTCCAGCCTGTTGCCTGGCTGTTACACTCCTGATACAGATGCGTGCCTGGAGCAGATGATGTGCTGCCCATACAAACTGAGCAGTCTTAGACAAGGAATAGGTGACAAACAGCTAAAGAATATATCAGACTGCCATAGTATCTATGGTGGTGGGAGTCACTTCTTAGACTATGGTTCCTTTGGGGTTTTTTTTTTGCCAAAACTAAACAAAGGCTGGTGGAAAGGAGCTGACAATCAGATCTGCTAAACAGAAAGTGTGTTTGTGCTTGCAGTGGAGTTTGCTGGAAATCCACCATGTCCAGATGCCTTTATGGATCTGTCTCAAAGATACTTTTAGCAGAGTAATCCTGGATGTCTTTACTGGCTGCATATTATTCATGTTTAACAGGCAGGAAATTGATACAAAACAATACTGATTGACAGGTGAATAACAACTTTGCTTGGGGTACATGCTGAAGCTGTTGCTCCCATAGTCTGGCAGTTGGCGGCCAAATGTCTGAGGTGCTTGTTAGTCAGCTGAACTGCTGCAGTTACTAGTACAGTGTTCTAAAGTAAACAGCAGTTTAAGTCTGCATTAAAGTACTGTACTGTAAACTCAGGTGTTTAGAGAACTGATGGATTGATGTTAGAAAGATTGCCGGAGTGGAAGTGGGGTAGATCTGTGGGGAAGGGAGCCAGCCCTGCTCATCACTCTGAACCTGCAGCTTTGCCCCTGAACAAATTATGTGCCAGGAATTGAGCAAATATTACTGGTTTTCTTGAGTCCTTGCTCAGGCTGCAAATTGAAAGCACTCTTCTGAACCCTCTGTGAGTGACAGTTAAGCAGAAGGAGATGTTAAGCCAAATCACTAAGAGCAGTTCTGAGAAGCTAGTTCATTCCCAGGTTCAAGACGTGTGCTGTCGTGTGGCCTGGCACTGTGCTGCGCACACTGAAACAGGGCGAGAGCCACAGACACAAGGCACAGAGCGAGGAGAATGGAGATTCCTGCTGCAGTTAGGACTAGGTTTGCCAAATACACAGTTTAAACTGCGATCTGCTGGCCACAATTTGATTCCAGTATATAAAACGCTATTGACTTTGCTTGAGCTTCATTTGCTGTCTGACAAAACGCGAGCAGTGATGCTGCTTATATCCCAGGCCGCTGCAGAATGATGTGTTAGCAAACAGAGCAAAATACATGTATTAGCAGACATGCAAGCCAGATGTTGTTTTTTTGTGTGATCCTTTCTTGAGCTGAATTAAAATGGGAGAATAACTGTGGTACTTTCATTGCAGAGAATGTTCAGATCAAAGTTGCTAGGAATTTAGTAATCCGTGATTATTTGATTCTTGTAGATAAGTTTCCTGTCAGCAGTAGTTCTAAAAGAATCAAGCTCTGTCTTCCAACTATATCCACGAGTGGTAGCCAGATCAGCTATACATTCTTTGTAGATTTTCTTTGCCATTTTCATAGAGTCTGTGATGGGATTTTCACGTTACTGTAACCTTCGTTTTTGTTGTGACACACAGAGTTTCTCCCAGCTGGGTGTAATACGTTACTACAGTACAAAATTGAATTTTTAAAACAGTAAGTGAGTGTTGCATTAGATTTAAATTGTGATTTTTTTGGTGACTTCAAGACAAATCTGTTTTGTGCTTTTCTATGCTGATCCTTTCCCCCTACTGGTTTAATTTTCAGCAATGCTCAGCAGTAAATGTCTCTTGCTGATTTGGATAAGAATTTGGCTGATGCTTGTTATGAGAACCAGAATATTTGAAAGGTTACGCGTTCTGCAACCTCATATCCCCGCTGAACGGGAGCTACAGAGCCGAGGGAGCCAGACTCTCCTGAGGTGCACAAAAGAACAAGCAGCACCAGTCACCACTTCCAACAAGGGGAGTGTGGACTGGGGAGAAGAAGAAAATTCTTCACCATGAGACTTAAGCACCAGAATTGGGGTTGAGAGAGGCTGTCACTTCTTTAACTTCAGAGATTTTCGAACTTGATTTTCCGTTTGGGCAAAGCCCATCTGCTCAGAGGGACTCAGATGTGAGAGTGTGCAGCTTTGACATTTTAATTGAGGCTATGTGTGCATGTGTGCTTTCTTTCACAAACACAAAATGTTTACCAAAAGCTTTCTTTAAAAAGCCTATTCTGTATAAGTGACACTTTTTACAGCTACTGCTCAGAGAAGGCTTTTTGTGAGGTGAATCAGGCTCTAAAAGTAGTAATACTGGTATTTTTAGAACACAATCTTAAGTCCTAAAATTTGCCTTAGGTATTTTCTGTCATTTGTAGATGCCTTTATGTACTTCAGTGAGAATCAGGTTTGAACTAAAATTTGTTTACTTGCATTAGTGGATTTCTACTACATCATTAGGAGATGTTTTGCTGCTTACATTTTAGAAATACTACTTAAAAGTATATTTTATTCTCTTCTAACATTTCTAAATCTACAATTTTTTTTCCTTCACAGCTATCTGCATCATATTGGTGCATTTACTGATAAGATACCGACTTCATTTTTTACCAGAGAGTGTGGCTGTTGTTTCTTTAGGTGAGTAACGATGACATTTTTATATTGAATTTGCGTTAATTTAGGGATTCTCAATAGTCTTTATTTGAAATAATGCTCTGTTGTGTGTTAACCATCAATAGAGAGATGCGGAAAACTGCAGGCAGTGAAGAAAACAACCAATTCATGGAATTAAATTCATGGAAGAAAAAAAGAAATGAGCATGTGTGCAGAGACCGGCCAAATCCTGACACATATAGGCACTATAGGGATGTCACTACCCAAGTACTGTGGTAGTTTTCTCTGCTTTTGTGTCCGCACTGGAGGACAAGATACTGCAGCGCTTCCTCCCTGGCAGCGAGGCTCTGGCCTTCCCTTTGAAGTGGTACACGTGTTTGTGTTAGTTTTGGTACAATCACGTCTGTATATGTGATTTTAATCTTGCTGGAGACTGTAGTTGTTTCTGAAAACTTGCCTGGATTCTTAACTGTCCCTGTAGTACCACAACAAGAGCTCTTCCTGTGACTTGAGCTATAAGAATGGCACCCCTAATGAAGATCAAGTGCTTAATTAATTTGAATTAAATTTGGAGTATTCCTAAACCTGTAGTTTTATGTTAGGGCAATTTCATTTATTTGTATGCTGTTGTTCCTGATTTATTAATGTGTAAATGAGGAGGAAATTAGGCCAAATACATTTATTATTTTCTCTATGTACTGTCTAACATAATATTTAAAGAACCTGATCTAACTAGTCCCAGCAACAGCTTTTCAGCTGTCTCTGTAACTTGTTTACAAGAATCTGTGGTATTTTTGCTTCTATTACTAGTGACACTTTCACTGACAGCCATTCTAAAAATACAACGAAAAGAGAAAGATGCTTGGCTATAATCGTCATGTAACGTGGGGAAGTGTAATACTTGTTGAGCAGGTAGATTTTTTACTTTATTGTGGGCTTTGCTGGTACCTTCTGTCATATTTCTTGACTGTATTTTCAGACAATTTCTGAATGGGAAGTAAGCACTGTGGTGCTTGTCGGTACCTTATTCTTTCTGGAAAAGAAGGAACTTCTTGCATCTAGGGTGCTAGATTGAGGAAGTCTTTAAGCTGTTACTTAGCAGAAAGACAAACATTTTCCTGCAGGCGTGACTCCCTGAAGTTTTCGATAACTGTTTGATGCAGACCACATCACATAACTAGTATAGTAGAAGGTATTGGAGCTTAAAGAGATGGTCACTTGCAAGGCCCTGTTTGAGTTTCGGTATTTCTGTGCAGCTGAAACCAAACAGACCTGTACGAAATCTGTCGTAGTGCTGGTAGGGATTTCCTGGGTATTGCACGCACACCTCGTCTTTATCGGAGCAGGGTCCATCCAGCTCTTGTGTGTTTATCCTTGTGCCTACCACAGTGTGACACACAAAGATCTGAGCTGCTGCACATCATCCTGACTTTCTTTGTCATCCCCACAGGAGCCAAGCGGTGTTTGAGTCACTACTGACACACTTCTCTTTCCTTCCCTTCTTATATTATTGCCGTGGACTGTTGAAATGTCTTGTGTAGTATGTCTTGCAGTGTCTTGAAAGGTTCCAAAAGGACATTACTATTCCTTCAGTATCCTTCCTCTTTGTATGAAAAACCCAGGTGAAGGGTGTTTATTTGGCTTCTAATCAGGTTAGTTACCATTGTTATTGAATAGCTAACCTAAATTTACACATGATCACCAACTTAAAATGCAGCAGTAAATTGATTGCTCTTGCTGGCATAGTTTTGGATTTTCTTTACTGTCGTTCCTTATATTCTGCCCCAAGCGAACTAGTGGGCAGTGCTGAGCTGAGCCGTTAGGCAAGCTTGTGTCAGTGCTCCTGCCGAGCTGTGCAGGGAGCAGCAGAGCCACAGACATACAGACATTCTTCTCTTTCTGTTCCTTGTTCTTGACATCTCAGCAGCAGGACAAGTCCCGACAAAAGCTTGTTCATTAAACTGGTATTTTTTTCTGCTGGGGTGGTCGTAGGAAGGAGCAGCATTTCATCTCTTGTGTTTTCACACAGGCACAGAGGAAGCTTGCACAGGTCGGTTTTCAGTGTAAGCCACAGCATAGCTGCAGTCTGTCTCCCAAACCAGACAGGATGATACCAGCAAATGCAATTCCACTAAGTCAAGAGAGTGTAGCAACCCAACTAACAGATGTCCTGTGTCACTTAATCCTTATTTATTTAGTTTATTGACTCAGTCATCTTTAAACTACTGTCAGCTCTGTTGACAGGACACGGCATCTGTATAATCGTTGGAATTGCCAGCTAATTGCTGGTCAGTGAACCTCTGTTACTGGTAATGATCTACACAGCTGCAAGAGCACAGCTTGAGTTTCAAGTATCCAGTTTTGCTAGCAGTGCCAGCAGTGAGGTGTGTCCCATTTTGACTTGTAAATTAAGCACATGTTCTCAGGCAGTCATTGAAGGCCAATAAATATGGCAGCAGAGAAGATAAGTATCATTTTCACAGCTGTTTTTCCTCCCATTGTCTAAGCTGCTCAGAAGCTTCTGGTTTACAGTTTTTAGGGCACGTTACTCTCCTGGTAGACGGGGTGGGAGCACATTAAGGCTGGATTTTGCTTAGCATAATCTTAGTTTAGTAGTACTGTTGTGTATAAAATGCAGCTAGAGGTAATTTGTGCTATATAAAGGTGTAAATTATACGATTCAGTCTCATCTTTTTCCCTTAACCTCTGCTGTTACCTTTCAGTTATATCGTTGTTCATTTAACTTTTGCTGTCACGAAGGGACCTCTTCTGTCTGTGACGCTGTTGTGTGGGTCGGTTTGTGATTAGCTCTGTCTCTAAAAAAGAGTTGAGAGCAGCCATTTACTTCAGCCTCTTGAGCAATGGGATGGGGGTGCCCAGCTTGTAGCCCACCAGCCGTGGTTGCCATCCTTACAGGAGTCACCCTGGAGCCCTGCCGCTTCAGCAGAAGTGAGTTCAGGGATTCTCTTTTCTGTTAAATCCCCTCTAAGTGTGTTTATGTGAGGGCTCTCGATACTAATTCATAAAATACTGAAAGTTTTTTACAGGAAGTACACTTCCTGAAGTCTGTGCTTTCGGATGTATAGACTCTGGTTGTTGTGGTTTGTTTTTTTCCCACAAAAACATTTGGTTAAATGATACAAGTACTGCCTGTACCAGCTGAAGACAATATTGCTGCTCTGCAGAAACTCGAAATGTTCTAGTCCTTGGCTTCTGACACAGCTTCCATCACAGAATGGAACGCCTGCCTGCTAGTACTGAGACCTCTGTTTATGTGGCATGTGAGTGGCTGTATCTACATTCTGTCCTCCTTCAAAGAGCAGCAGACCTTTGATGTTCGTTCATTAATGATTTGCTCTTCCTTTCCGTACAAACCATTTCATGGAGCGGTTATTTCTGTCCTCTGGGACCAATGCCTTCACAGATTTTTGTATGAAAGAAGGGTTAAGCCTCATGGCTTTGTGTGTGTGACGCATCCATCAGGCGCAATCCACATGATACTATTTGTGAGAGTCTTTTGATAGCTACAGCATGAGAGAATGAAAACATGTGAGTTCCAGGAAAGCAAACTTTAAGCTTCTCAGCCACTTTTTGCGTTTCATTCAGTGTATTTCACTTCTGCATCCCAGTGTTTAACGATGAAGTCTCCATTCTGTAAATAATAAAACACAACTATGCACGCACACAGATCTGGAATCTGACTAAAGACAAATTCTTCATAGCTCCTTGAAAGCAATTAATGACAATTCATGAATTATCTTCATGACTTCCAGAAGAAATCTTGTTAGTGTGGAGTTTTCTGTCTTATCTGTATGAGGATGCGTAGGAGGAAAGAGCAGGATAAGCTTTAACCATTGAGTTTGCAGCACTCTTAATAAATTTTTTGTACTCAGATTATTATTTCTACATGACCTAAAATATGAGTAATTCATTGGGGAAATAGTTCTGACAGTGTCTCCACCCTGATCAGAATTTGTTGCCTACTTCATTGCCAATAAGTGCTGTGATTTCATTGAGACACAATTCACCTCCCTGGAGAAGACAGATTTCATTTGAGCTGTGTTAAGACTGCAGATAGCATTGAAGTGACATGAGGGTTTTGTGCTTCACGCAGATGTCTGACTCATCACTTCCTGGTGCTTTAGTAAGAAAGGTGGAATTTTGTTTGAATGCAACTTAGATGAGAAGCAGTTTTGAGTGGTTAAACTTGTTACCTTGACGAGCCAGCGAATACAGCACTCTCGATATGTGTGTTCGGTATTTGGATGTCCCAAGTGACAATCTTCTGTGCAGGAGCTATGTAATGATGTAGCATCTTAGTCGTTATCAGACCCAAAACCGTTTTGCGGTTTTTGTGATTTAGGAATGAGAGACTTGCTGCTTTGTTTTGCCTTGTTTTCACTTTTAAAAGTTCGCTGAGCGAGAATCGATGAACAGTTAATGGAAACGGTGATGTGTTTTGTGAATCTTTCAGAATGTTCTCTCGTTCTCTCCTAGGTATCCTTATGGGAGCTTTTATAAAAATCATAGAGGCTCAAAAGCTGGCCAACTGGAAGGTATCTTTGAAGCAATTAATTTTTAATTGGAAACCAATCCTTAAATGTTTTAAATAAGACTGTTTATCCGCATCATCAAAGCAACAAACTCTTCACTATTCCTGCTTTAATTTAATATCTTGCTGAATTTAAATTGTGATTTTTGTTTCATAGGATCAAACAGTTTATTGGGATTAGATCCGTGAACTGATAGAAATCACAGTGGTTTGAATTGCCAGTTTTAAACAGGATTTGCCTTAGCAAGCTGAAAATCTTGGTCTGAGTAGTGAATTTTAATCCTAGCTTGCAGCTCAATATTTCTTGGCATTTATTTCCCTAAAGGAAGATATTTTTCTCCTTAGTTAAAATACATTAAAATGCATAGGTTTCCAAACAGATGTAGCTTTTAAATTACATATTATACTCTTTTTTTGGTCAACTAACTACACTAATTCTGTGTACATACATTTAAGCAATTACATAGTTCTAGAGTCATGTTGTGATATTTCATTTTTACGTATTTACTTATTAGAAACAGTGGGTGGTGCACTAGTTTGTGTTTTTTCGTTCCTAGTTTGTGCCAATAAGATTTTACTGAACATCGAAAGTCAGTTAAGCAGCCACAAAATCAGCATTTTAAAATAGCTGCTTCTTGGTTAAATAAAATAATCTGAAGATGTAGGAAGCAAAAAAAAAAGCTTAAAATGTGCTCTGGTTTGAGCACTGATTCTATAAACACAGGATATACTGATCATAGTGAATTATGAAGTTGTTTCTGATAAGCATTGATCAAGATATCCCATTATTGTTTGCTTATTTAAGTTAATCTCACTGTATTAAAGCTTAGGTTTTAACATAGGCTGTTGTAATTTCAGATGTGAAATGTTCTAATCAATAATTATTATGCACTTCATAAGGTGGTTTTAAATTTACTAGAGAATTTTTGTTTATCTGATATGAAAAAAAATAGAATGTATAACTGCAGGCTATATCTGTGTACAAAGCAAATCTTCGATCTTATCCCTGCTCCAAGAACTTTGTAACGTAATTTCTTGCAGTCGTGCCTTAGAATTCTTCAGCGAGCCTTGTACTTGCTGGTGATTCCTGCTGGCTGGCATGGCTGATAATCCCAGACCTTGTGTTTTACTTTCCTGGTTTCTGCTTCAGTGCAGCACAAATTCAGTTCTTCCTTTTCGTTATTTCTTGCCTCCTTGTCCAGCTCTGCTTTAAGGGCTTTTAAACAGTGTAGTTAATGAGGTACGTGGGTTTTTTGCTCTCGCGCAGTTACTGTGTTGATGGAAACAAGGTAGTGTGAGCCATTGACACGCAGAATTGTGCACGCAGAACGATGGACCAGAGCGTTTCAGTATAAAGGATGAGTTTTATTTCCTGAGTCCCCCAAATCCTTTAAGATGATTATCGCTGGTACCGGCAGGAATGAGACTTTAAAGAGATGAGTGCTTCTCTTTTGAAAACTGGTGTTTTAATAGAACAGTCAATCAGCTGTTTAACCTGGATTTTAGCAAATTAATTGTTGCTTACAAAGCTGACAAGTCCTGCTGTATTCGGAGCTGCGGGGCCCAGGAGGGAGCCGGGCGGGTGAGGAGAGAGGCCCATGCAGCCGTGGCTCATTTGCCTTCTGTGCTTAGTCTGCTCGCAGAAAATACAAGGGTGCACACTTTGGGGTACAGCTCCATAAAGCAGCGATAGCCAAGTGATGAGATAGGCGACAAAGAGTAAGGTCACCAAGAAACAGCATCTTACTTCGCAGTAGGTTTCATTGATATCACTCTGATGGTAAAAAGAAACCATCAGAATAGTACCATTAAATTACAGGCATAAACTACATTTACCAGGAAGAATCGAGCCTCAGATTCTTGGTGTGTATCTCGAACCTGTTCACTTGCAAGTGTATGAAGATGATCTGATTTCTTCTTGTCAGGTGATGAGTTTTCTAGGGAAGCTGTACTTGCTCACAGTTAACCTACATCGTATTCCACCCAGCGGCCAAAAGGGCACTGTTCCTTGACAGTCCTTGCAGATTTTGAGACTGTGGGATAAAATGGGAATAATTCTTGTGGAAGCAGAAAGACTTTTCCTGTGCCATAAATGACCTGTTTTCTGTGCAGCTTATTTGGAGACAGTAATTTAAAGTAAGTAACGCCTAGATTTCTATCAGTGCATTAAACCCACCCCCCCCCAACAATAGGTGTAGCAGCCCTGGAGTGGTTTACTAATCTTTAGTCTTTTATTTTGTGATAAGAACGGAGAAAGATCAATGCCATTTTAATTTCCAACTTTTTTTGATAATTTCCCTTTTGGAAAATCTGGTGTTATTTCAATGATTATTATATCCTTGAAATTATACTTTATTTTTGTTTCACAGGAAGAAGAAATGTTTCGTCCAAATATGTTTTTTCTGCTTTTGCTTCCACCTATTATATTTGAATCGGGATATTCGTTGCACAAGGTCAGCCACTGCCAGATGCTCATTTTCCCTGTTGAGGTTTTGTTTGGAACACATTCTGCTCTTAGGTATCTTCATGAAGTTTAGAATAATTGCATTAAATTCCATCATATTAATCATCAGGGAATTGAGAATGCAAAATTTAAGCCTCTTCGACCCAGAATGCAGGGAATGTGGCTTGTTACTGTTAGCTGAATGTTGGCGAGGCGTTGGGTGCTGCGCAGAGGTTGTTCTCCTTGGCTGGAGAGGTTCTTACCTCATCAGAGCTGCGCGAGGGCTGATGCGAAGGAGGCAAAATAGGGAGGAGTAGGGTCGGAAGTGGGAAAGGTGGGGTCGCTCCGCAGCTGGAGCAGAGGAAAACGTTGACGAGGGTTTTCACCCTGTGCCTGTGTTTCCATGGGCATTTCTCACAGCGCTAGTTCCAGCTTAAGTGGTTCTGGTCCTCCCTGGGTGCTGCACGAGAGGGAACGGGCAGTGGGCGATAGTGATACCATGAGCTGGTACCAACACTGATGATTTTTTCATACAAAATCACAGCCTAAGGTACGGAGTAGTAACTGGGAGAGAGCAGGATCTTGAGGCAGGTGGTGTGGATGTGTTTCCTGGGGTACCTGGAACCAAACTAATGAAGCTTTGTTATAGGAAATGGCATTGCGAATCAGAATCTAGTTGAGATGCAAATCCAAACATGATTTTTCCCTCAGATCATTTACTCAGAATTTACTAACTTTGTTATTGTGTTCCAGGGTAATTTTTTTCAGAACATCGGTTCCATCACTCTGTTTTCTGTATTTGGCACTGCAATATCAGCTTTCATTGTAGGTGGAGGAATTTATTTCCTGGGCCAGGTAAGAATAACTGCTTTGAAGCACTTAGGCTTATCTGGCTTGCTCTTTGCAAGTCCATTTTTCAAGAGCAAATGTAGTGAAAGCAAATTCCCAGGTCACAAAGTCCAGCTCTGCTATCAGAGGCAATGTTATAGAAGCCTTTCCATAAATACAGCGTGTGCCGTGTTAAAAGCATTAAGACTAGAGTTGAGTTTTCCTTTTTTTGAGTCAATCTTCCTACCAGAAGGCTGTTCCAATATCTGTATTCTCTAGAGCCATCTTCTGATTTCCAGTATTAAACTTGTTTGTTCTTCTGTCAATAATTTTTTTTGTTTCTTTGCTTTAGTGTTTCCCCATTGATTAGATGTAGACATACACCGTTATATTTTCTGTCAGACTTTGTTCTGGTAGGCCAAACAGCTCATGCTTTCCTCTGTGCTTCTCAGATTTCTGTTCCTTTGAATGCCCCGGTTACTCTGCTCGCCTGTACCTGCTCCAGTTTCATCTGGTCTTTCCTGATTTCGGGTGACCAGAATTGTGGCAGATCACTGTTGGAGGGCAGCACTGCTAGACTGGTTAACAGTACTACTGCGATTTTTTTCATGATAACAAACTTAGGATTTGATAAATAGTTTCAATCTTTGAAAACAGCACAAAACCACAGTTGACTGTGATTTTTTTTTTTAATGTTTTACCTATTCTTTCAGGCTGATGTAATTTATAAACTCAACATGACAGACAGGTAAGCTCTTGGGGAAATGGCGTAGTATATGAAACATTCTTCAAGACAACTGTCAGTGGGAGTGCACTGTATTTGGCCAGCTCTTCTGGTTATTGTTTAGATTGCTTAGGTTCAACAAGATGTATGAAACTAATAAATAGATGGAACACTTCTAAACCCTATTTATTACACCCTTATTTCCAAATAGTATTCTGTGCTCAGTGATTTTTCTAGACAGAAAAAGATAATGGTTTTTTTAACCAACCTTTAAAGTTGGTATTATTAGTATGTATGACAAAGGTATAACTTCCTCATCCACATCTTGTCTTAAAAGACAGAATAAGATTTTGGTATCAATAATGTAGACTTTTTCAAAACTTGGCAAAGGATCTAATCCGTTTTTTAGGAGTACACCACCCTACCTTTAAATGAAGTTCATTCCTGGTTTATTTGGGTTTTTTTGTTTGTCTATTTTATAGCAAACACAGCAGTTTTCTCTTAAAATCCATAAATAAATTGGGCGGTACGCAAAAAAACATAACAAGTAAAATAACTTTGTTGCTAGTTGTTTGTATGAGCTTACTAGGTGCATATTTTTCTTTCACCTAGTTTTCTTTTTTGTTTTGTGTTCTCCCAGTTTTGCATTCGGCTCTTTAATATCTGCAGTTGACCCTGTGGCTACTATTGCCATTTTCAATGCTCTCAATGTGGATCCTGTACTTAACATGTTGGTTTTTGGAGAAAGCATTCTCAACGATGCAGTCTCTATTGTCTTGACCAAGTAAGTGCATTTGAACTACACGTGTTTATGGAAACAGCAACCACATTATCATCTGATAATTAGTTATTCAGATACAGTGTATAGAAGGAGTAGATATCCTAAGGAGGTAGTGAAGTTAGAGTCATTGTTCAGTTACTTAATTGCTTTTAATACAGTTGTGATTCTTTTATGGAAGACCATGAAAGCTAGCAGCAGTCAAAGGGAGCTCTAGTTAAAATCCGTGTCTTCTGTGCATGGAATTCTCTGAAATACACTCCTGAAATTCAAAGAGATTTCTCCCCTTTCCTCCTAAGAGCGTCTTTGTTTTTCTTCAGTGACTTTCTTGTTTCTCATCCACTCCTGAATATTTGATGAGAGGTCTCTCTGTTCATTTGTTCTTCTCTTAGGATCACACAATCCATCTCTTTTCTTTTTCATACCCAGACTTTTTACCACTGCAAAATGTGTTTTCCTTTTCCAAGTTTGAAACCAGTTTTGTAATACTGAGCATTATCATAGCCTATTTACGCCATTCTGGGGATTCTTCAGAAGAGCAGTGCTGGATTTCCAGATTTTCAGCAGAACTAGGTTTCCCTTTGGGGATTACACTGAGACTTGATTTAACATCTTTTGACATTCCTCTTGTTATATGTATCACAGGAAAAGCCTTTTAAGAGTGGTGGCAACAAAGAAATGGAAGTCTTTTTTTGTTGTCATTCTCGAAAGACATTTGGTATTTTTGGATCCAGGCTTAGAATTCATAACCGTTTCTTTTTCTTTATTTTTTAATTATATCTAGCACAGCAGAAGGTTTGACAAGAGAAAATATGTCAGATGTAAGTGGATGGCAAACCTTCCTACAGGCACTGGGATACTTTCTTAAGATGTTCTTCGGCTCTGCAGCGCTTGGCACACTTACTGGTCTTATCTCTGCATTAATATCCTTTTTTGACCTCAGTGATACACATGTATAAACTGGTGAACTTCAACGTTGTAGAGGTATTTTTCTTTCCCGTCCTCTCCAGCATTTCTTAGGGAATATTTCTTATAAGACATTATTTTGTTGGCCGAGAATTTTTCTAATGCTCATTTTGTTTCTACGTTTCTGTGCATGGGTGTGTATTAAAGAGTTGCATCAAATTTTTATGAATATAATTAAGGTCTGAAATGCTGTATAGTAGCTTAGATTATGTGCATTGGAGCGCTATAAAATATGATAATTACTTTGTAAATTCAAAATATATTAATTCCATTTCAATACTGATCCATTTTACAAGCATATGCCCCCTTTTTTATATACATAAAACAGTTAATTAAAAAGAAAAAAAAAAGCTGATTTTCCCAAGGGCTTTTGAGTCAGAGCAGCTCGTTTGTCCCTGTGTATCGTATTCAGGCAGCTGAATTCAGAATTGGATTTACATTGAGTTACATTTTGCCTCTTCCACTTCCATGAATTGGTTGCTAAACAACCCAGAAGCTTCTCTGCTGAGATAAGGAAGGATCTTTGTTGTAAGTCGGACACCTTTGTTACTTTTCAGAGCTTGTTCCGTGTTGACACTGACTTTGCTGTAGATAATCTTTTGTGTGAGGCTTGTACAACAGTTTTTCGTGTTGTCTGGGACATAGTGTTAATAAGCACTTTGTGAACAAGAAGGACAGAGTTTTTGATTAAATACAGACGTATTTCCTCTTGGGGTTCATTAGCCTGATACCACAAACTTTGAAATTATTCCATACATCACGACAAAAGAGAGAGCCAGATGTTCATTAAACATAATCATTGTTTTGTAATGGAATGACACAGTTTAAACTTTTCTTTGAATTTCTTTTTAGTTAGTTTTTCCATAACCTTTTCCTGTTCACGTGCTAAAGCACATTGATTTAAGGAAGACACCCTCCCTAGAGTTTGGGATGATGATTATCTTTGCTTACCTTCCTTATGGACTTGCAGAAGGTATCTCACTCTCAGGTGAGTAGCAAAATGAGTATGTGCAAATTTCTTTGATAAATTTAGAGATTAGGTATTATTTGTGTCTAAGATGGCCTTTTCTCATTTAACTTGTGCTCTTACTTTTGACTTACTTTCTTTAAAGAAACACTTATTCTCTACTTCACGATATAAAAGTGTAGAAAAGGTAATTGCAGTTTTTGTAAGCATTAAATACTAGTATTCTCCCCCGTTACCTCTAACAGAGAATTAAAATTTCGGCTGCGCGCTGTAGGTCTCAGCCAAGTTAGCTAACTCGGTCATGTCCAGCCCGTGATCTGTCTTGAGCAGTTACCTGAATAGGTTGGAATTCACGTTCTTCCCGTAAATAACCAAGAGCTGGGAAGCAAGGTAGATGGAGAAATCCCTAGCACAAAACCGAGGATTCATGGAATACAGTGAAATCTGAGGTTGCTGTTCTGGCCTCTGATATCAGTTGCTGTACCTTCCTACAAAGGTAATTCTTGCCCTGAATTCTGAAGTCTCAATGGCTTTTCTGATTCACAGATTGATAGAAAACCAGGGACACGCCTGTGTGTGCTGTTCATTCCTGATTTCTTATGGTGTTAGATGTGGTGCACCGTACCGGCAGGGATTCAGAGCCGTGCCCTGCTGGGCCCGTTCTGCCTCTGGTGCAGTTAGTGGGCCTGGCTGATCAGGAGGTGGCAGAGAACAATGCTTTTCCAGAACTAAATTGTACAGTTCTCTACCCTCTGTATTCTCAAATTGTATTTATTCTTTTGATCACACCTCTCTACCTGTTAGGAGAGTGAAAAGCAAGAAAAACACTCAAGAATCAGCTTTTTATTTCCCTCACTTTCATGGGAAAATATGACATAACAGGGATTTATTCTAGCTTGCAAGTGACCCATACGTAACCTCCCAGTATTTAATATGATGAATGGAATGAGACCAGTGTGAGTAACAATGGTAGTAGAAACCCTACTTGCTGCTTTGTAAACTTCTGCGTTACTAAGGGCTGTGAACACAAATATTTGCACAGCGCAGGCTTTTCTGTTGACTGCCACATTTGTATCTACAGGTATCATGGCAATTCTCTTCTCTGGCATCGTGATGTCTCACTACACACACCATAACTTGTCCCCGGTGACACAGATTTTAATGCAGCAGACACTGAGAACTGTTGCTTTCATGTGTGGTAGGTGCCACCTTTAGTATATATCTAATATTAATAGTTTAAAATTGTATTTGCCCTGCCATGGTGATTCTGATGGGAGCAGCAGAGATGTGAATATTCTTCTAGTCATTTGTATGTCAGTGGTACGTGTCTGTAAGAGGAGAATTCCTGATAGTGGAGGCTGGAATGCAATCAAAAATCACCTTTCCCACCATACTGGATAAAATGTATGGTAAATCTCTCTCCCCCATCCTTCAAGCTCCTGCTAAGATTTGCCTGAACAACTGAACAGAGATCTCTGGTATATTCCCTCTGGTATATTTTGGATTTTTAGCTGTATTTTTTAAAAAGGTTTGAGACATAAAGAGCTACTTGTATAAACAACAGCTTCACAAATTGAGAAGTCTTTGGAAGTAGTAATACAAACAACACGGAGTCCCATAGCATTTCTGTTTCCTCCTACAAGCCAAAATCTTGAAGAAATGACATACTTCTGTATTACAAATACACCCCTGTTTTTCAGGGGATGGCATGAATGTGTTGTGTATTGTTTGCAGAAGGATGCATTTGGGGCACTGCCAGGGAGTGGCCTTGCTGGAACTAAACCACTCATTACCTGAGCACCAGTGGCTCATCAGGGCTTGGTCTTAATCTATTACAAATGCTAAAAAAGCCACATATTCATTCAAATCACTGTAAAGACATTGTTTAAGATAGTGTGTAATTTTGTGCATGTTTTCAGCATGTTTTGAACATGCAAATGTAAGTTGCCAGTACCCAAAGCATGAACAAACAATATCTTTTACCACAGTAATTCAGATATTGCTACTGTCTGTCCAAAACCTTCCCGCTTTTAAGCACCTTTACGATAAGGACCTTACCTTGCTGGGACAGCAGTGGGCTGGCGAAACATCCTTGCTCTTCGGTTCTCTGATGGTAATAGGTTGGTGCTGTGGAAATAAAATGTTTGGATTACTTGAGTCGTGCAGTGGCGGTACTATTTCAGATTTGCAGACATCACTTCTAGAGAATATACAAGGGTTGTTAGATCGTACAGTGCAGTATTTTATTACAGAGAAAGTCATGAGCTGTTGCTGCTTCTAATAATTTAATTTACCAAATACTTTGTAAACGTTCAGCTTGCAATGTACAAGATCATGCTCGACATTTCAGTTTTATATAGAATCTGATACAAAGCTACGGAAGTCGTCAGTCGCTCCTGTAGTTTGTGTTCTGCAGCTTGTCCTGTGTTCAAGTGAAAAGATTCCTCAGTGTCCAGGACAAGGTTTTGCCAGCTTTGTTCATGCTCATCAGTAATTTACAGCTGAGAAAAACCTACACACGGGCGAAGGCGCTGGCCACGGGCAGCGAGAGAGCGAGAACCTGCCCTTTGCGTAGCAGCATTTGTGCCTATTTTGTGCATTCAGAAGTCAGGAAATACCTATTTTATGTACCACGTATAGTAACTTATAGTAGGAGTAGAAAAGGTTTTAGAGAGTTGTTTATTTAAGATGTGATTTCTCTTTTTCAGAAACGTGTGTTTTTGCATTTCTTGGACTGTCAATTTTTAGTTTTCCTCACAAGTTTGAAATGTCCTTTGTCATCTGGTGCATAGTAGGTATTTACTTTCTTCCCAACTTGTTCAGATGCAGTTTTGATAGTGGGAGGAGGGAAGGAAAAACACCTTACAGTTAAAATATTTTAACAAATTTGTTACGTTGTATGCAAATACTTTTATATTTTTATATATTGCACAAAGGTAACTCTAATAGCATGAAAATATTCTTGTCCTCAACGCTTCGATGTACATATACATCAGCATTCTTTAAGGAATTCCAGTTTGCTGATATTTTGAAGCCCTTCTCTATGAGATTGTTAAAAATACAGAAAAGAACCTGGCTTGATTTGACCCTCTTAGGTTTATTAAAATAAAATAAATCTCAAGAGATGTTGAGATTATTATACATGCCACTTTATTCCAGAAATTGTTTTCCTGAAAGATAATCTTGAGGTTTTGTGTGTCTTGAGCTTCATATGAATAATTTGTGTGAATGGGCAGTTCGTAGAAACTACGGCTTCAAACTAATATCAAACTCTGCTCCATTTCTTCACTCCAGGACTACAGCTTTGGAGTCTTTATCTCTCACATCTTGTTGCAGTTTGTTCACATAAACCAATTTAGTCCATATATCACTTTTTCACTCTGAGCTCACCTTCTCGTTACTCAAACCTTTCCCAACATGTATTCCTTCCTTGACTCAATTCTTAATGCTTTTTCTTTCGTTCTGTATTTCAGTGTAGCTTTATGTACTGGCACTTTGAATTATTTGCTGTTATAATTGTTTAATATAGACCTGAAAAGCAGGTTCTCTTTTGCAGAGTCAAAAGGAGGGAAACGTGAGTCCATTTCCAGTCACATACAGCAACATATACTAGCACATTTTATTCCGTGGTTCGAGGGGAGAATCGTTATCTGCAGTTTACAGATAGGGGTATCTGGGAAACTGTTCTCACTGCATTACACCCAACTTCCTTATCTAATTTATATCCAAGGTGTGACACTTCCTTCTATGTGGCATTGCCCTCACAGGCATAATGCAAATTGCATAATTTTGGGGTGATTCATAAAGGAAAACAGCACAGCCCTTCTAGGATCCTGCTGACTAATTCTAGGATATTTATCTTACCAAGGTCTGTTTGTGGTGGAGTTTAAAACCAATGCCCTTGTGTAAACCTTTGCTTTTCCGAGCTATCCTTTTCACTGTATTTGTTCATTGTCTGCCATTTCATCAATTTTCTTTTTCTCTCTCAAAATGTTGCTTCAATGTGTGATATATTTTATAACCATACCCAGGGAAGAGTTGAGGAACTCAATTACATGGTATTTGTTTGGCTTCTGGCCTTTTTCTCTGAAGAACAGGTCTGTGGGGAGACAAGAGAAATATCTTATTGCCTCTTGGCTGCTACGCCAAGGGAGTGGTGAAAGGAGCCAAACTGAGAACCTCTACTGAAAGTAATTCTTGGTCTCCCTGGAACGCCTCTTGCGTTTCAGTTTATTTATTGCAAGTAAAGGAGTATCTGACCTTTGTCAGTGACAAGGCTGGTGTTTCAGTTAAGCAGACGAAATGCTAAAAAGTTAAATTCCACATCAGTGTACACTGAGAGATTTCTTCATTTGGCAGCATACTGACTTGGAAGACTTGTGAGTGAAAAGGGTGCAACGGGGCCGTACATGAATGTGACACATCGAATGATCATCTGCTTTTTTTCTGTTTTTTTTTCAGGTACTTGTTCTGTTTGGTAGAGCAGTGAATATTTTCCCACTTTCCTACTTACTCAACTTTTTCCGTGATCATAAAATCACCCCCAAAATGATGTTTATCATGTGGTTTAGTGGTAAGTTAAAGCTCAAAGTACAGAAGACTGGAAAAAATGTTTTATCTTTTGAATGGTGTGGGCTGCTCTGGGAGGAACTGGTTTTCCATCTGTGGAGCAAAAGCCAACGTTTGCACCGCTCTCAAAGCCCAGTGCGGTAGACGTGTTCTCTACCCTTTGTGCTGGAGGACCACGCAGTGGCAACGCCCCCACCAAAGCTTTTCTGCAGAGTCCGCTTTTCCATCTTGGTCTAGCGACTTCGCAGTTTGAAAAACAGTGTCTGAAGAGCTCAGATTAGTTCTAGGGTAGTAACCAAATGACAGATACATGGAATAGTATAGGATCGTAAGAATTTTCTAAAGATGGAGGATTCCTGTTATCAGGATCTTAACTGATTTACTGTTCTCTCTGGTAAGGTTTACGTGGTGCAATTCCCTATGCCCTCAGCCTCCATTTGGGCCTGGAACCAATAGAGAAGCGACAGCTCATCGGGACAACCACCATCATCATAGTGCTGTTCACGATTTTGCTGCTGGGAGGAGGAACCATGCCCCTTATCAGGCTGATTGACATCGAGGACTCCAAAGCACGCAAGAGGAACAAGAAGGATATTAATCTTAGCAAGACAGAGAAGATGGTTTGTTTGGAGTTTTTATTCAGAGGATCACTATTTTTTTAATGTTTTCTGAGTAAAGACTAGTATGTTAGTTTTTACTAAAAAGTAAAATTAGGCCATCAAAGTGTAGTTGGAAAAAGCCAAGCAATATCATTTTAAAATATCCCAAAGACAGAGCTTGGTTAGTGTTTACACAAATAACTGTTTGGACAAAGGGAGGAGAAGTAAAGTCTCTTAACATAATCTAATTATAAACTGATCCATACAAATTAAAGTAACCCCTGCAAAAGCATAAAGCAGATGATAGAGGATTGAGTCACATACAGAGGGAAAGTAGCTAGTACAGTGTGAGTCATGAATTAATCATAAAAGGCAGATGGGAATTATTTTGAAAAAGTCAAAGCAAAGGCCATGAGAAGGTGGTAACAACAGCACCCCCTGTCTGGGTTTTTATTTTAAAGCAATTTCTGGCTGAGCAGGGGTACTGAAGAAAACTAGCAGCCAGGCTGAAACCTCACGTGCAAAAGGCTGAAGTAACGCAGTGTCCCAGAGCGTTTGCCTGGTTCTCCCCGAACCACCGAACGACACACGCAGGGCGTCGTTCTGGTGTGGTTGAAGAACAGCTCCTCTTGGCATGAGGTTTCAGAAAGCTTGCGGTCTTCAGAATTAACTTGCTCTGTCCAAGCAGGGAGGTGCATATAGGAAGAGCACAGAGATCAGGTGTGTTCTGATGTAGGGCTTATTTTTAGTGAGACAATGACATTGTTGGATAAAATCATTGTGCAGCTCACAGAAGAAAACCTGCACATTAGATATCTGTTCTCAGCAACAGTAACAATACAAAATGTGGAGCTTTGGAAGTCTTCTAACTCTCAGCATGAAAAGGGAAGCTAAGTGGCTCTGGGAATCAAGAGCTGGACAGATCAATGCAGTCATAGGCCCTGGGAGGCTGGGGTGATAATTTCTGTTTTGTTGCAGCATGGGAATTGGTTGTGAGAAGGGAGAATGCAGAGCAGGGGGCTGGAGCAAGTGGGAGGGATAACTGCCATATTTATCAGCTTATTCCAATATTTGTGATCTCTTTAGGGAAATACCATAGAATCCGAACATTTATCAGAGCTCACAGAGGAGGAATATGAAGCCCAGTACATAAAACGCCAGGACCTCAAAGGCTTTATGTGGTTTGATGCCAAGTATTTGAATCCTTTCTTTACCAGAAGACTCACACAAGAAGTAAGTCTGTCTTGTTTTCTTGAAGAAAAGGAACTCTGGGGCAGAATTCTTTGTCACTTCTCTCTGTACCATTTGGAGCTCATAGCGTAGCCGTGCAGATTCTACGTGAGGAACTCTGAACCGTCTAATATGTTACTTGTGCATATGTAGAGCAGCTGTAATGAAAAGCTGCACTGGAAAATTGCAGGTTTGATTAAATGAGCATCTCTCAGGGCACAATTAAACTTTAAAATGTGTATGGATTTATTGAACTCCCCTCTAATCTTGCAGACTATCAGGAGTTATTAGTTGCAGCAGATTTCTAGCAACAGTAGTAGAGTTTTTAAAATGCTACCATACCACACAAAGTTGGTGCCTTTTGCTGTACATGGTCCTGTCAATGCTGGAGCTGCCGTTTTTCTGCAGCGTGCAGTTTTTATCTTGAAAATACATAGCAGAATTGCAGCCTTCACTTTTAAGACTTCTGCACTGGGAGACCAAGACTTTGAAGCTGCAAATGCAAAATGACACCTGGCTGAACAGGTAACCTAACACTGAATGGCTCTGAGAGGTGTAAGTGCTGTGCCATTCGCACTCCGCGCCTCAGAAACCTGAGACTCATTGGCCGTATAGTTGGTTGTGGTTTTTTGTTGTTATTGTTGTTTTGGGGGGGGGTTGTGTGTTTTTTTGTTTGGTTGGTTTTGGTTTTTGTTTTTTTGTTCCAGCCTCGCTGGAACCCACAGAGCAGGGCTGCCTAGAAAACACAGCTAAACATANCAGTTTGCTATAGAATTAAGTACTTTTACTGTGGAGTTGATCACTTTGTGTAAAGTTTGCACATTCCATCTTCCTAGCCTGCACAAACATACTATTTTTGCTCTTATTTTCTACCTTTTTTTCCAAAAGAATGCTTTTCAGGACTTTCCCACAAAAGCTAAAGGCCTTTTTTGAAAACCCAAAAGGAACAAGAAACCAGAGTAAGCACGCGATTCAGAGTTGTAGCCAAAAGCACAGGCTGCCGTCCAGATCGCAGCCAAAAGGCCAGGACGGCGCGTGGCTCACCGGAGCGGGCCACAGCCTCCCCGCGGCCCCCGGGCACGCGGCACGGGCCGGAGCCCCCGTCTCCACAGCCGCAGCCTCGCTGGAGCCCACAGAGCAGGGCCGCCTAGAAAACACAGCTAAACATACCCCTCATCAACAGCTTTGTCTGCGGAAATAATTACTGATTGAACACTTGATAAATATTTTCTGGTAGGAAACAGAATTGCTTTGCATGCTTAGAGACCAGGAGTGGATTATTTCCTAAGGAATGCACTAAACTACTCTTTGTTTTGCTCTGAGTAGTGTTGCAGCTAAATGACAAACTTTTCCGGTTTGCTTTTGCCTCAGGACTTGCATCACGGGCGCATCCAGATGAAAACCCTGACAAACAAGTGGTACGAAGAGGTACGACAAGGACCCTCGGGGTCTGAAGATGATGAGCAAGAGCTGCTATAGCAGACCAGGGAAGAGGTGCAAGCAGCGTATCATTAGAGCATCAGGAGGAGAATTCAAGTATCAAGAGTCTGACTGCACTAAAACTGGAAAACTACCAATGAATAGTATATTCAGACATGTCTTGTGCTACATGTTTAGGTATAAAACTGCAGATGTCCTGTGCTTGATATTACCAGTCAGCGGTGGAAACCCGTAAGTGTCAGACACTGGACTGAACAAATAACCTTTTGTTCAGATTTTACAGCAAAGCGAATTTCACACAGCCTATTGAAAAGCAGAAACATCTGCTATGAAATGATTACACTGTTTAATGGGGGGGTGTTCTTTCTATTATGAAATCTGCTGTAAACATACGCTGAAGTACAGAGTCATTGTATGACTCTGTAAGACAGAATGAGTTGCACTTTAGTTTTATATATATATAGTATATATACATACACATTCACAGCATGAAGAGTCTTGACAGTTTATACTGTGAATTTGTTTCAGCACTACTAAGTGAATCGGACTGGAATAAATCTATTATCTATGGGACTTGCACATGATGGGTCCAGAGAAGATGCATTGCACACACAAGGAAGCACCTCTGAAAACTGGTGGTTTTGTTGCTTAAGAAATTCTTAATTTCTGTTTTATGGGAATTTCTTTTATACCGTAGTATCTAATGCACAGAACTGATTATGGCATGGTTTGGGGGGCTGGGGGTTGTATGACACAGTACAGAACTGCGTTTGAAATTCTAGTTTGGATGATTGTTTTTCTCTGGCTAAAGGCGGCTGCAGTCGGGTTTCTGTGATTGGCAGTTGCTCCTTGCTGGCACTTTGGCTTCAAATCTTAGAAAATGGGAGCTTTTGTTTTGCCTGATTCATGAAGGGTCCCTAATACTCCAGAATTCACTAGTGGAATTTCTAAGTTCTAGCGGAAGCAAATGCAGCATTTTCCATATTGTTCTCTTGTTAAACTAAACACGTACACGAGGAAGAAGACTCCACAAAAATCTAATCCAGGTACAGAAGGGTTAATATTGCAGGTTGATGAATGTTCGGAAATGCCAAACAGCTTTCGTTAAGCTATCCTGTGTATTAATAGGATTTTTCTCTTCTGCTTGCACTGCTTCAAAAATCAGCAGTATCATTTCACTTCTTGTACATGGCCGTTTGCTCAGAATTGCCCGCACCTGAACAGAGGCGGTGTTTGTTGCACATCTGCCATGGTTGCACATGCAGCAGTTCCCTCTCACTGCCAACCCAAATTCCTCCTGAGGAATATTAACTGTTGAAATGTGAATTGTAATTGTGCGCGATAATCCGACATGCAAGTGCGCATGTTTGTTTCTGGAAGCGTGAGCCTTATATTTTTTTGTCTGGTTTTGCTACCAAGGTTTTTAATCAACCACTTACCCACGGGGACAAATAAAAGTTCAAGAATGTATTTAGAATCCTAACTTATGTTGTCTGAGTAGTTTTTCACAATATCACAACTTGCCACAGGGCTCCTGTCCCCCCTTTCCTCACCCCCTCGGTTCAAATAACTTCTCCGCTCATCCCAGAGCCCAAACACGCTCCAGTGCGCTCTGAATGGGGCACAAACTCAGCTCCGGGGTCGCCCAGAAAGAAATCAGAGCTTGCTTTGTGCTTAGGAGAGGATCTGTGTAAAAAAATTTAAAATCTGACTTTTCCTTCGCCCCTCGAGACAACAGTAGGCTTGGTGACACTGGAGTTTCCCATCAACCGCGCTCGGTTTCTCCATTGGGACACTGAAGCTGGCTGAAGGCCCTGCGAGCTGCTCCGGCGCTGGAAGGAGGACACGGGTCCAGGTGCTGTTGCACTGGGGCTCGTGTTACACCGACTCGTGTTGAAATATTAAATAGCCTCTAATTTCTAGCGTTATTCCAGCAAAACGGGTCACCCGTGCAATCCCTGGCGGGGCCGTACCCACCGATCGGCCCTTTGGCGACGTCCGTCAAGGCAAATCGGTCGTTTCCCGCCCTCTGCTGGCAATTAGCGATAGTGCTCCGGCAGCTAATGAGCCATTTGCTGGCAATAATTTTACGCATTAAATTGAAGCAATTAAATGATATAGCTAGAACTAATGAAATCACTTCGAAGCAATTAAATTGAGGAAAATTTGTATGGTTTAATTTAACAGCAACTGTTCTAAAATCTAAGGAAATATTACATTCGTCAAAACTTGGAATTACGACAGCTTTGTTCTATCTCAAAATATACACTAACCAACTGGAACCAGTAAAAGTTTTTACCATTATTTCAGTGACCAATTTTCATACTCATTTATCAATACATTGACTTTTCTGTGACAGTCAGTTTGCAGTTTGGATTTCTTCGCATGAAGTTACATGCTTAGAAACGAAAAATCATCTGTCTCCTGATTGACTCTCCTTGCAGTACCTTTAGATAATTTCCTATTTTATCAGGCCAATATTAAGCTCTAATCTTCCTTCCATAAGCACTGGGAGCCCCATCCTAACTCAGTGTAATCTGCAAATTCGTGCAAGAGTAAACTCAGGGGTTTTCATGCTCCCTTAACTCTGGAACCAGCAGGGGGTACAACGCAGATGTCACGAACTACAGAGCCCCAGGTGCCACCAGCCAGCAAGCCCGGGGCTGCTTCTCTGGGTGCTGGGGACCCACACAAAGGGGAGCAGGGGAACCCAGAGCTGCTTGGGGCAGCTCGGGGACTCCCAGAAGTTGTTTTTCCACCTCTTCCAGCTCACCCCGTTTTTCACCAGACTGACAGGGCCCTCACCAGCAGGGCAAACCCGCTCTGCTGGGCCAGCGCCAGCTCACAAGCCCGGTCTCTGCTTCAGCTTTCCCACCAGGCCTCCCCCACAGCACACGCAGAGCACGCAGGGGGGCCCCAGCACGTCCCGCGGACACGTCCCCGCTCCCTCCCCAGGGACACGTCCGCGGGCACCCAGGCGGTCGCAGGGCAGTCGCTGGTATGGGATCGTTACACAGAGCCTGGTTTAGGCCCAGCCTGGGCTGCCCCAGAGCCAGACCCCAGCCCCACTTGTGACTCACCAGCCAAATAGAGCAAACACCCCCAGCCTTCCCTGCCCCCATTTCATCATGGAGAAGATGCTATTTTTAACTAAACCACACCAAGAGACACTCATATATTTTCAACATTAAAGCACCTATAGGCTGTTTCCACAGCCTAATCTAAAAGATGCCATAAAAGGACCAAATGCAGTAGTCATTACCTGCCCAGGCACCAAACCCAGACCAAGGCAGCCCTGTCTGGTTCCCTGCACCAGGACCAGGCTCCCACCAACCAGCAACACCTCCCCGCACCCCACACCCCCTCCCGCCTGGCTCAGAGCTGGGGACCAAGCTGCAGCAGCACCCCAAGCTAAGGAAACCAGTTCTCACCACCAGCAACCACCTCCCAAACCCGGACTGACCGCAACAAGCAGCGCAGACCCTACCTCAGCTCCAAGGGATGAAGCCACCATCCTCCTCGCAGGCTCAGCCCAACAACCACCACAGGCCCTGGCCTTGTAGGAAGGGGCGGCCTCTTGTGCTCAGGTAATTGGTGGCAGCTGATGGCACCATCCCAGCTGGGGACACTGACTGAATCAGCAGCAGCTGGGGATGGCCCAGGGCACAGGTCCAGCCCCACAGCTGCGAGTGTCTGGGTCCTGGCAGGCCCAGGTCGTGCTGGGGGAAGGCCCCGGGCCTGCTGTTCGGCCTGGCCACAGTGCACGGTGGTTATTAAATCGGTTTGGGTTTTGCTGAGTGGCTGCAGTGCTGCTGCCTGGGCTCCCCAGCAGCAGGGGTGTTTCACACGGGTGTGGGTTGAAGCACAGTCAGTGTTACATGCTCTCAATATTATGCACTCTCACACCAAACTAAAGATGAAAACGCTGGTCCGGGGTGTTCCTGGAGTAACAAAGGACTTGAGGGACTTGCAGGTTTTTATTTCCTGTGTCCTTTAGGCAATTACTGGACCGCAGTATTTTTTAGGTAGCAGTGGACAAAGCAGGGACCCAGAGCTGGACAGGCTGTGCCCCCGAGCCCATCACAGCCCAGAGCACCAGCCCGGCCCGGGTCACGTCCTCGGCCCCTCGACTGCCCCATGGTGTCCGTGCCCCCAGAGCCCCCAGGAGATGGCAGCAGCCCTTCGTGTTCCTGTGCTCTGGTGGGACAGCAGCCCCTGGCCTCCTTTCGGGGATCCTGTTCCTGGGGATCCTTTCGGGGATCCTGTGCTCCCGGGGTGCGATGGGCAGCGGGTGCAGCTGGGGCTGGGCCAAGGTGGCAGCCCCAGGCGCAGCCCAGCGCGGGTGCCCCGTCCCCTGCCCCTGCAGGAGCAAAGCTCAGCTGGTTTGGAGCTTCGCTCGCCCGAGTCCCCGCACCCGTCTCTGCCATCGCCCCCGCGCTCCTGCCCGCGGCACCGCAGCCATGTTGTCGTTTATCCCACTAACACAGAAGCGAACCGAGTCAAACGGCAGTTTTGCATGAGTGAATTTACTTTAAAAATGTACAATTTCTGGAACATGATGACGTTTGTAGCTTAAATGACTTATGCTGGGCACCTCCTGCCCCCCGGGAACCCCCTCAGCCCCGCATCCCCGCCCAGCCCTGCGGCCACGGGGGCTGCGCAGTGCTGGGTGCGAGGAGAGCAGAGGAGCGGAGGAGGCTGCGGTAGCGGCACTGAGAAAAGGCAGCGACACAGCCCAGTTCTGGGAGCGGCTGCTAAATATAGCAGTATCTGTATCTGGAGAGCAAAGGGAGGCGGGAGAGCGCGGGGCCGGCCCGCGGGCAGAGCTGGCGGGCTGAGCACAGCCCGCGACGGCCATGCGGGCAGCGCCCGATTCTCAGCACTCCCTGCAGAAAATGCCTCGCTATTTCCATTTAGCAAGGCCGTAATTTAATGCTGCAGCTCTGGCAAGGGGTTGTGGTTTTGGCAGCGCGTCTCCCACCTCCGCTACTGACTCTTCTCATCACTTCGAATGCATCTTTTAATTTTGGGGCACAACCACCGTCCCTCAGCACTGTGTCCCTGAGGCTCCGCAGAGCAGAGCCGGCCCGGGCAGGGCACACGAGCAGCTCGGTGCTGGGACAGGACCCGAGCTCAGCCCCGCGCGCCCGGAGAGCGCGACCTGGGATGGCTGTTACTGGCACCAGCACTATTTCAACCCCAAATCCTTACTCTAAAGACAACCCCCCATTTCGATCTGTAGGACGGCGGTGGGTTTGCATTCAAGTCAAGGGAGGGGCGTAAGCCAGCCTGCAGAGAGTCTCTCTCGAGGCACATAAAGATGGTTTGTAATCCCAGGTGAGGTAGCTGAGCACGTGGTCCTGCTTCCCAGCAGGGAAGGACGTGGCCACAGGAGCTGCAGGAGCTGGCACTGGGGCTGAGGCGCCTCCCGGGGCCTCGTTGCCCCCAGCCTGCCCTGCCAGGCACAGTTTCTGAAGACAACCAAGTTCCTTCTTGGTCATCAGAGCACCAGGATGGAAAAACAAAGGCCAAGGGCCCAGAGAGCAAGACGCAGGAGAAACTGCACCCCTGGACTTGCACCCTGGTCAGATTTCAGGCACTGGGGGTCTTTTTTTTTTTCTCAAGTGCAAAGACAAGGCTCAGAGTTGCAAGAGCCAAACCCGAGGAGGAGACAAGGCTGGTCTTAAATCTTCATGTCACTTCACCTGCAGAACATGCTGGGGACCCATTGGATACGTAGGTGAGAGAATGTTGTGTTTGGGTTTGTTGCCCGGTGCTCGGGCAGGGGCAGGGCTGGGCTCAGAGGTCTGTCACGGGATCGGACGGCAGAGCTTCCCCCGCCACGCTCACAGCGCCCAGGCCCGCCCGCCTCCGCGTGACAAGCACCATGACCTGCACCGTCCTCTGCAGCCCTGGCTGCTGAGCAGCCCCATGGGGCCGGACAGCGCTCCGGGACGAGCCGCCGGGCACCTGCGCCAGCTTGTGGCACTGGGGGCAGTTACCGAAACACTCAAAAGTGTCCTTGCAGCTTCTGCAGGGCCCAGGGGGGTCACTGAAGCCCGGGGACGGGAAGGGCTGGAGCGCGGCGCTCGGGCAGGCGCGGCAGAGCAGGGTGCGGATGGCCCGGAGGAGCACCACGTCCTTCGAGAGGAACCTCTGGAAGTTGGGCTTGAAGAGCAGGTACACCAGCGGGTTGTAGAGCGTCGAGGACTTGGCGAAGACGGCCGAGAGCACGAAGGCCAGGGCTGGCACCTGGCTGGTGTCGCCCAGGACGGCCCACAGGGCAACGATGGCGTAAGGGGTCCAGGCGGCCAGAAACCCCAGGCACACAGCGATGCTCAGCTGGAGGAGGAGATGGAGACGCTGTGAGCCTCCTGGGGCACACACGGGATGCTGACCCCCCCAAGAAACCTCAGCCACGTGCAGCACGGCCCCGAGCAGCCGCTCACATCCCCAGGGAAAGGCGTTCATCCCTCTGGACCCGTTCCACGGGAGACTGGGCCGTCAGGCACCAGGGCAGCAGCTGAGCCTGTCCCAGCGTGAGCCTGTCCCAGCGTGAGCCTGTCCCAGTGTGAGCAGGCCGACCCGCGCTCTCTTCGGGTGCCTGACACCCTGTGCCCCCCAGGAAACCCAGGAACCCCCTCAGCCGCCGCAGTGAAGGGGTACAAACCAGCCGGGGGTACAAACCGCCCAGCGGGACCAGGCCAGGCTCCAACAGCCTCTTGGCAGCACCCGAACTCCCCCGGCAACCCGTGTGCTGCGGAGCCGCCCGCCCGAGAGCCGCTGGAGACGGACCACGCTCAGACTCCCCGAGCAGGCACGCACGCTTCCTTCCAGGCCAGGTTTGCAAGCTGGTTTCTTTTTTTTTTAAAAGGGCATCCACTCTTTTTTTTTTTTTTTACATATCCTTGGTAAATTATAGTATTAGCTTGTAGTCTGGGGAACAATGACTCATGCAGGCTCCTTTTTTATGATCTTTTCCAGTGTAATTTAAAACGAAAACTCCTCCAGCTGATGGCTTTAAATGAGGAGAAATGTGTTATTACCCACACTGGTACAAACACCTGGAGAATTCATTGGGAGCAGCAAACACCCTGGCAACGAGTCCTGGCGCGAACCCTGCCCGCGGGGCCGTGAGCTGGGCAGGGGGCACCCCAAGCCCCCCGAGCCCCCCCTACCTTCACGACCAGGCCGTGCACGCCGCGGGCCGCGCGCCGGGGAGAGCCGTGCTGCCGGACAGCCCTGCGGGACACCCGCACCGTCCAGAGGATCCGCGAGTAGGAGACGAGGATGAGGAGGCCGGGCAGAAGGTAGCAGAAGATGAAGAGGGCGAGGATGTAGAGCGTGGCCTCCCTGCTCGAGGGTTTCCACGAGATGCAGCAGGCTGTTCCGTAGGGCTCGGGGCCGTAGCTGCCCCACTCGGCCAAGGGGGCCGTGGCGAAGAGCAGGGCGTACGCCCAGACGCACAGCAGCAGCACTCCGGCGTGGCCGGGCGAGAACTTGTTGCCTGTGGCGGAGGGATCGCGGTGAGGACGGCTCCCCGGGGAATGGAGAGAGCGGCTGTGTCCCCGCGCTGCCCACAGCTCCGGGCACTGGGGACACGGCCAGGTGCCCAGGCAGGAGCTGCTGCACACAGCATGGCCACAGCACAGCCGTGCAGCCAGCGGAGCTGTGCCAGCGCTCACCGCCGGCCCGGGACACACGGACACCCTCCTGTCCCGCTTGGCCAGAGCAAGGAGCCCCAAGAAATGCCAGAGTTTGCTCCAGTCTGGGCAGCAAGTGGCAGGATCAGCCGTGCAGCCTCGCTCGGCCTCAGGAGGAATCGCTGGGAGGTCGTGTGGCTGCTGGTGGCACGGGGGGGACATCGTCCCCTCGGGGACACGGCGGCACCCATGGGAGAGGGGCAGGAGGCTGCCCGGCCGCTCCAGGACGGCTCAGAGCCTTCCCAGACACTGTCATCTGAGGGACCTTTTCCTCTCTGGCCGGCTGAAGCACTGGGGGAGCTGGTTTATTGTCCATCTTGTTCCATCCTGCATCCAATCTAAAACTCCCTGATCTTCTAAGAGCTCGGTATAAAGTGCTAAATCTTCAGCCATACACAGGAGTAATGTTTTTCTTTGAAACTAAGCAATTAAAAGCACGTTGAGATTAGACATTTCCTCATGGAAAATGGGCTGGGGTGTCACAGGGAGATAAGCTCAGCCTACCCGGCTGCCAAGTGCTGCCTGATCTCGAGAGCAGGACCTGCGCGGGGAAAAGCCACCGGTACCTGGGCTGCCTTTGAACAGCCCACTTTTATCTTTATCTTTCCTTCCACCTTTTTAGCCACCTCCTGAGCTGTTGTGCTGGCACATAACCAAGGTGACTCCGCTCCAGCATCGTCCTTGAACACTGTCAGCTGCTGAGGACAGAGCCTGTTGGCTGTGGGCAGACAGCAGCGAGCCCGGGAGGGGCTGGGGATGACCCTGGGCTGCAGGTCTGCAAATCAAACTACTAATATCTCTGTTTTCCCATTTCATTTCTATTTTTGGTCTTTAATCCACAGTCTATTCTGAAGATGCATGCTAGGTGGAGGATTGGGATCTGAGCTGAGGAAGTAAAGAAGCAACTCCAAACAGGAGGAGCTGTAACTGCGTAGGGGACGCCCCTGGTCCCCTCACTTCCTCGGGTGCTCCCTGCAATCCATGCCCTCTACAAAGAGCTGGTGCCCAAGCCTAGAGCTGCAAACATTCACATCAGCTCTGCGGAGCAAGTCCAGGTGAAAACGGGGCTACAGAAGTGAGCTACAACTCTAACCCAGCCCTCCTGTATTAATTACTTCAGTGAACTAAATACATTTGGCCTGTGGCTCTCCCAGCAGGGACAAGGGAAAGCGGCTCTTCCTCGTGCTGCTGCTTGCGGCTTCCCAGATGCAGAGTCTGCTCTGGCCGGAGCTCAGGGCTGTGTATGGGTGCTCAGAACCCTGTGACCTGCTGTGATGCAGCAGCCGGGACTTTTCTACAGGGGCAGGACACCCCCCTTGGTACTTTTCTGGATGATGCTCCTGAGCCCTGGAGCAAAGGCGGCTCTGGAGGCAGGGACGGCTGGGATGCACGCACAGGGTGCTGGGGCTCCGGAGCCCCGTGCGGGTGGAAGGGGCTGGATACACAAGCAATAAAAGCCTCCAGAGTCTGCGGTACCATGTACTGACCGGGAACAGGCTGCCCGGCGGCAAAGCTTTCCCAGAAGAGGTGCATCTGCCCCATAAGGAAAGAAAAAAACCCCGTTATGTTAACAGAGAGGGGTGTAGGTATAGATCAGATAACGCATCCCAGCACCTACCATATGCCGGGTAACAGACCTTCAGGCAGCAAACCGTGCTGAGCACCGTCAGGCTGGTGAGGCTGCACAGCCCGAACAGGACCCCGCAGAAGGCGTAAAGGGTGCAGACCGCGGGGGGAAAGAGCCACCTGCGAGGGAAAGCCCGTCAGGGACCTCCGGTGCCACAGCTCGGTTTGCAAACTGCCCCAGGGCCATCGGCCGGTGCAGAGCCGCTTCCACAGGGTACCTGTGCGCAAAGAAGGAGGAGGTGGCCAAGGGGAAGAGCGTCACTGTCATGCTCAGGTCACTGACGGCCAGGTTGACGATGAAGAACTCGGCAGGCTTCAGCACGGACCTCTTCCGATAGGCCACCAGCAGGAGCAGCGAGTTCCCAGAGAGGGACATGATGCCTGTGGAGAAGGCAGAGGAACAGTGCTGTATGTAACAGAGCCAGGAACGGAGCCAGAATCATCTCGAGGTGTCTGGAAGCAAACGCTGGAGATGTCTACAGAGGGGGGAAAGGGCTCCAGGCTTCCCCGCCCAGAGTGGGCTGAGCAGGGGAGCCCACGGGACCTGCAGAGCTGTGTGAGCACATCTGGAGCTGCTCTACATCAAATCTGATCCCTTCCCCTTCCTGAGCTCCTACAGAGGTGTTTGGTAGGAGGGCAGTGATGGGATGAGACTGCAATGGGCTCCGGGTGCAGGACCTGGCCAGAGTCTCTGCTTCCAGCTGGAAGGAGCCAGAGGGAACTTCCTTCCAGCAGGACAAATAACGGGAGCTCTGTGCGATTGCTCCTCTGATGTGAGGCCAAGGAGCTGGGCTCCTTCGCCTTTTTAATTTCTTCCTGGCAGTGTCACTCCTGTGAGTATGTGTTGTCCACTATCATGGTAACAAAACAAACAAGAAGAAAGGCATTACAGAGATCAAGGAAAATCCAGACTAAACAAAAAAAGGCTCTTTGTTTGCTGTTAGTGCATTTAAAACAACAGTGGTGATTAAAATTTTATAACAAGGGCTATCTCTCTTTTTTTTAATTATGTAATTGTCCTTTCATTGAAAAGAGGTTTCAGTGTCCTCAGAAGGGGAATCTTTGCTTCTTTGGGAGCAGGTTGGGTAGGACAAGAGTTTCTCCCTAACGGATTAGGCCGTAAATTAAATATCATGGTAAGAACCAGCTTCCAAAGCCGCTGAACAGCCAACACTGAAGCTCCTCTCAGGAACAGGATTCCCACGCAAGACCTGGCCAAATCCAGGGCTTTGGAGCTGCTGGAGGGTGGAGAGCTGCGATGTGCGTTCCCAGCCTCACGAGGAGTTTTTCCCACGGAGCAGTCTCACATCTGTGCTAAGCACATTTGATGAGCTTTAGTAATTCCTGGCGGCTGGAGGTGCCTGCAGGACTGCTGGCAGCCCCAGGGGGGTGAGCAGCCCTGGGGTTCCCCGTGTTCACAGGCATGAAAAACCTCTAGCATTTGGGAAACAATGTGCTCAGGGCTCAGAAAATTGGCTTTTCTTTGCCCACCACTCACTTCTGGCCCCCACCAACCAGGACTAAGCCACCACAGAGCCCCTCAGGTTTGCCCGCTGGCTTTCCAATGCCAAGTGCAAACCACAGGACACTGACCAGCGTCTTCTGTGGAAAGCAAGGGCCGCTGGAGGTCCGAGCCACCTCCAACAGCCATGAAGCTGGCAATGCTAACACAGAGTCCCAACCCATCTCACCTCATCTGGCTGCAATAGAAGTTACAACACGTTCCTCAAAGTTTGTTTATCAACTTTCCAATTACTTAAAAGCATAACAGGTACTTGCAGTTCCCCTGAGAGGGGAATGCAGTCACCAGGCCTTGGCCAGATCATCCCTTTGAGTAACGCAGGGAGGGCTGACGTGGGAAGGGCCAGTTGGATTATTCTGCTAATGAGTGACCACTTCTGGGAGCATCAGTGACTGCAAAAGGCCTGAATGTCTCCGGCAGGCACCTGGGCTGCCTGCAGCAGGGACACGGGCAGAACAGCCCATCTTTCCTTACCAAAGACTAAGTAAAGTGTGCCAAAAATCAGGTCTTCTCTCTCCGACAAGGTGGAGATGAACACAGAGGCGTTGGACGTATTTCCCATCTGCAAAGCAAGATGCAAATACAAGTGAGAGTGAATCTTAGCTAAGGACGGAGCGCTCGGCTCCCCGGCTGCAGGGGGACAGCTCTGTCCCCCGTGCCTGGCACACCAGGCCAGCAGCACCCGGCCCCGCCGCTGCGGGACCTGCTTCGGTGACCCAGCCTGCAGCGCTGGCCTGCGCTGGGGACAACCGCAGCCCAGGCTGCTAATCGCACTCAATTACCATTTTGTCAATTACAGATTTTACTGATGCATCAGCCTTTGGGTCTACATTTCCTTTGCAAGTCCCAGCCATGTGCAGACGGCAGCAGGGGCTGCGCGTTGGGACACGGGGACCGGCTGCTCAGAGCTGGAAGCTTCGGGTTCTGCGAAGTCCCCCATGTCCTCCAGGCTTGCGCCGTCCTTTGCGTGCCTCTGCCTGTCCGTGTCCACATCAGCAGAGAAACTTGGCCCAAATTGTCCTTGCGATGCAGCCAAGACCTGTTCCTTGCCATCCCAGCAGCATATTAATTGCCTCTGCCGTGAGACGAGCACAGCCTGTGCCGAGAAGGCCGGTGTGGACAGAGGGACTTGGAACAAGCTGCTCATCAAACCCCGGCCCAGGAGACCCCACAGCTGGGGACAGAAAGGAATCGTCACCCCGATCCCCGCTGGGACCTTCCTTCTTCTGCTGTAACCACACGTGATCCACACTGCCAGCCGTGCAGGAGGTGAAGAACTCAGAGGTGAACACGTGTATTAACAAAAAAACAGTAAAAAGTCGTTCCCTTTCTCGGGGTGCCTGACTCAATCATAGAGTTTTATTGGCCTAATTCGTTTCCCTGTTATTTTGTGCAGCTGAGCCAAAGGTTCCCAACTGCTTGGGAAGTTAATAGGGGGTAGTGGAGCAGAACAGCAGACACGTTTCACTATATTCCTTCCCTTCACAGATAACAAATAAATGGAAAAATATTTTGTTCAGGTGATGAAAAAAAGAGGACAGGGGGTGAGAGAAAATAATGGTTTAATTATAGTTTCAATAGCTGCTAGCTTGCTCTCTGGGCTGTTTAATGCACACAGCATTCCTGCCGCCTTCCCCAATGTCCCACTGCACACTGCGGGGATGGAGGAGAGCCTGCCAGGGGACAGCTGGGGACAGCAATGGCAGGTGTGACCCTCACCGGCGGCACTGGGCTGCTGGCCCTGCCCCATAGCCCAGTGTTCTCAGTGCCAGCTGAACAGATACGGCCTGATGGGGAAGAGGTGAACGAAAACAATATCCCCAGCACAGGTCCTGCCTGAGCTCTGACTGCCGGGGGGCGGGGGGGCCACGGGACGGGCTGAGGCCTGCGGGAGATGGACACTTTCTTTACATTAATTTTGCTGACATGGATTTCACAAACAGAGCAACCACCCTTGTTACCTGTACTCAGGTGAAAATGCGCACCTCATATCCAAGGCTGCATTCAGACAGATGGAGCTAATTACTTGAAGTAACGAGTAAATCAGCTTTGAGTGTAAATGTATTTTAAGACACTAGTTGGTGTCAAACTGCCAAGAGATCCTGCCAATACTTCTTCATTCTCTGTGTTGTTGGCCCATACAGCCAAATACTGATGGGCCGTGGTTCCTCTGGCCTACATCACGGCTCTCATGGGATAGGTGGGCACGCAACCTATGGGATGTTTACAGCTCATATAGTCCCACTTGCTGCTTTTCAGTGAGCCCACCTCAGGCTAACAAAAATCCAACCTCACTGTGCTTTCTGTGACAAATGTCCTCTCCCTTCCTTGTGTGCCAAAGCACTTTAATGGATGCTAAAGTTAAATTTATCAGAAAACCGCCAACCTACTAGACCCACAGTATGACACTGTGGATGTGGAATGGGAAGAAGGAAGAAGGTTTTGCTACGTATCCATCAGCTTCTACGCTTCTCTTCAGAATTTCTTGAGAAAGTGGCTCTTTCCCCTTCACCACAGACAGATAAAAAATGGGCAGAGGCCCCACGGGTACATTTTAGATGTGTGCACTGACGCAGGGCCATGCCTTTGGGATAAGTGCACGCACCGTCAGACAGTTATAGTCCTGTCTGGGGCACTGAGCTGCAACATGATGAAAATAGTTTCCCTTACTCTCTTGTGCTCTTTGGAGGGTAAAGAGTGTCCATGGTACAGGGACAGGTAATTTATACCTCCCTGTAGAAGACTGAGTGACTCTGGCCCTGAGGATGATGTCCTTCATTAACCTAATTGAAAACAACCTTTATTTAGGGCTAAGCAAATCATTCCTGAGATTCTCATAATGCATAGTTCTCCCCTAGGCCGTATTTCATTCTTCCTCAAGAGCCCTTGGCAGCAGATACACTGAGCAGAGCACATACACACCACCTCTCCGAGATGCTTCAGCAAAGCATCCGTGCGTTAAGAACATGTAGCCTGGGAAAAAGGAGGGACTGTGGTCACACAGCTGCACTGGTGACAAGACAGGGCAGGGCCCAGCACAAACCGTCTGGATGGAGTTGTTCCTGCTCTCCAGTGTGCGTGCACACACAGCAAAGGAAGGAGAGAACTGGCAAAGCTTGCAGGACTTTATTTCCTTCAGATCCTGGCAGGTCTCCATCCTGCAATACATCAGCGGAGCTACAAGTGTCCAGTGAGATCGAGCTGGCAAAAAGTAGCAATAAGCCAGGGCAGAGGAACTTCTATTTCTGACCTATTATTTGGGATAGGCCTTGTTTTTATGGGTGTGCTTGAGCTATTTGTAAAGTACACACCTCTCACTGTAACACAGAAAATGAGAAAAATTTGTCTCTTGCACTGATAGATGTGTCATTGACACATGAACAATAAATCAGTTCCATAGAAACATGGAGAGTTACCATTTTTATGGCTGAAAGTAAATAATAAACTAGATCCTGTGAACTCACCGTAGCTCTGTGCAGCACACAGGCAAGTGAACTAGGATCAGTACAAACACCACCCCAAACTCTCAGCCTGTCCCCTGCTGCTTTCCCTGGGGTGTGTAAAGCCTTCATCCCCCAGACGGGTGAGAAGGTGGTGCGCCTGCCTGAGCTCCTCTGGGGGGGGATGCTGGGACCTCCTCATCCTAGGAGATGCTTACACGGCCTTCACCTCTGTGGAGACAGGCCGGTGTGTAACCTGCTCCCCCGCCAATTCACAAACCTGCTCTGGTTGTGCTTTCCTGCTGCAACCTGCCCACAGGCCTCCCTCTACCCGACCTGCTCCCTCCCTTCCCCTGTGCTGTCGTGTTCAGCGGAGAATCACAAGCTGCAGCAGCATCAGCGCAGGTACTAAACACGTTCACACTCATTTCTGACAGAAACAGCTGCTGGAGTTTTCTTCCAACTCAAAAACACTTCAAAAACATGGCTATGCTCAATCAAAACTAAATCTGTAACTCCCCTGGGAGGGACTTCAGACAAGAACGTCTCATTTGGGGCTACCCAGCCAGCACAACGCAGCTCTTTAAAATCAAACTGCTTGGCCACGTAGTCTTTGGGCATACAAAGCTGCTGTTGGATTTGATTTAAGCTCCAGTGCTCAGACTCTGTTCTGAGAAGAGACAGACTGTGAAAGCTCCTTTCCCCTCAATTTAATCAGAGTTCAAAATGAGATAAAGTTTTCCAAGCAGCTGCTGCCACAGGTACATTACCAGGAAACCCTCATATTCTGCATCCCAGGCCCTATTATTGTGTTCACAGGAAGAATCAAACCTAAACCTACATCCCATGTCCACATCTGGCACCTGTTAGGACAACGGCATGGCTGGACTGGTCACATGCACTCTGTCTACCTCAAAAACTCTGCATTTTATTTTGTGTGATTGCCGGGTTTGCCCTTTTCCTGTCCAGACTTGGACAGCTGCTTTTTTCCAGCCTACGTACCACAAAGCCAGAGCCTTTCTTGGAGGAGGAAACCTGATGAGCCTGGTAACTCAGCCAACCTTCCATCCCTTTCAATAGTAAATAGCAGGAATCGATTTCTGCAATTCCTAGAACAGGGCAAGCTTAGACACTGCTGCCAGCCTAGCAAATAAAGCAAGCCTTAAAAAGTCACAGAAGAGCAAAGAAGCATAGCTGAAGGACTGCTTGGTATCTGAAGGACAGGTTGCGGTGTAAGGAAAGGCACCTCGCAGTCTGCTCCCAGAAATCATTTTGTAGAATAGAGAGTTTTCCTGTGCCAGGGCTGCGCATTCCCATTGCTTACAGCCCAAACAAGCCTGTCTTCTGCCCCCCACCATCAGCCACCCCGGATCCCTTTGAGAGGGGGTGCAACCCCATGCCCCTGCACACCCTAAAGCTCTCGGTGAGATGTGTCACACACGCACCAGTGCCCAAGGCTGCCCGGGTGGGGAGCAGAGGCAGCACTGCCGGTCCCCCACACCCACCCTGGGACATGCAGTGTCCCGGCGTTGTGCTCCGTGACCCCCCAGGGGAGCGTGGCTCTCAGCCCCGGGAACGCAGTGGGGCCGTGCTCCCTGCCCTCCTGCACCTGCACACCCCACGGGGACCGCGTCCTCCCCGCACCAGCGCCGCGGATGCCCGGGGCACCGCGTCCCTCCCGGGGATGCCCGGGTCAGCGCCGCTCCCCGGGCCGGGCCCCCTCACCTCTCCCGGAGGAGCCCCCGGCGCAGCCCGTCCGCTCTGCGCCGACAGAAACTGCCCGGGGCGCGCCCGGCAGCTCCGCGGTGCAGCGGGAGCGCGGCGGCTGTCACCGCGGGTCAGCACCGCGGGTCAGCACCGCCGCCGCGGACAGCTCCGCAGCGCGCTGCCCGGGCTCTGCCGGCACCGGGGCGCTGCCCGCACCGGTCCCCCCAGCCGGGGCAGCTCTTGTGCCGCAGGGCCAGCTCTGCCCGGGCATTCTCCTTCCCCAGCCGCCCGCTCCCCTCCGGGCACTCAGCCCAGGCACCCCCCACCCCAGCCGCACATCCCCGCTACCACATCAGAGCCGCTACAAGGGAAACTGAGGCACGAGCAGTGTAGTTTAAAGCATCGCCCCACGGGCTCAGCATCCCCAGGTGCTCTCTTGGCTCCTCTCGGCCATCACTCCCCTCCCCAAGGGGCACAGGGTGGCAATTCACTCACCTCTCCCTGAAGATCTGGCTGGCCACCCTGCACGATCCCATGCTGCGCCGTGAGGTGCTCCAAGGACATGCTGGGAGTGACAGAGGAGACGAGGAGGTGGGGATCGCTGTGCTGAGCCTGCTGCCAATCCGAGCTGGGTTTTGTTTTCCACCTAAATAATTCGACCTGTCTCTGCTTGGCAAAACACGAGTCACAGCCATCACTCAACCACACATTTTGTTAAATATTTCCACACCAAGACCTTTCCCTTGGTTGCCAGTTAGAAATGGGAATAATACAAAAAACCCTAGTGCTCATTTTTAGAGCTCCAAATATTGTCAGGAACTGATTAGCTTGGATTTGGGTGCTCAAATTTGCTTCAGAAAGGAACCCTGAAGCTGGAGAAATGGACAGCATTAGCACAGCAATAGCTTTATGTACTCTACGTACTTTGGAAAGAACCTTCATGAGAAATATTTATGCACTAAACAGCTATGTAAATAGATACATACTGAGATTATTACAAACAAAGTTAGTTGTTGTGTTCCAGAAACACAAAGGCCTCAGCCAAGTTTGGGGCCCCGTTGTGCAGTCCCCTCCTGCTCCTCCCCAATAGCACTTCATTCATTCAGCCCTTCTCACCCAGATTTGGAAAAGGGATTGAATTCTTTGAGATTATTTAGTCCTTTTTTGTCTGCAAGAGATTCCTTGAGAGAGGTGGAGGAGCCAGGGCTTATGGAGGTGGCAGGACAGAAAAACAAAGTTCACAAGGCTGGCTGTTTGTGGAACAGCTCTTCTCTCAAAGCCTAAGCACACAACGAGCCATGCTTAGACTTGGACCTACCACACACTTTCAACATTGCTTTTTTACGGCAACAGTCAAGGCAGAGCAAGACTTTAGAGGAGTACTTTTGAACTCGGATTTAACCAACAGCTTGATTTCTAGAAATCAAAATTGACCTGAAGCATTATTCTTTGCTGTGAATCCTTGAGATTCCAGTATAGCCTGTGTTATCTCAACCACTTAATTTTTGTTTTTAAGGTCTCCCTTCTTCTTCCTCCCTCTCTCCCTCAAAAAAAACCCAGAAAGAATGAATATTCAAGCTCTCCGTTCCCCAAAGGAACAAGAGCCCAGTCGACAGCAAACGACCACAGGATGCTGGCAGAGCTACAAAGACAACAGAAGAGATATGTCAAACCTACACAATGTCATCTGTCCCAGATTTAATATTTCTGGTTGCCAGCCAGGAGAGCCTGAAGTGGAGAAGACTCGCCAAGCAGGTTACAGCCTGTGCTTGGGCAGGCGGCCGAGAGCACCCTGTTCCCCTTTCAACACCGACACTAATCACAGCGTCGGGACCGCGATCCTGCCTCGCTTTTCTCTGTCTCTCCCTCTGCCGCACTGGCGAAGGTTAACCAGAAATCTGTCATGCTTCTTTGGATGCGTCCTGCGGACATCTACAACGTCTGTGTTAAAAGTCGAGACTCTAACTATTTGGTTTTTCTCCTAATGCACCGGAGCCCGTTTGCAGCAGCTGAGGTGGCTCTGTACAGCAGATCTGTTGGTCTGAGGTCTCAGTTTCAGCTATGCCCCAACAAGAGACCAGCGTTTAACTCCCTGAGCGCCTGTTTAACCCTGGTTCTTCTGTCAAGAACAGCTTCTTTGTGGGAAGACACTTTCTCTAGGTGCTTTTGTAAGTCTGTGCTGATCAAATCAAACAAGCCTTTTCACATAATTAAACATTTAGGTTTTCAAGCATACGACTGCGGAATTTGCAGCATAATTGCAGAAAACCGAGAGGAATGGCTGCGAGTCCAGGACGGGTGAACTCCCTGCTCACCGGTGCGACCTCCCCTTTAACACCACCAACCTCCACACATAGGAGCGAGTGTTCCAGACTCCACCTTTGAAATGAAGCTTATGGCCTCTTCCTCTTACACAGAACTTCAACATAAAAATCAAAGAAACGAAGTCAAATTACTGTGGCTCTTTAAAGTGGGTACCTGGGTTCTCCTTCAGCCAAGGAAAGCCAGTGAGGAAAGAAAATCCGCATGCACACGCGTCCAGGGAAACCCGGTAAGTCACGGTATAGCCAAAGAAAGACACAGCCCACCTCCTAAAGCTTCCAGCCAGCAGCAAGAACCTCTGGAAGCTGCCTTGTTTCGCAGCTTCGGTGCTGCAGTGTCACAGCGGCTCTGGCCAGGGCCACTCCGGCAGCAGGTGACAAAGGGACAGCGCAGCCCAGCTGCCACCCGTCTGGGAGCTCTGCAGCACCGTGCCCTTGCCCAGCCTCAGCTTCGCATTTCTGCAGTTCAGATGGTGCGAAGTAACCTGAAACTCAGATCCCTCTGACTTTGAGAAACTACCAGCTCGCCACCAGACACAGGGCCCTTTCCCATTAAAATGCTGGCAGCACAGCTCTGATAATATTGGAGATAAGAGGGAGATGAGACTTCGAGAACCACCAGCCTGGCTGTGTTTCGACACCCTTCCCTGTGGTCCTGCCCCTGTGCTGGATGACACTGACTGCAAGAATTTGTAAGCCTACCAGTGCATTCAGTCATTCAAACTACATAATCGTGCACCTAATCTGTATGTGCAAATACTACAGCCTTTTTCATGCAAACGGGGCATTCTGACACAAGCATTCATTACGGAGATGCATTTACAGTTAATTTACTGCTGTAATAGCTGTACCTGGAAAACAGACACACGGCCAGGCCTCTCTCCCGCATACCAACCCACACCAAACACGGTCCCAGCAGCAGCCTCTGGGTGGGAGTTCTCCGCCTCGCTGCAGCATGGGCTCTGCGGGAGCGAGCAGGGAACGCTGGTTTTAAGAGGCCAAGAGGATACAGAGCTGCGGGCAGCGCTGCCAGGTGCTCCGTTCTCTGCATGTTTCTTCAGTCTCTGGCCATATTTTTGCATTGATAGTGAAATGCAAAAGCATTCCTGGGGGTACCAAAGAGACGCAGCAGAGCATCTGTTTCCTGAGACAAAGGAGGAGGGATGCTGCTGCCCACAAAAGACAGCAAGCCAGCTGATCGGATCTGTAAGGAAGTAACTTAAATGAAGATAAGACAAACAAACATCAACTCAGAATAGGGAATATCCTGGGAAAACAGTGGAAATTCCCCAATACCAGCAGAGTAAAATGATTCAAAGTGGGGGGCAGGAGGGAGGGAAACAGATCGGTGTGGTGGAGAGCTAATTCCCACGCTCACTCTGCTGGGGACAGGTGTCTGAGGGACCATCCAGCTACAGCATCATTAGAAGATAATTCCAGCATAATATAGAAGATATTCTAATTGCTATATCTAATTATGAGGAAGAGTAAATCACGATGAAAAAATTATCTGTCAAACAGAGTGTAAACACATAATTGACAATCAGAGAGCTGTCATCCATCTTCAGAGGCTGCTGCTGCGCATAAAAAGACACTACTTGTACTTGTGAAGTGGAAGAGTGCTTCTGGAGCTATGTAAAGTCCTATTAATCCTTTAAATCTTTAAATATTTACATAAATTTGATACAAAAATGAAAACTTTGTCAAGTATGTTTTCTCAAACTGAAGATCAGTAGAAGTCTGCATTACCAAACTGGATTCTGTTAAGGCAGCTGGACAGATGTTTAGAACAGTGCTTTGTGAAACATCTGGTACTAATTAACTAAAGAATTTTTAATTAGCCATTTATTTCCTCAATAACATAAAAGTCCAGACCACCTGCCATGACCACAGACAGGTCTAACTAAACCAACATCCCTGAGAAGGCGGCATAAAGCTCGAACCTTTAAACCCTTATTCGTATCTTGATCTTCCTCCACCAAAGGCCACACAAACAAAGTCAAATGGAGCCACTGTCACACAGAGATGCCGCCTTCAACCAGACCTGAGTTACGTCCCCTCCAGTGCCGCCAGGGCCTCCCCGTCACCGTCCAGCGAGCAGCTCGTACACATTGTCCAACCTCAGCCTGCAACCCAGCCCGGCCCAGCAGGCCCAGCCGGCTCCTGGGGCCGATGCTGCTCGGTGTGAACGCCTGCGGCCCAGCAGCCCAGGGCCCGCGGCGAGGCGGCTGTGCTGGCACCGGTGGCAGCCCGGGGTGACCTGTAGCCAACAGGATGCTCTGCGGGCTGTGCCGCAGGGGGAGGGAATCACCCAGCCCTTCTCGCCCATCACGGTGGCTTTAATGGACAAGGTTGAGATTTTGGCTTCTGCCTTTTGGACAGAAAGCTCCCTGCATGTGCTACAAATATCCACAAGCTCCTTCGGCTACATAAAAATGCTATTAGGGTTTTCCTTGTTACTGATCCATCACCGAGGCAGCAAGCGTCATTTTATCACAGATCCCCTACATTCCCAAACTGTTATGGGTCCTTTTGATGTATTTATCTGTTTCGTTTTTAAGAAGTGAGGGGCTGAAAGGGTTGAGATTTCTATTTCAGATTTTGACCACACTACAGCCAGGAGGTCATTTGTGAATTTATTGGATTTTAGTGCTTTGGTGGTACAAATCTTTTAGTTTAAAATTAGATGATGTTATCCAGTATCCTCTGTGAGCACTTCCACCATTGATAAAAGCACCAAGAGGCACGACGGACTCTACATCATTGCAGTCAATCATGAGACTGAGACTATCCTGAAACCCACAGACTCCCAGGGGCTGAAGAATTTTGAAAGTGGCCTGCTCCTGATTAGTAATGGCATTTAATTCATTCCTAAAGATCTCCTTGGCTTGAGCTGAGTCTTGAATCACAATTTTATGCCTCAAGGCTTAAATCATGGTGTTTCTCTTCCTTTTTATGAAAACAGACATGGTTACACCCATTTTAAAGGTCTCTGGCAATGGCAATACTGAATACATTATCAAGACAGGTAATTATTCAGGAAAAATGTCCATGAAACCTGTATTGTTGGCAGATAATATTGCCTACAAATAGCTATTCCTACTTACATGAGTGACCTTCACAGGCAATGAAAGCTTCAGCCTACACCTTCAACTTAAACTCATACAACTCTTCTAATCACTTCAGTTTTTAAAAGGAACGGGCATTTCTATTAGAAAACTGTAAGAAGACAACACTTATTTAACACTTACTAACATCCAGAAATGTTAGAAAGTCAGGTATTCAACAGCACAGAAAAATATAATTCCCCTTCAGCATAAAATTACTGAGTTTGAACATTGTTTTAACACACTGAACACTGATGCCAGGAAGAGAAATCTGTGCACATGCATCACTTGCACGTACCGCGGCAGCAGCGGCACATCCAAATGTCCCGCGAAACACTTCACTTCTGTTCCAACGACTTCTAGGAACAAAGTCTTGCAGAAACCTCCCAAACGAGAAGACCCTCAGCACAAAGCCAAGAAAGAAGAAATCCTACCACACCTGAACCATTTCTTTGCAAAGTCAGGGGTTTCAGCTAAAAGAAGGTTCAGAACGGGACGTGCAGCGGATGGAGGGGCTGATGTGGAGGAGTTTGCTGCTCCCTGCAGTCTCTGCTGCAGCGACGTTCGTGTCCAGCAGAGGATGGGAGCAGCCGGCCACGGCTGCATTGCCGACAGTCACTGCAGCTACATTTTCCAGGGCTTCCAGCTGATGCCCTTGGTAGCTCAGACTGGCACACAGACATGGTAACTGGACCATGACCAGTGACCCTGGGCTGGCGGCAACAGATTTGCTTCCAGCATCAGGACTCTCAGTTTCCCCTCTCAGGAGAAAGTAGATTGCAGGGATTCTGGGAGGTATCATTTAAATGTACAAAATGGGTTGATGTCACTAGCTAGGGATCTGTTCTGAATGTTTAATTTTTATTTATCATAGCCTAAACAGAAAAATCAGTGAGCAACAAGCAAATTAAAATTGAACCATTAGAGAAGCCTGCAAGAGAAGCGATATTTAGCGTTTTCATTAAGTAGCAGTGACAGATGACAGATACAGATTGGGAACACGTTCCATAGCATGAACATGAAGCCCAGCTGCAGGCTGAGGCGTAGCAAAGCCTGGAAGAACCACAGTCGTTTGTACGCAAATGACAGAGCCGTCCGCAGAAACATGAATCAACGTCAGCCCTTGTGTGCACGGATCTGGAAGCGCATTGCTCGATCCCCTACAAAGAGGACGGGAATACTTTGCTCTCTTGTACACCTAGTTTGTTTCTGCTGAATAAAGCAGCACATACTGCAAATTGCTCTCACCAATAATCAAGCTGGGAGAGGCAAAAGTAAAGTGACAGGGATCAGGGATCCAGGGCTTACGTGGCAAAACAGGTCTGAGGATATCGTGCTCAAAAAACACGGTATCAAAACTTTTCATGAAAAGAGAGAGGCTTCCCTTCAGACCACAACAGCATTTCACCCTAGAGAGCAAACGGAGAGCAGAGCATAAAAGCGCTGGTCTCAATTGCGTTCATCAAGCAGTCCGTGTCCTAAGCTTTGGAAAAGACAGAGCTACAATACAATCAATGGGGTCAGAGTTATTTCCCTAAAAGCATGCTCCTAACATTTGACCTCAATAACAGCAGATTGAAATATAAATTCTCTTTCAAGATAGGCTTGGTCAGATTATAAAGACAAAGAAAATCACCATAAATAGGCACAGAAAAAAATTCTGAAGCAAAATTGCCTGAAATTTGAGCGAGGCTCTCTGTAGAGCCTCATCCCCTCCCTCAGTACCCCATAATCTGGCTGGAGCAGGGATGCACCCAAACAGTTACAGTACCTCAGCCTAATGAAATTAATCTGGAAAGCATTACTTCTAGTCCTGTTTTGACGAATCATCTCACTGGGCCTCTGTTTCCCCACCTGCAAGCGGCATTAATAATACCTATTTCTCCCACAGCGCGGTGTGAGATTCTGCTTATTACCTGTCTGCACGGCTCCGAAATCTGCAGGCAGTGAGTTTCTCAGCATGGCGGACACGTTTTCACCCTTGGTGCCTCCCAGGCACATTTTGTACCCACTAACCCTACCCACCAGTCCGTGGTGCCCCGCTGGGTCGAGTGTCTTGCAGATGTCTGTGCCCATCGCTCCCCGTGCACAACCGTTCACTGCGCCATCACCTGAAAAGCAGGAGGAGAAACCCCACTACACTCGTCTGACAAGACTGAGCCACGCCAGTTGATTTTTATCAACTCGTATTTCTGCCGCTCTTTGCGTTCTCATCTCATTTTACCGTCACTAGATCCTCACCTCACCCGACTGAGGTCTGGCTCGCTTGGCCTTTAATTTCCTGAGTACATTTGTGCTGAAGAGGCAGCTCAGCATCTTTGCAAGCGGGTTAGGGACGGATTTGAAGGGTAACATTTTGTGAGAAACGACGCTAGGTGATGGTATTCATTTAAGACAGATCTATGCTACAAGCTACACATGCTGTTGCCCAACTTCCTACCATCTGTACACCAAACTTCCAGCTTTATGTTAAATAGACACAAAACCCATGCTTGTATACTTAGATGGAGGCATGAGATAACACATATGTTGCTCTTGAGATGCGCTTCCCCCCTCACAATTTGTGCTTGCGACTGTAATGGAAATATATATTAAAGTATATGTTTCTGTTCTTGTATTTGGCTTTTCAGTGCCACCCACAATTCCCAGTGCCCGAATACCCCGGCTTCTCACATCCCACTTGTCCACCCCAGCACCCCACAGCAGCCCCGGTGCACAATGACCATTTCGCACCCTGCAGCGGGCTCCTCTGATCTTCGTTTTGTTCATTTCTAATGTTCAAAGCCTACTTTGAACACATGCAGACTTAATATCTTATCAAGCTATTTTATTTTAGGAAAACACATGGCAGATTAATTTCCATTAGAAATGCATCAATTTAAATAGATCTTCGGCAGGACTTTCAAATTGTTGCTGATTTATATTCCCTTTGAAATCTATCAACTTCCTTTGCTACCACCTAGCTTTTCTCTGTTAGAATACAAAACTAGCATTTCAAGAAAAAGTCACTTTTGCATGTAGAGTCATTAGATATCACTTTGTTATCAGGCTCAATTTTTAAGCCAATTTTTTCTCCTCCTCTCTGAAGGACTGTCGGGCCAATAACTTTCTCCCCCTATCTTCATACTGCTCTTTGGCACCGGTATAATTTCTTTCCTACATTTCTTTACTTCATGGCTTGATAGCTTTTAATGAGCCTTTCACGCTTGTGGTTTTATCTCATATTAATTCTGTGCCTTCGGTTCCTCTCCCTGTTATACAGATCAGGTTAACCACATTGTCATCGGTGGTCCTCCACTGGCATAAAAGCACAGCAAAGATTTCAGTGTCAGGCTTTGTTTTCAATATAAAATTGTGTCAGTCATGATTAAGAGACAGTGCCTTAGCAACTGGTACATAAGCTAGTTCAGCGTCTCAATCAGGTTTCTAGCAGGCAATTTCCCCTAATCACAAAGCCACTTAAAAACCTCTTTGTTTGCTGGTGATAGGAGAGGTGTTGACTGAACAGAACTAGAAACCAGGCTCCCCTTCGCAAAGCTGCTGCCGGGCAGGACACGAGGGGGTGAAACCTGGACCTGGTGCTTTCCACACCCACCGCGACCCAGGGAGTGCAGGGAAACCGGGACGTGACCCGGAGTTTGACGGGGAAGGCGCCTGCTGGAGTGAATCAACCTCCCTGGGACCTCAAGCTTTGTTGGGGACAAAAAGGCAAAATTTAAGCACCATGGAAATAAAAATACTCCATCACTTTTTCCTGTCACTCTGAGCACAAGCAGTGCTTGTTTTAAGAATACTTTTCATACGGACATACAATTTCTGAACAGAAAATCCACAGTGTTGAGCAGTGACAAAAAAAAAAATATAAAGCCCTGTCTCTAGCTATTATCTAGTCATATGGAAAATATTTGACTGAAGAAATAAAGTCCCTCATTGGAGAGCTTGAGTGAAAAGCTGCAGGCAGAAAAAGCAGAATCAAATCAGTGTCAAACCTACGTTCACTCCCAAGACGCGAGCATCCTACTTGCACTCAGTAAAAGGCATTTTGCCAACAGGCTTTGAGCCTGTGGAAAAGAAGTAGGAAACGCAATTAAAGGAAAAAGAGGATTTTTAAATCAAACACTGAAAAGTACCATAAGATGCCCACAACCTGCCCTGAGACCACTAACTCGGGAACAGCCAAGCAGCAAAACACAGTGATTACACCCCAGGCTTGTACTACAACAAAGAACATTCGGTTTTGATCACTCCTAGCAGGCAGAGTTCTTGGTGGCAAAGTCTTGCAGGTTTTGCAGTTCTGCAGCTGCACGTTGCTTCCTAGGATCTCTCATCTTTTCCCCAAATCACGTTTATAGACCTCACTGCATTTTAACACATCTCCAAAACGACTTTAAGGAAAACAGGTTGTTTTCTTCCTCAGTATTGCAGCTAAACCCAAGTAGAATGATGGCTACAAACCACGTCTTGGTGTCCCAGCCCCACCTGCTCACCCAATCCCCTGCAGAGCAAGACCAGACAGACGCCAGGTTCCAGGGTTCTCTAGACCGCTGCAGCATTTCACAGGCTGTATTTTAAGCACTGAGCACCGAACCAGCAAGAAAGAATTTAACCCCAGCTGTAGGCAGTAGAACTAAAGACAAACTTGTGCCAAAAGTTTTAGGTGTGAGTTACCCATGTCTGAATACTGCACCTTCCCTTCTTCATTATGAAAGAAAGTTCTTGGACAGAAGCATCATTTTACTAAACAGCACATAATGGTCGCTGCAGCATATACAGCAGCACAGCTATCATCCTCTATTTCACAGCATTAAAATGAACTATTCTCCAAGCAGGAGAAATCTTCATATCAAAGATTCAAATACCACAAGCTTCAATGCTGCCAGAAGGGATTACTTTAACTTTTGATATGCCTCTAAATAGTCCAAGACTTTACAAGTCACAATGGAAAGTAAATCAGACCTTGATTCCTGAAACAGGACAAAGTCACTCAAGAGTCCAAGCAAACAGCAGCTTTGACAACTTGGACATGGCAGACTTGTCACAGCAGTGATCTCTGGAGTAGAAAATGCATTTCAAATGAATCTACCTGAACACTGAAGTGCAGGAGTAAGAATGGGAAAGAAAGAGATCCCCGGGACGGACTGCACACAGTCTGAAAGGCTCTGAAGGTGTAAGACCCTCCCTGCACACGCAGGCTCATTCCCCTTCCTGGCAGCAGGAATAGCTCTCCAAGAAACTTCTGTCATTAAGGTCTGGAGATAAGAGAACTTAATCACGGCAAAAGATTTAACAGTACCTGCCCTAAGAGGGGCTCTGCTCCTCGCAGAGTGAGAGGCGGAGCGTGGGGGGTAAAGCCCCTCTCCCCTAGGAAGGAGAGGCAGAGCATATGCATCCAGCCCACTGATTTCTGCTGAGGTGGCCCAAAGCCAGCTTATAAAACAGGCTTGTTACCGCAATAAGAATACATCTTCTCATTGAACGCTGTGCGAAAACATGCTAGAGCAGGTTTGCATTCTTAGGCCAGGAACTAAGCATAAAGCAAAGAGATGGAAATGGCATTTTCCCCCCAGTTCACAGCCCAGGTCTGAGAATGAGCCACCTCCAACAGCTCCTTCCGAGGGAAACCAGGTTCCCGGGGAGTGTTTCACAGCAGTGCTGAGCTGACCCCGTGACACAGCCCGAAGAATCAGGTTCTGAACAGGCGATGTGGCAGATGGCATCCCTGTCCCCTTCCGCTTCTGCCACCGAGCCACCCTGTGCCGGCTGCGGGCAGCGAGCCCGCGCAGCCGCCCTCCTGCCCACCCCTCCACCACCCGCGGGGTCGCAACTCAGCCCTCCCCGTGGCGACAGCACAGGCTGCGTGCGTGCTGGCTGTACTGCAGAACACGGCCAAAAACCCCCAGCCAAACAAAAAACCATCGCTTCCGAGTCAGACAACCCCACCTACACACCCTGATCAAGCCAGAAAAGCGCTGTCAGGTGTCTGCTGGCTTCTAGTGTCAGAAACTGCAGCTGCTTCCAGGGGCTGTGCTCACATCGCCACCCAGCCATGCTCCACCTGGGAACGCAGAGTGGATCTTCATGCCAGGACTTGGCTCTCCAGAAGATGCTCTGCCCCTGTGCTGATGCAGGTGTTTAACCGGGTTCCTCTGCACCCTTCAAGGGACCACACAGGCTCTGGTTATCAGTCAGTGAGCCCCCACCACCCCCGCGGCTCCCAGGGCTGCAGGGTGCACAGAGCAGGGCACGGGCCTCTCCTCTCCTCTCCTCTCCTCTCCTCTCCTCTCCTCTCCTCTCCTCTCCTCTCCTCTCCTCTCCTCTCCTCTCC
>VWYH01001008.1:298641-311037 GCA_013399365.1 Pampusana beccarii
TCTCCTCTCCCTCTCCTCTCCCTCTCCTCTCCCTCTCCTCTCCCTCTCCTCTCCTCTATCACAGAGCTGCTCAAGGGAAGGTTCACCACAATCACACCAGCAGCACAGGCACACTAAGACATGCAAACAGGCTGTTCCTTTTTAGACTTGCTGGTTGGCAGCATCTGTTTTGATTAACAGTTCATGTATTAGGGTGTGGGGTTTACACATGCCACTGGCAAGGATCCACAACGGGGTCACTACAGGAGCTCAGTCCTGCCGAGCTAGAAGGTAAAGCGTGGAGCAGAGTTGACACGTGCGCAATGCTGGGATGTGCAGAGATCGATGCCCAGGTGACAACAGTTCACCAGTTCTGTCCATGCTTTAGAGAGCCCGTCTGCGAAAAATTCAGGTAAGACGGTTAAACCAGAGCGTGCTGCACACAAAGCTACAAAACAGATTCTACTTACTCTGGGGGAAAGCAACGTTTTTCACTAAGGAGCTGATGAGCAGTTGTGGGTTGATTTTTCTTTTTCTTTTTTTAAAGCAGGTTGATGATGAAAAAAAAAAATCTCAGAACAGTATGACTATCACGAGAAAGATTTCTAAAGCAGGAAGCATGACAGCCCCACACCCACAACAGCAGAAGCAGCTGCCACATTCAAGTTGTCAGCCACGCGCTGCAGGTCTGATCCTGCGCTACCCAAAGCTCATTGAAGCTTTGACATCGTCTTCAACGCAGTGACCTGCACAACACAGAATTAACTAAAAGCCCAGTATAAGAGAGGAAAAACAAATGGGTGCTATTAACCAAGTGAGAAGGTATTTCACAGTTTCATGTCAAAGCAAGAACGGCTGTGAGAGAGCCCGGGCTGAACAGAAGTACCACGACCACCACCACTCACAGTCAGGAACGGCGGCACCAAGAAAGGATCCACCAGTGAGAAACAACAGCAATTAAAACAATCTCTAACCTCATCTGAAGTGCCCTGCAACATGACTTCAGTGCCTCCCAGGCTCTAAGTGCTGGAAGAGAAACTTCTTCGTGATACTAAGGGAAAAAAACTCAGAGCAGGCTGTTTCAATTTTATCTGGAACATTTCCACCTGCCCACCTCTTTTGTGCACAAAGCCTTTCCAAGTTCAGTGAAGTCCACACTTGGCTTTAAGCACAGGTGCCATAGGAAGCTGCTGGGCGTCAGGAAGGTTCCCAAAAGCCCTCCGGCTCTGCAGCGGAAAGCCAGAGCCGCTGTGAGCCGAGAGCAGACCGGGAGCAGCGACTGGAGCTGTGGACCAGCAGTCACCAGAGCCTCTGACCCTGCTGCTCCTCAGGGAAGGAAACAGCAAACCTGGTCTCCGGGAAGGCAGCCGCGGCAGCAGGGCCCAGATGGGCAAAGTATTTTGCCTGAAAATCTGAAAAAAGCTTGGGTCAGAAACCAACTGGCAGCAGCCTCCTGTCCCTGAGCGAGGCAGCGCCTCCCCTGCATGGGGACTCCTAAAGAGACGAGATCCTTTCTTTTGCAGGGGTCAGGGCAACAAAGCAACTGTTCCCAAAAAAGCAGCGACTCACAGCGATGCTGGAGCCCCCACAGCCTGTCTCACACTGTGAAAGCAGCAAAAGCAGCAAAGGAGGAGAAAAACTGTAAGGATTGCCCCACTTCGGGCACTGCTATGTGCCCTGAATTCCTGGTTCCAGGTCAGCTATCCCCACGGCTCTACATGGGCAGCCTGACATCAGCTGCCTTTCACGGCCTTGGCGCAGAGCCTGGCGCAGGCGGCCGCATCGGCACAGCCTCAGAGCCGCTGGGGCCGCCTCGTCACAGGGCTCTGGACTCCGGTCTGAACCGAGGACCCATCACCCGGTATAAAACACGCTCAGATATTTTCAACGCCGAGAGCTTTCGGTGCTGTAAGGAACAGCCTTGCTTTCCGCACGTTAGCACATTCGATCTGTACAGCAAGCCTGTCAAACAAAGCAGCTGCTCTCTGGCTCTCCTACACCTCTCCTCAGATGGAAGAGCTTCAATATGTGCCATGCCGCAGGATCTCAGAGCTGAAACAGCCGCTGCCGCACCACAGACTCCAACCTCTCCCCTTCCTCTAGGCGCTGGGTGAGATCCGATGCACTGGGAGCCTGCTCATTCTCACACAGTGGCTCAAACAAAAGGTCGCCCTCAGAGCTCGCTTTTCACAGCAGGGGTATAGGGGCACAAAACCCCAAAGCTACTTAAATACCAACTCCTTGCCCCTACGTTTTCAGACTGGCAAGAGAATATGATCAACTGTAGAAAAAAAAAAAGTAATTAAAAGTAACTGCAATGTCCAATTCTACTTAATTTTGTAGAAGAGCTCCAAGACATTTACATACTTGAAATCTTTAGACAAACACGACCACATCCCACGATTTTCAGAATGAAGCAGCAACATCCTTCACAAGTAAGTCAGGAACATTTGTAGCCCACCTCAGTTGCTGCTTAGATACCACAGTAATGGCCATACTAAAAGGCCCAATTAACTCCCACTGATTTCAGAGAAGTAACTAAATTAGAGGCAAAACAGGTACATCAACACGTTACCTTAACTCGCAGTAACCTCCCGGCTTTTCTCTCAGTCACTCTGGCAACATACCAATTATCACCAGCCCAGATTAGCTCCTGTTTCTAAACAAACACTGGAAAGGTGAATCTCTTCCCCTAAAAAGATTCCACAGCATAATTAGCAACACGTACTAAACGCTTGTAATCCACAGTCATCTTCCAGAAAAAAATAAAAGATAAAATTAAGCAGCTGTTGGTTCAAACTGTCAAATCTAAACTATTTGACAGTGTATTGAACCTTTTAACTTCTGTTGAGAGCAAAAGACACAGCAGACACACATGTAGGTCTGTAATCAGGAGTGTAGGACAGCAAACTCTTGGTTTATGTGCACCAGAAACACACCAGCACAAGAAGCACAGCAGCGTAAGATTTCCTGCAAGAATATTTTAGTTAACTTGAGCCTGATTTTTATAATAATCTCATACTTCCAGTAACCTCAACAGATTGTAAGATTAGAGGATTTGTAGAAAACAGCACTTCAGGTGTTTAAGCATTCACCTGACATGCTTTAACACAAAGAACAAACAAACAAATAACCCGGTTCGGAACTTGAGAAATTATCCTGCTCCAGAGCTCACAGGACGGAAAAGGAACCAGAAGGCCTAACTCAAGTGCCAAAAAGTCCATCAGGAGTGTCCCACACCTTCGGCGAGATGCAGCTTACGCCGGGAAGCAGTCAAAGTGCATGTGACACGAGAGCCGAGGCTGGGAATCAACGTGGGTTAACTCCACATCGCACACGGAGCCTGCTCCCCGCCCCGCGTTAGTCTGCCTGCTGCAGATTGCTGACATATTGGCTTACATGCTCTTATGGAACAAACTGAGTCATGCTGCTAAGACGTGAAAATAAATGTTTTTAAAAAGCTCTGCATTCTGCAGGCAGTACATCCAATTTCATGAAGCTGAGGCTCATGATACACTCACACTTGCCCCTTTTGCCCCCAAGATTACCTCTGTGCACCAGCTCATTTCTGCATGCAAAACACAGTTGGGAAACAGACAGCATCATGCACTCAACTTTAAGAAAAGAGTTAAGCCTTTTCTTAAAGGCCTCTTTATTTTTAAACTCCTTCAAAACAAATCAGATGCAAAACACCTGCATTTTAAATTAGCATATATTTTACTGTATCAATCACAGCAACCTCATACAGTAAGATACACAAAAATAGAGCATGGTATCACTTCAATTCAATACAGTTTCGTACTACAGTATTCCATGACATATATACAAAGGGCTTTTCTTTTTCAAAGCAAGTATAGTCCTGCTATGTTCACCGTAAAAATTACGTGGCATCACAGTTTTAGTTATTCACTGTAGTGTGAGTAGCCATATGGAAAGTGAACTTGTGAACCAGAAGATACACCGTATAGCAGCCAAACAGGCGTCACACGTCGGAAGATGGACAAAACCTAACTAACCACCAAAATGAAAACCACCCTTAGACTGTATTTTAAAATTGATTTTAAATTCTTCGCTATATACATAATGTATCTACATTTGTGTCATATTTATATATATATATTTATTAAAAAAAAATACAAGATTTTGAAAACCTTAAAATCATTCACCCAACCAATATTCACCCCAATCTTCAGGGTCAGCAAGGCAATACCTGCCTGTAACATTGTGTTCAGCTGCTGTTGCTTGCTTCAGAAGTTTCCCTGATCGCTAAACACATGCCATTCACTTTTTCTTAGTGCAAACTGTATAGTAACTTATTGTTCTCAGCCCTCTGTAAGACCCGGGTTTCATCTTATTTCCATAACATTCCTGACACCCATTTATGGCTAAAATTATTTTAGGTATTTTACAATGTTAGCCTATATAGTTTCCCCCTCTACCTACTTCAAGCCCTCCCCCCACCCAAAAAATGTAAGACAAATGATCATTCATGCATGTTTCTGCCACACAGGAATCAATGGACATTTAAGTTTAGAAGCCTAGACTCTAACAGCATTAAAAAAAAAACCCTACGTGAATAATTTTAGTGCAAAGTGGACTACATAGTTTACATCTCAGCTAGAGTTCTTTACAGATATTTTAAACACATTTAATTCTGCACATCAGATTAGGTTGCCCGATGCTTTGTTCTAACTAGCTAGTTGGAATAAGGAAGTTAGAAGGATTCTCATGGGTTTCCTTTTGATAAAAAACTAAAGCCTATTCATACTCGGGTGTTGTTTGGGGGTGAAACTGTACAGAGCTCAGCACAACAGAGTCCTGGTTCTCGGCTAGGGTTCCTATGTGCTACACTAATACAGATAAATATTATTATCTGATTCACATCCATAAGTGATGGGTTTACTTCAACAGGAGTCACAAATGAGCTCTGATTTTTAATCAGGCCAGTGTTTTACTGGCTGGATGACACTACAGACTTTGCAGTGAATTTGGAAGCAAGCATAACATTTATACTTACAATTTCCATAACCACAAAGGAAACGCGTGCACCGAGAACCAAAATCCCAAAATTCTTAGACAAGACTCCACTTAGACTTGTGGCAGCCTTATCAGAGGGGGAAAAAAAAACAAGGGTCAGATTGAAAACCAAAAACTGATCAGAGCCAAGAAGAGCCTGCCACAGTGACTATAATAAGCTATGAAATACAGTACAAAGAAAAACAAAATGTCACCTGAACAAACAACCCAGAGAGACTTCATAGTTATAATGATTTTACCACTTTTAAGAACTCAACATATTAAATATTTATTAAAAATAAACTGTTTCCAAATTACCTATTTACAGTACAAAGAACAGTACTTAATACATGTGCAACAGGAAGTAAAGAAAATAAGTACCCATCTGGAAGGACAACACTCTAGGCATAATTTAAGTGACATGAATACACATTCACCTTTTAAAAATACCATACAGTAAAAACCAGTAGGATGATATTGGCAACACCAAAAAAATAAAGCACATAATCCAGATTCAGATTATATAAGCTTGAGATAAACAACCGGGAGATAAGGGGAGAAGGAAGAAACATAAAGACAAAAGGAAGAGATGCTGTGGTGTTTGCATTTTGGAGATAAAGAAATGCAGACACACTTCAAAAAATAGTCCTTGTTGGCAAAACAAGCCATTCATATATTTCTTGCACATTTTAAAGTCATACTTTATCAAAAACTGGCAGTGGCTTCATCACTCATAGAAAATGAGAATCTTAATTTTTAGATTTTATTTTCAAGCCTTGCATGGTTTTATTTGGGCAAGGAGATGACTGCAATGCAATAGAAATGTGCAATGCCACTTTTCTAAAATGCAACAGCTGCCAAGTTTTAAAGAAAAATGTGTTCTTCTCCCCCATTTAAATTGAAAAGTAATGATCATTTAGGAGTTACCTAAATTATAGCAGCATGAAATCTGATGTATCTGCAGCATCTGTGAAGCCACAAAAAAATCAAGAACTGGCACCTGATCACTGGACCATGGTTCCAAATATTTGGACATGATGTTTATGTAAGAGGTCAGTGTAGTTTCTTATCAGCGGAGTCAGTACATGAGTTAGGATAGCCCTTTCCTCTCCCCCTTTCCTTCCTCTCCAAAACAGCCTCATTGAGTCTATCTATAAACTACATGGGACAGCTGGGACGATTTATAGTTTAACTGATTGTTAGGCATGAACCTGTGAAGCTCGCTTTTTCTACAGCAGGGATCGTAATAATAAGCATTGAGGCAAGTGTCACATGAGACTTTCGAGCAAAACGTGCAAGTGTTTGCAGCTCCAGATCGGTTACAAAAGCCGCAGCGCAAGGTGCCTGAAGATTTGGATTTTGAACTGAATTGAGAAGCTCTCTCTTGGCTCTGAGTCTGTGATGTGTACTGAGATTTCTCCCTTAAAGCAGACGCAGGGGACAAGCCGTCGTTTGGAAGCGGTTTGATTGAATAGGTGCTCTGTTTCACTGCTGGGTACTCCTGCCTAGAGCCAAACAGGCTGTCACACTTTTGGCAAATGGAAGTGCCACAAGGTACGCCACAGTTTTGGCACTTGAGGGAAGCTGTCTCTTTGGCGAGGTGGGTGCGTTTGTGGTAAACGGGGTTGGCATCATTTCTTAACAGCCATACATCAGGCTTAATAGCGTCCTGTCTTTTAAAATTTAACACACTTCTAGAATCGGGATCAGTATATAAATCTAAGTCCTCTTGAGCAGAAAAATAGGAGCTGTACGGGGCATTTGTTCTTAGCATGCCATTATGATGAGATGTAGTTGGCAAGAATTCATCTGAACACCCATGTGGGGAGCTTGACATTGTCAGAAGAGAGGGTGACGGACGGATAATTTCATCTTTAATGTCATCTTCTGCATCAACTAAAATCGGTTCTTTCCTGAGACTCAGTGAGCTCATCAAAGGTGGTTTCTTACTTTCCCAATAATTATCATATGTGTCCACTGATTTAGAAGGTTTGCTCACCTTTGGCTTGAAATAATCTTTAGAGGCCCGTTCACTGGCTGATTTCTGGAGTACCATTCGTGCCATGGAAGTGTTTAAGTTTTCTTTGCACTCTGCACGCCGTTTCATGGCTTCTGAGCAGCCTCTAATGTCTTCAGTGCTATTTTTTCGTTCATTTATGACATCAATCTCTGAATAACCTTTATCTTTCACTTGCAAGTGAATTTCAAGAAGCTGCTCGCATTCCACTTTGGCCAAAAAGAGTTCAAATGAAACCATTTTCACTTGAATGGCATCAACCTGCTCTTTGAGCTTATACATTGTTCCCAGTTCTTGGACATAGCCCATGTAGTTCAAAATCTGCCTTACATCATCTTCCGTTAGAGCAGACTTTACATAATAAACAAAGGGTCCAGTGTAGGTCTAAGGGGGAGTAGGGGGGAAATAAAAGGAAAACTAGGTTACAAATTCAGTGGTGGACTAGACATCCAGATTATTCAGTGACAGATACTATATAATTAAATAGAACAATGATGACAGTGACCACATGCAACTCCTGTGGCAAGATGAACTCCATTTCTGCATCCCTCCTGCTCAGCAGATGGAAATTCCACATGAGGCAAATTCAAAGTAGGAGAGTTTTCATTCAAATTGAAATCCTGATTAGCATAACATCCTCTCTGTTGATTTAAATCACTATGCTATACACTGACATTTACTTTTTATGCATACATGTTTGCACTTACAAGTAAGTCTGCCATGAAAAGAAAAAAGGCAGAGATTTCATACATTGCCCCTGGCAGGCCAGGTAGAGAGAACAGAAACTCAGAATCACTGCGGGACCAAAGTCCTCTCAGCCTCAAGTGTATTTGAGGTGCACACTTTCTTGCACACTATTATTATGCCATTTCAAATATCTGGTTTATTTTATATTAGGTTAAGAACTTGCACTAAAGAAGCCCCCCAAAACAAGGATATGAGTTTGTGTGAGTTGAAACATTAGTATATGGCATACCTGAGGTACGTTCTTAACCCAGTTCAAACTGGGGTGGCCCGCCCATCACACCTTTGTATGGAGCAGGCACTGGATCCGCAGTGCGCCACCAAAGTCACTAACGGCAGCGCACCAAGAGATATCCTTGATGGATCAGCCAGTATGTCAAAGGTCAGAACTTAAGCATAACGATGAAGATGATTTATGGAGAGATTTTAAAGAAAGTAGTTTCCCCTTGGAAAAACAGAGAACCCTCAAATGTTCTAATAATGTTCAAGTTCTCTGCTAAACAGTGAAATAGAGACTTTTTCAGAAAAACAAACAAAACCACCCATCACTAGCACACACAACCTGCAAATGACTTTAGACACCTGTACCAGCAGTGGTTTTATCCGGCTTTCCAGTCTCAAAACTGTTCTCGTCAGTCACCTGCAGCATTTGTTACTGAAATGCTGCAGCAGTTTTGAATAAGCATGTAAGCACAGGTAAAAGATAAAACAGAAAAATCAACAGCAGAGAACTCACTATCTGACTTCCAGCACCTAAGGCGAGCAATAGACAAGTTCCTACTTTTCCCTCTGAGATCCTGGCATAGGTAAATAATTTGAAAGTACATTAAAATCAAAACTTCATTAATTGAGAACTGACAAGCAGATAAAAGATATTCTGGAAACAATTCTTTCAGAGAAATTCCTTTACCATTATCACATAACTTGTGGGAACCTCAGCAAAGCACCCACTTGAAAGCATGCATTGGTTGTTGGTACTTGTGCTCCACTAATAGCTGTCGCAAAACAAAAAGAAAATAAAACATAAATCAAACTTCGAGTGAGCTTAAACACAACTTGACCACTTAGTCTAGTGAAAGCATCTCAAATTAGAAATTAAGACAGTGTAGCAGGGTAGGCTGAACAAAAACCTTAAATAAGCTCTTCCTCTATTTTATGGTTACATTATAAATGCAGATAGTGCTTGTACTTCTGCTCTCAGGATACTCTCACCAGCACAAACTTCACTTATTTTATATAGAAACTTTCCTATGGCTTCTGTTTGCCAACTGTATATAGACAAATATATACACCATGCAAATAGGTGAGGAAAAAAAAGGCCTTTAAAGGACATGCACAAAATGTGTTAAAAGAAAAACAAATCACGTTGTCACTATAGCCACACATAAAATGCCTTACCTTAATATTTTTGAACTCCTTTTTCCAGGGGTAGAGAAAGAGATTAATTCCAACTGTCTCGAGCATGCTGAATGCATTATGGAGAGAATGTAAACTTGAGGATTTCACAGATCTCAGGGAGTTTTCAGCCATCTCGTAAAATTTTATCAGCCGGAATCTATAAAAGGGATCGATTTTGGGAAGGCAAAGTAAGGCTGCCGCTGCCACTCGTAAATACTCATCGTTAATAGGACGCTGCTTGTTGTCAGAGGCATTCAGTTTGCATTCGTGAAACTGTACATACTTCCTAAATAAATCGTCTTTATATTTTGTATCCATTGAAATCAGTTTTTATGTCACACTCGGGCAGCTACCTCGCCCCTTTCATGGTTATTCAGCAGTAGGTTGATTATCTTGCATTAAGAATCTTCAGTAATGGCAACTCTTCTGGAACAAAAATTGAAAACAAAGACAAGTCATCACAGTTGCATAAATCCCGGATGTCCACAGCATCTACCTCCACAGGATTCTATAAAATGGTTCACAGAGCAGCAGCTCCCGGAACAGCCTCTTTAGGTTTCTAAGAAAGCGCAAGAGTCTACAGAAATGCTGCTGTCCTGCTTTTCACTGTCATTCTCTACTCCTCTTCCAGTTATCCGCCTAAACCAGCACAACCAGCCTACATCAAGCAAAGCACCGAGGGTTTGATACAAAAGAGCTGCTGTAGGCTCAAGCCCAGACTGAGGCTTCCTTGGCTTAGGGAACCAAGGCAAAAGTAACAGCAAAAAACTGGAAGGAGGATCATGAGTTTTCAGGGCTTCTTCTCTGCATTTTATTTTGCCCTTTCAGTTTAAACAACTTATACAAACATTATTTTAATCAGTCACTGGTTTTTGGTGTTTGCTTGTTTTGTTCTGTTTTGGTTTGTTGGTTGGTTGGGGGTTTTTGCCCCACACGGTGATATACAGATTAAAAAGATCCCACAAAGAAGCTCCATTTTGCTCAACTGGGGAAAGCATCTACCTTTTTTCCCTCCAGCTGCACATGACTGCCCATAGACTAAGCAGATTAATCAACTTTGCATTTCTATTTCTAACATTTCTAGGTTTTTGCCTGCCGCTCCGTTGCACCCGATGGCACACCCAGGCCAGCCCTGCAGCGAACAGGCTCCCCAACCGCTGCCAAGCACAGCCAAAGTTTCAGCTCAACGCTGGCAGCTGTGGGGATTCCATCTTTTCAGCAAAAAGCTACACCTGCCATTTTTACCTGCTTTATTAGAACTGAGCAAAATCATTCTGTTTTTACATCATGTACATTTTCATTTGCAGGGATAGGTGCTTTTATGCATTCACTGATCTACCTCTTTACCTCACCAAGCTCACATACTACAAAGAAAAATGTGGTGACAAAAGAAGCTTCCTAATGCTATTTTACCAAAACCAAGGTAATTAACAGGCCAACAGGCTCCATCTCCTGAAGAACTTGTGATCAGAACACAGACCACAAGCTTTGTTTTTTAAATGAAAATGCAATCTAGCCCTTACGGACTTCCCAACTGTGAAGCAAAGGGAGGCAGGCGGGGGAAATCAATGCTCTGTTTCGGTTCTAGTCAGTCTGAAACAGCACTTTAGAAAAGACTTTCCACCCAACATTAATTGCAGCTGCTAGAATACTGATCAATGCCCCCACACACTCCTGTTCAAATGAAAATCACTGTTAAAAGCAAAATTAACTGAACGAAAGGAGCCATAACAGAAAATACATGGGGGAGAGGAGGAACCACAAACCAACAAACAAGAGGCCAGGAAAACAAACAAACAAAAAAAATCAACAGCCTAGCAGTTAATATTACTCGACGAAAAGCTGCACTTAGTGACAACCCTGTGTGGGCAAAGTTAACCAGCAGTCCAATTTCTGCTCAACTGCACACTGATCTTGAGCTTTCCACAATCAGAAATCGCACCCATGTCAAGAGACAAGCTGTGAATCACAGGAAATGTGGAGTTCTAAATTAACATCTGAGCAGAAGGGACAGGAGCAAACCCTTCTCTCTCCCCAGATCTTTCCTCCTCAAGTTGTGCAAGATGAAGTCTGTGGACAAAGACAACAGAATGTCTGTTGCTTAGCAAGGAGAGCTCCACAAGAGAATTTCAGAGAAGGATCTTTGGCACGTCAGGAATACCTCCCCAGGACAAGGAATGATCCTGTGCTGATGAGGGCTGCATTAAATACTACAGTTCTCTGCCTCCGCTGTTAATAACGAATAAACAAAAGCGCTTGGTTACATGTATGAGACGTCAGGATTAGGAAAGTCCCCAAACGAGCATCCTTCATCAAGGCCCTACAGACTATGACACTCAAAGCCACTGCCAGCTCCCATCTCGACTTGTGGTTTGTACACATGGGCAAAAGGCAAAACACGACAAAGCAAAGTGTCCAGGAAACCTTGGCAGAGCTGCTGCTCCACGGGCAAAGCCGCCAGAAGGAAAACGTCCCCGTGCCCAGCAGCCCCGCCAGCGCCAGGCAGGCTCTGAGCAGCTCACAACCATGGTTACACAGCTGGGGAAAAACCTCAATCCACTGGCAGGGACAGATAAATCTAGTTTTAAGAAACACACTGGCTGACAGAACAGATAAGGTGACAAGGCCGTTTTGCTGCAAGTTATTGACTGAAAACCTCTGGATTTCATGGAGATGCATGAACAACAAGTTCTGATCTGAATCTAGTTTCTGCTGGCGAGACAAGTGTTTCTATTCATCTCCTGGTCAAACCCTCGGCTGGGGGAACCAGCTGCTCTGGGCAGGACACGGTCACACAAAAACCTTCACAGCAACAGGGGACAGGCACAACCTTCTCCTAACCAGAAACACCGGGCTTTCACCCAGCGTTTGAAGAGGAAATTAACCCGAACACAAACGGCGTTTCATAGCACAGGAGCACACGGCTCTGCTGAGGAATTCCGCACCACGGAACACGGGAGAAGGAGGAAACAAGACGCGATTTAACACCCGCTTGCGACCGCTTCGCTCCCCGGTTCTCACGGAGCCACTTGTTGCAGAGACACCGGGAGAGCGGGACGGGCCCGGCCGGGCCGAGGAGCCGCAGCCCCAGGACACCCCCTTCAGCGCCCGGCCTGAGCGACACCCGCTGCCCGCCGACCCCGGGCCGGCCCCACCGCGGACCCTGCAGCCTCTCCGCCGGTAACGGCCGCAGCGCCCGCCGCCCACCCCGGCAAGCCCGCCCCCTCCCCTGTGCAGCCGGC
>VWYH01001008.1:311127-322721 GCA_013399365.1 Pampusana beccarii
CGCCCGCCCTCCCGGCTCGGCTCGGCCCGGCACCGGCCCGGGGCTGCCGGCGGCGGCGGGAACCAGCGGCTGACAGCGGCGCCCCGGAAGTGGATGGCGGGGGTGGCGGGGCACCGCCTTCTGCCGTTGGGAGCACTTCCGCTGCGTGACGTTAGCGGGGCGGGGCGGCCCCTCCTCAGCGCCCCGGGAGAGGCGGAGGCCGGGCGGCGGGCACACAGCGCCCGAGGCTCCTCTCGCTCCTACGCCGAGCGGTTGTTTGCGAGCGCGGAAGTGCCATGTACGCTCGGGAGTGATCGTAGTTGCCGCCCAGTGCCGGCGGCCGCAGCCCCACACCTGCGGGCCCGGGGGGACCTTGAGGCGCCGCTGCTCAGGGACCGCGCCCCGGGGCGGGGCAGCTCCGGGACACGCCCCCGCAGCGACACGCCCGTCAAGCATGGCCACGCCCTCAGCTGCGGGGTCTCGGCGGCAGGGGCGGGGCAGCTCAGGGTCACGCCCCCGTATCGCACGTCCGTCAAACATGGCCACGCCCCCATATCGGCACTCCGGTCAGGCATGACCACGCCCTAGGGGCGGGGAAGCTCAGGGCCACGCCCCCGTATCAGCACGCCCGTCATGCATGGCCACGCCCTCGGGGCGGGGCTGCGCCGGCGCACGGTGTCCGCGCCGGCGGGAAGATGGCGGTGGCCGGTGGCGGCTCGTCGCGCTCCCCGGAGCGGCGGCACGACCCGCTGTCCCGCTTCACGTGCCCCGTGTGCCTGGAGGTGTACGAGAGCCCGGTGCGCGTGCCCTGCGGACACGTGTGAGCGGCTGCCGGGGCGCGGCGGGGGCGGTTGGGGCCTCAGCCCGCGGCGGGCGGGACCGGGACCGGGGCCGCGGTTCCGTTGCCCCCAGCCCTCCCCTTTCCGTCCCTCGGCGGTGGGGCCGGGCTTGGGGGGCTCCGCAGGCGGCTCCGCAACAGCGTCGTGGGGCGGCTGGGCCTCCGGCGAAGGGAAACAAAAACCCGGCAGCGACGAAACAGCGAATGCTCTTTCACTTTCAGTTGCTTTTTCTGCTGAAAGAGATGGAGACCGGGGGAGCAGAGCGCTGCCCGAAAGCTGATAACGCTGAGCGTGAAGAGCTGCAGTCCTGCTCGTCTCTTCATGCACAAATGCCACCAGGCTGCTGTTTCATTACACATAATTTATTGAGGTTCTGTGATCACTTAGAGTGAGACATAAGGAAGAAATCGTTGTCCCTGAGGATGGTGAGAGCTTGGCCCAGGTTCCCAGAGAGGTGGTGGCTGAACCATCCCTGGAGACATCCCAGGCCAGGCTGGACGGGGCTCTGAGCAACCTGAGCTGGTGCAGATGTCCCTGTCATGGCAGGGCTGGGATGGGTGGGCTCTGGAGATCTCTTCCAGCCCATGCCGTGCCGTGTTTGCGCTGTGTGTCCAGGAGGGCTGTTCTCACCGCCTGCTGTTTCTCCCCCACCCCAGGTTCTGCACTCCGTGCCTGCAGGAATGCCTGAAGCCGAAAAAGCCGGTGTGCGGTGTGTGCCGCAGCACGCTGTCCGCTGGCACCAGGGCTCTGGATCTGGAAAAGCAGATTGAAATGACAGAAACCACTTGCAATGGCTGCAATAAGAAAGTATGAAAGTATTTGGAAATTAAATGCATGAGGTGTGCCTGCTTGGTCGTACTGCTTAGAGGGAAATAAAGTGCTTGCTCTTCAACTTTCTGCAGAATCAGGTCAAAATGTTTGTTCTGATATGTGCTCAAGGTATTTTACATAGACAGCACCCAAATGTTGACATTCTTGCCACAGTTTTTTATTGCTTCCTCTCCAGGAAGTGAATTTCAGATGAAAGATACTGATTTTTAAATTATAGTAAAGCGTTGCTTCTGAAGCCGCTTCTGTGGGCCTGTCTCTGTGGGAGGAACATTGTAATGAAACAGTGGCCGTGGGCTTTAGGTAGTGATCTCTTTGGTTCCTAAACAGAAATGCATTTGCTTCGTTTGCAATAGTTGTGAGTCAAAGTTGTCCTATATAGGTGGTGTATTCCATAGACTTATCGTTTGTTAGTGTCCTGCTTGTCGAATACCTGTATGCCATCCTTCTCTCTGTAAAGCTGGGCTGCTTAGAGTTAATTAAATGTATAAGAAAATATCTTAGCAGATGGCAAAACAAGAAAAGGGTAATTAGACACACTAAGGTGAGGGTAACAGTTCAGTTATTTTCATGTTTTATTTCTGGGTATCATCTTCATTCTGTATTTCTTGTGGCTAGTAGAAAGCTGTATTGCCTTGAATTACAGATTTCCATATTATAAATTTGAATTTTCATTAACTGGGTAAACTGACTTTATATGAAACATTTCTTTTTACAGTATAGGTTAAGAAAAGTGAGCTGTCCTGAACAGTGTTGTATTTGTAAAATATTACAGGCAGCAAAGTTACAGGTTAACTGATCCATAATCTCAAAGCTTTCCGCCTCACCGGCTGAAGTGTTTGGGTTTTGCTGCTTTAACACAGTCTGCAAAAAGCTGCTTTGTTTTCCATGTTTGCTGCTGCTGCTTAAAAGTATCGAAGTAACTGCAAATAGTTTAAATTAACCTTGCTATGCCATTGTTGCCTGCACAGATGTATCTCTCGAAGATGCGCAGCCACGCAGCTTCGTGTTCAAAGTACCAGAATTATATAATGGAAGGTGTGAAAGCTGTAACTAAAGAACCACTTTACAACACCAGGTAACTAGCTTTTCCCTGTGAATACTTGTCTTTTTTGTCACAAAAACAAGGCTGTTACAGATTAATCGTTATTCAATCTCAATTTTGATTCTTCCGAGAAGATTAATAGAATCATTTAGGTTGAAAAAGACCCTCAAGATCATCATGTCCATTTCTCTTAAAAAAAAATTGACTGTATTGTAGGGTTTCATGCAAACTGGAGTATTTTGGAGTAAAAGCAGACTTTACCTCTTTGCTCAGTTTTGATTATTAATAGTTTTTAACAATGTGAAAGGATTAGAACAAAGCCTTAATCCTGCATCTGACTGTGCACAGGCAAACTATTCTGCTTTCTATGTAGTCCATGCACAAGACATCTTAAAGATCAGGGTATTCAGTAAAAGTAGCTATTTTTAAAATAAAAACTTTTTGCAGTGCGCTCTTCTGCATTGTAGTGTACTGTGTGGTACCCTGGGCATTAAAAAAAAAGAGAAAAAGAAAAGAAAAAACCAAACTCACACAAAGACGGTGAATGGCATTTATACTATTTATAAAAGAGCTCTCATTCTATGTAAATATGGAAGATTGTCCTGTTTTCGGTGGACTAGAGTTAATTTTCTGCCTGGTAGCTGGCATAGTGCTGCGTTTCGGGCTTAGTATGAGAAGAATGTTGATAACACGCTAATGTTTTGGTTGGTGCCACGCCGTGTTTGCTCCAAGTCACGGACTTTCCGGGAGCAGGCTGGGGGTGCACGAGGAGCGGGGAGGGGGCACAGGCAGGACTGGTGACCCAAACTGGCCAGAGGGGTATTCCACACCTTATGATGTCGTGCTCAGTACGTATTTTGGGGGAAGAAAGAAGAGGGGGATGTTCAGGGCGATGGTGTTTGTCTTCCCGAATAACCGTTAGGCGTGGTGGAGCCCGGCTTCCCTGGGCCTGGCTCAACACCTGCCTGCGATGGGAAGTAGTGAATTAATCCCTTGTTTTGCTTTGCTTGCGTGCGCAGGTTTTGCTTTACTGATTAAGCTGTCTTTATCTCAACCCACGAGTTTTCTCACGTTTACTCGTCTGATCGTCCCCCGTCCCACCGGGGGTGCGAGCAGCTGAGTTCTGGCAGGGGTTAAACCATAACAATGGTATTAAGAGTTCCTTAAGCTGTTATTGGGCATTAAAAAGCTGATTCTCAAAATTAGCTTGTCTTAATTGCATAGAATAAGACTATTGCTTTTAAATTATTTTTATTCTTAAGAGCTGGTAAGGCAACTTCTGAGTATGACATCGTAAAGCTTTTACTTATAACTTTCTTACAATGTTAAATAACGTCTCTCTTTCCCCCCAACCAGGAACTTCCCAAATCGCTTTACCTTTCCTTGTCCGTATTGCAACGAGAAGAACTTTGATCAAGAAGGACTAGTTGAACACTGCAAAACATTGCACAGCATGGATGCAAAACAAGTGGTAATGAGTCTTGGTGCAGGAATTGCAATGAAGTCTAGTCTTAAATCCCTTTGAAACAATGAATTAGAGACTTGAAGTTAAGTACATATTTATAATTACTGCTGTTAAAGTCAAATGTGGGTATGCTGTTCATGCATTTAACTTCTACATAATTTTGATGTTGGTTTTCGATACATTCTCTGGAGGTGACTGATCTCTTTTCCTGTTGCAGCTAGGTCACATCCTCCTTCCATATTTGAAAAATGGCAGACTTTCAAAGTTAATTAGACACAGTAACAATCATAAAATCAATTTTAGAAAAAAAGGTGGGCATTTAATTTTCACCTCTGCTGTTTTCAGCAAAAAGATATTATAAACCATTGGGAAAAATGCTTGCAAAAAATAGTGTATCATTCTAGTAGTCTTTATCTGCTGATACTTCTTCTCATATAAAAGGAATTGCAAAACATGGATCTGAATTTGAACCTTTTATTTTTCTGGAAAGTTATTTGAATTCCAAATTATTTAGGAAAAAGATTCTTTTTTTCCCTTGGAGAAGAGTGATCTTTGTCAGGGAGATCAAGGAAGATTTTCTGTTACTGAGAAATAAAGACTGAAATCTTCTAAAGCAGACAGCTGCAGCCAGTTCTGACTCTCAGAATATACACAGAACAGTAAACTATTGCAGTTCAGAGGTCTAAGTCTTCAATTAAAATAATTTGGGGTTCTCTGAGGCTTTTGTATTAAATGTCCCAGCAAACTGATTGGCATCACTTTGCATACAGAATAATGATTGTCACAAACCTCAAACTTGAGTCTTCCATGCTGTCTCTGTCCTGCCCTTCCTGCACTTCACCGTTGAGGCTTAATTGGTTTTTTATTTATTTTTCTTGAAGGTTTGCCCAATTTGTGCCTCAATGCCATGGGGAGATCCAAATTACAGGAGCGCTAACTTCATGGAGCACCTTCAAAGACGACATCGCTTTTCGTATGATACTTTTGTGGTATGTGTTTCCTCACCCTTGGAATACAGCCTGATGATGTTAAAACAGCTTTTTCACATAGCCGCTGCTGGGAAATCCCGCCCGTGCAGGTGGTGTCGTGAGAGAAATTGGATTATTGGCAAGTCAAAGGAAGAGAGAGCTTTTTTTTCTGTTGTAATTTGGTGTTGTATTAACCAGCGTGGCTGTTGCAGTAAAAGGATTTGTGTACCCTTTGTTCGCAGGATTATGATGCCGATGAAGATGATATGATGGCACAGGTTTTGATGCGTTCTTTGCGGGATAAATGAACCAACTAGAAGATTAACTGTAAAACCAAGCTTCCGTGACGGGGAAACGCTCGGCATCCTCGCCCTTCTCCCTGTGCATCCCCAGGTGAACTCAGGCATCCATAAATATGGAAGACTTTTTAATCCGCATCTCAGTTTCAAATCCCGGTTTGATATTTCAGTTCCACTCAGTCCTTTGTTAACATGGTCTGTGCCATTCAGCCCTGTCACACAAAGCTTAGTTATAGGTCAACACGGAGGAGAAAAATCTGTTTTCCTTTACCTGTGCCTATTTCCTGGTTTCTTTTGGAGTTGTGTTCATCTGGCTGTCTAAAGACAAAACCATTCCAAATAGAATGGCCTGAACTAGTTAATTATCTCTTCCCAATCTTATTTACATATCCTAAATGATAGTACGAGAGGTGTATTTGTAGCTGTTTTCCTTTAGTGAGACCTCTAGGTGCTAACTGTAATTGTCAGACCTGCTCTCATTTAAAATAAGTGACCTATGATGCCTGTGATTTCGTAATGTTTCCCAGTGTTTAAATTCCTATACCCAGACTCTCAGCTATATGGAAAACATGTCTTCAGTATTAGTCTTCAAACTACAAACTTTCTTAGCAAGTCCTTGCACCTGTGTAAGCAACTAGTTCAGAATATTTTAGTTCTATGCATGATTATTATTTTCTTCCATACTCTGGCCATAATTTATAGCCTGGAAAAGAAACTTTAATGTTGGTCTTAGTTAAAATGCATCCTTTTTTTAACTATCTTAGCAAATATGAATAATATTTGCTGGCTTTATGATTAAATTGGTGGTTTTGAAACTAGTTTTCTAGTGATTTTAAGCCTTATGCTGATAGGGGAAATCAGAAGGTTTTTTTCAATACCTCTGCTTTTTATTTAAACTAAAATTTTCGTATATATTCCTAGTTTTTCCATCTCTCAAGGCAAGGTGGTAGCAAAACTTACCAATAATTCAGAGCGCTTGCATAGCGCTGCCTCTCTGCATTACAGATTTTAACAGGTATTTTGAATTTCTGTTCCTCGTTTAAATGTTACTAAAGTAGCTGAAGCTGTACTTGCACAGTTTTCCGTATAATATGTGCAGTATGCAGGTACAGCTTTCGAAGAAAAAGTACAATATAACCAGGAAGCAGGATGACAATTCCACTACTTGGTAAATGACTATATTCAAGTCTACACTTTTACTATAGAGATTCCTTTTTAGTTTAAGGTTTTAATTAGCTGCATCGTCAAGATGCTGAGATCTAATGATCCAAGACACCTGACCAGAACTTGTAAATCACCGTAGTGTTGAGATATCTAGTCTAATTTAAGCGTGTTTAATTGGAGCAGTGGACCTGCACCACCACAGGATTGAGTACTGATTAATTTATTTGACCAGTAAACTTTAAGAAATCATTGCACTCTGCAGACTGCAGCATAGCCTTACCCTTAAAACAATGAAATGCACCCCAGCTAAAACTTCTTGATTAAACTTTGTGTCTAGCCAGACCTCTGACCTGTTTGAATTGAACTTGGGTTTAGTACGTTTTCCCCAGTTTTGTGTGGGCTCTTATAGACTCGTTCTTAAGTATCTGCTCGGAAGCTCAGTCTTGGCGGGGTGCAATCTCATGGTACTGTGGAAAAAGTACTGTGTTTGGGGTTGGTTATGTTTAATGCTTGGTCTGCAAAGAGATTACAATTCATTAGGGATTGGATGGGGATTTCTGGGTTCTGGCTAGAACGCAGTTTGGTGATACCCATTGACCGGAATCTAGATTTCTGCTACTATTTTAAGTGCACTTCCATGCAATTCTGATAAAATATTTAAGGAGCAGCTAAAAGCTTCTGAGCAATTACTTTGTTGTGGTTTTGACTTTTGAAGACAAGTTCCGAATAAAGATAATTTAATTTATAAAATCCTATCCTTGTGTCAACTCTTGTAATTTCTTCCTCGCTGTCCATACGTTTCGTTTCATTTCAGCACCTCCCTCAAACCACTTCGTGCCAACTGTGTAACGCTGCAGGGAGCACAACAGGCACTGAGAAATACAGAGACTTCAGCTTTTGACTTCCACTAAATATTTTATGCTGGTTACTTGCAACTGTATTTATATTCTTTCAAACACTGGACCACGCAGGTTAATGAAAATAGTGCAGATGGAGTTTTCGAGCTGGCCGGGATACTGCAGGTACAGTGTTGTATGCGACGCTCCTACAAGGCGCAGAAACAAACCCTCGGGAGTTCCCGGTTAAATGGGGCAGCGTGGCTGTTCCCCAGGGCTTCTCTTTTAAAACCATTGCAGCTCCCATAGCTTTAACTCCTCTGGCTGTCGAGTTTGTCGTGTTTGCATCCTTGTGTTCACATCCTTGGTTTCGGTAGGTCCGTGTGGGGAGGTGGGGTCTGGCTTGCAGCAATGACCGCTCAGAAACCGCTCGTGCCGACGGTACCCGGGGGTCGGTGCCGCTCGCTCCTGGACTGCGCGGCTTAGGGTTGATTTGCATCAGTTTGTTCCTCGGGAGTTACTTCACAGAAGGTACAGGCCAGAAATATTGACTGGAAAATGCACATCAGTTCTACTTCAACTTTTATGGTGTCGGTGTGTGAGTAAGAAGCGGTGTCACCTGCTGGCTTGGTGACAGCCGAATTCACAGCACCCCTTTCCCTGCTGAGACGAGCACCCGTGGAACCGTAAACCCAGCCAGAGGCGTCCCCTTGCTCCAGCTGCCCAAGGGCTCTGTGTGTCTGTGCTGCTCGTTTCACCAACCTAACAAACACGTTTACACGCGCTGCGGTGTGCCTCGCTGATGTTTGCTGCTTGATTTTAAAAGACGTGTTGAGAGGCACGTGTGTTCCGTGTGCAACCTTCATTCATCTCACTCGTGTGCAGAAACTCGTGATGAAAAAAAGCCTTGTTATAGAACAAGCTAGTTTGGGCTTCTCAGGAGTGTCAGAGCAGGGAGCGAAGTGCTCTGCCAGACCTGCTCTCGCCTCATCAGCAGCTGATCTTGTAGCCACTGCAAATCCCAAGCGCCCATTGTTGGCGATAATGCAATCGAGCCACCCTGAACCCGCGAAATTCCCGGCGTCTGGCACAGGGAGTCAGCTGTGGGAGGATGATTAGCACAGGGAGACAGAATGGGAGGAGACATGCTCGCAGGCCAGCTCGTTTTCTTAAATGAATCTGTCTCCAGTCAAAGACTGGCCTTAATAGGTCTGACAAATTGTTGTCAGCATTAATTGCCTGACACAAAGGCATCCATTGATCGCTTCATCTGGAATTACAGCAATAAATCCCCCTGGTCTCCTCACACTGGGGAGGATGAGATCTTGCAAAGGATCCCATCTATAATAAAGCACTAATGGTATATTCTGGGTCCTCGTGTCACCTGGCTGACAAAGGCACAGCAAATTTGCTCTGAGGCCTTTGGCCAGCTACACTGGATGGCCACTGCGAAGGCCAGCGTAAAGGATTAACTTCTCTTGCAATACCAAGGCTATGTTAAGTCACAGAAAAGCAAATGAGGGATGTGCTCGCAGCCCTAAAGCTTTTCTTTGGTTAAATATACTAAGAATGACAACGGGGCATTTGCCAGTTCTGGGAGTGGAGTTTTGTTTGTTTTCCTAATGCAGAGCTTCATGTCACAGTTGCATTGTCTGCGCTTCATTCTTCAAAAGCAACACGTTTTTTATGGGTAAACTACATTATTCTCCAGGTGATACAAACAAGGACTGTTAAAACCACTATGCAAATTTCCTTTTCCTTCCCCAGAACTCCAGAAAACACCCAGTGCTTAGCAAAAATAAGTGTCATCACTATAGACTTGTGTCTCTCTTATAGTTCTTCTCACATCTATTCTGTCTTCACCTAGTGCTCAGACACTGGGCTTTAAAAAAATAATACAGTGGAGCTTCTTGGAGCTGTTTTAGCGCCTCCACGCAATGAGGTTCCCTCCTATAAGCGGAGTGTGGGGGGAACAAGCCCCGCGGCTGTGGCAGCAGCCGAGGCGGTGGCCGTGCGGCGCGCGCCGACAGCAGAGGGAGGTCTTGCTGTTTGCAGAGAGCGGGGCTCGCTCCTCCAGCCTTGGGCTCATCCAGCCCTTGGGCTCCAGCCTTGGGCTCCAGCCAGGCTCAGGGCCCTGCCGTGGGCTCCACGAAGCTTCTCGGGTCTTGCAACGAGGGTGCACAGCTCGTCCTCACACCTCACGGCCGGATCTCCCCTTTGCCCCACGCACCCCGCCTCGGCGGCAGGAGTTTTGCCCTGCAGCAGGCTGTCCGAGGGGCTTCGCGTAGCCAGGGGGCCAAAGAAGGTGAAGAGAAGAATTCGCACCAGACCTCCGCTCCGGAGGGGGTTAGCTTGTGCCTACAAGCTGCAGGGGCGGGTCCGGGCGGGTCTGGGACTGGAGCTGTGCCAGGGGCTGATGGCAGCGCTGCTCAGGCCACCCTGGGGCTCTGGTGCAGGATGGAACGGCTGCGAAACCGCTGCCATTTCCAGCCCGCGCATCACTGCAGAGCTTCCCCTCCCCTCTGGTCTCCTGCTCTCCGTCCCGTCACTTGCTGGCTCACAGGCAGCTCATGTCACTCCCTCCCTCGACCTCGATTTTTCCTCCAGCACGTGCAAGTTTTTTCCATGCGCAGTGGTTGGAACAGATCCGAACGTTTCAGAACGAACAGAGGAGCAGGCTTTGCTTCTTGAAAGAAAACCACCTACTTGGGTTCCTCATACAAGTGTCCCCAGCGTAACCACATCCGCGGCAGGTGGAGGAGCGTGGCGGGGGGGCACTGGGAGGTGCCAGGGGAGGCACCTGCTCTAGGGCCCCGGCTGCTGCCGGGCACCGCGGGGTGCTGTGCTGGGCCCCGCAGGAAATGCAGTGGACCTGGCCTCTGTGGTTTGCACCCCCCAAAGGCATTTGGGGGCACATTTTCCCTTGAACTTCAGGCTGATCCAGGGGAGCTGTGCAGAGAAACACCTGCTGAAAGCCACAGGCAATTCTGCAGCAAAGGAGGGATGGATCCAGCTCCAGAGCACGTGGCTGCAGGGAAAGAGTTTGCAAACACGTCTCGTGTCTGCAGGACTGTGCGTAGCTGGCAGGACAAGCTTTCCAAGCTGCTCCTGCCCTGAGCACAGACTGACAGTGAGCTCAGCCCCTGCACTGCAGCTGTGACAGTGGAAAGATTTGCTCCCCACTTCTGCATTTCATGCGGGTTGTGGCTAAACAGTAACGTGTGGTCAGCGGGGGTGGCAGAGCCGCGTGTGACGGCTGAGTCACGAGTGGCCCGGCACCCCGGCCCTGTCCCGAGCGGCAGGGCCTGGCGCTGGCGGGGAGCGGGGAGCGGGGAGGCATTCCCAGCAGGTCCCGCTCCCCTCCCGCGGCCGGCAGCTGCCCTGGCCCGGAGCACAGCGCGGCTCCCGCAGCAGGTGCCTGGACCAGTGCCCTGGGCCCTTCCAGCGGGGAAGTCCCCACGTGAGCCGGAGGGACGGGGCGAGCTGGAAGCCCAGGCTGGGCTTTTAACTGCCAGGCCAGGGCTTGCACCCCAGCTCTGCCCGCAACGGCCCCAGCACCCACAGTGAGGCCTGGGCACCTTCCCATGGAAGAAAAACAGAGGACAGCTGGTCTGGGGAGGCTGCACTGCCTGAAACCTGCCCAGCAGAAGGGAGAAACGTTTCCGGACAGGTGCTCCTGACCCCTTCCTGGGGCACGGAGTCAGCAAGGGCTGCGCTGGATCCATCCTGCTCCTCCACAAGTTATTGCGTCTTCTCAGAGGGTTAATAACCTGCGGCAAAGCGTGCTCCCCGTGCCGGGCTGTGTCCCAGCGGTGCTTCGGAGCAGCGGGGCACGGCAGACTTGTCCTAATCTGCACCGCAGTCCCCAGCAGGGGCACGGACACCCACGCGTGGGGGGCCCGGCGATCACACTCTCGGCACGGCGCCTTGCCCGCTGCTGCAGGTGTCCCCGGCTCGGGCACAGAGCCCCTGGGTCTGTCGCACCGCCTCTCGCCTGGAGCATCGGCTGCTCCCGCGGGGAGCGCGGCACACGGGCGCGTTCGGAGAGAAGCCAGAAACGGCTCGTTCCTCGTCACCGCCACCCGCAGCAGCACCGGCGGGGTTTCCACGCCGGACACCCGGGCACGCAGCGCGGAGTCCCGCGCACCGGCCCCACGGCCCGGCCCCCCCC
>VWYH01001008.1:322871-388629 GCA_013399365.1 Pampusana beccarii
CCCGCCCCCGCGCCGCCCCCCGGGCCCCGGGCCCATATTAACGGGCTCGGCCGCGCGGCGGCTCCGCAGCGGCGGCGGCAGCGGGGCAGCACCATGCCGCGCTCCTTCCTGGTGAAGAAGCACTTCTCGGCCAGCAAGAAGCCCAACTACAGCGAGCTGGAGAGCCAGGCCGGTGCGTGGACGGGGCGCGGCGGGACGGGCATCCCCGCGCACGTGGGGCGCTCCGTGGGGTGGTGCGGGGGCTCCGGTGCGGGATCGCGGGTGGGTGACGGAGGGACTTCTTGCGGGAGTGTTATTTTCAGTTTTCTGCATCTCGAGTGGGATGGGGCGCGGGATCTCCCGTGTCCTGGGGTGTGGAGCTGCCCCCTCGTACCCCCAGGGATGCGCACGGGGAGCTCCCTGTGATGGGGGTGGGCAGGGGCGCGGGGTCCCCTTTGCCTCATCCCTCGCAGCAGGGCGGGCAGGGGCGCTGAGCCCCCGTGGGGTGGGCTGGGGTCCCTTTGCCCATCTGGCTCTGGGGTGGGGAGCGGGACACCCTGGGATGGCCTGGGATCGGGTCCTATTGCCCCTGAGTGCAGAACACCCAGGGGTGGGTTGGGGCCCCCTTGCCCCCATTCGCACGGGGGGCATCGGGCCCCCGCTGAGCGCTGCCTCCTCCCGCAGTGCTGGCTGCCCCGCTGCTGTATGAGACGTGTCCGCTGCCCGTCATCCCCCCGCCTGAGGTGCTCGGCCCTGGTGCCTACTACCCGCCGCTGGTGTGGGATGCGGGGCTGCTCTCCAGCCTCTTCCCGGGGGGCCCAGGCAGCGAGGCAGCGGGTGGCGCATCCCCTGCCCTGGACCTGACTGCGCTCTCCAGCGAGGAGGATGAAGGCAAGAGCTCCGGGCCCCCCAGCCCAGCTTCAGCCCCCGCTGCCGCCGAGCGCTTCCGCTGCGCCCAGTGTGCCAAGGCTTACTCCACCTTCGCCGGGCTCTCCAAGCACAAGCAATTGCACTGCGACGCCCAGGCCAGGAAATCCTTCAGCTGCAAGTACTGCGAGAAGGAGTATGTGAGCCTGGGGGCTCTCAAGATGCACATCCGGAGCCACACGCTGCCCTGCGTCTGCAAGATGTGCGGCAAGGCCTTCTCCCGGCCCTGGCTGCTGCAGGGCCACATCCGGACACACACCGGTAATGTCGGCTCTTGCCCCTCTCCCTCCCTCCCTTATCGCTTCCCGCTTCCCAGCTCTGTGGCCCCCAGCGAATCGGTGGGCCAGGTGTTATCTGGGAAGATAAGGGCTTCCCAAACCCCCTTGGCACATCTCTCTAAAATGTCCTTTAAATATCCTCTTGGCTGGAACTGAGCGCGGGGTCAAGGCTCGGCTCGTAAATCTGTGCGGCTGCTCTTAGTGCCGTGCCTGCCCACGAGCCAGCCCATCGGCCACGGTGTGACGGTGCACACTTCGGCTCAATTTCATGAATTGGAGCTATGAGGCTGCTGGAGCACTCCCCGTGTGCGGTCATGTCCGAATCATCCCTCCCTGCCCGTACCAAACGCTCCCAGCTGGGCTCCGCAGCCCGGGCAGCACCCAGAGCCAGCTGCCCACCACCAGCCTCCAGCCCGCTCAGCAGCGGTGAGCCGGGCTCAAAGCACGCCCGCTGCCGAGGTGCAGCGCAGCAAGGCCCAGCAGAGCCTGCGGGCAGGTGCAGGGGCACAGGGCCGGCCACCCCCTGCACCTGTTGGTGCGGGTCGGGTGCCGCAGCTGCAGCCCACCCTGCTGCCGGGGCCGCCCGTACAATGCATCTCCCGAGCATCCTTTGTGGGGCGGCGGGGATAGTGTAATTGTTACTTGGCACTGATTTCACACCCTCTTAACGTGCTAAAGATGGTGGCTGAAGGAAGCCGGGAAGACTTAATTGTGCTTTCCAAATTGAGCATACACATTTGTTTCCTCCAAAAGAGTCTTTCTGTGAGGAATTCGCCCTGGCCAGGCTTTTCAATGCGAGCAGGGCGGGAGAAGGGGGAGCGTGGGGTTCGGCGGAGGAAATAGCTATACTCACCCTGGCGCTGGCGCCTTTCAGCCGCTGCCTGCTATGATATAATTAACACGTAGTGCTTGGCTTTCCTGCCGCTCTGCAAACAGTTCACTTGGCTCCAGGCGGGAGACGAGTATCGTGTCTTCGTTTGTATGTGCAACTGCCTTGCTGCTTGCAGATGTTTCCAGCATTAATTTTCCATGGTTCATAGGAGAGGTTTTTCTGGGAGTAGGAAATTCCCAATTCCGTGGCTTTCCCCGAAGGGAATGCTGTACATACCTCACCCGGCCTTCCCCCTGAACAATAACAGCCAGCACTTCTTTTCACTGTGCTCTTCACAAACTTTGGCTAATGAATGGCTCCTTCTTTGATATTCCCCATGTGTTGATGCACTGGTTAATTGGGAGCGTTTCTCTTTGTCCCATAGGTGAAAAGCCCTTTTCCTGTACACACTGCAACCGGGCCTTTGCTGACCGCTCTAATCTTCGAGCCCACCTGCAGACCCATTCAGATGTAAAGAAGTACCAATGCAAAACCTGCTCCCGGACTTTCTCCCGAATGTCCCTGCTCCACAAGCACCAAGAGACAGGCTGCTCTGGCTCTCGCTGAGGACTCCGCACCCCCAGGCCTCTCACCACGCAAATACCTATATCGTAACTAGTGTCTATAGGAGTTAGTTCCCTGCGTCGCCATCGCAGTGTGCAGCGGGCTGGACGTGGCTACTCCAGCCCTCGAGACCCTCACACTCCTCGCTCGGTGCCTCCTGTGCAATCACTGCCTGATCCTTCCCCCGTCCCGGCGCCCGAGGGTGCGGGATTGGACTTGGTGCAAAGCGTGGGTGGCCCAGTGAGTGCGTGCAGGGCGGGGTGCAGCCCTGAGCCTGCCCGGCTGCTGCCGCAGCCCCTCTGCAGCTGCCCCCGCTTGCGGGGCACTCGGCACCTTGCAGGGTTGGACCTGCACCCTGGCCCCACTGCCAGTATCAAACGTTGCAACCATGCAGCTTGGGGGTTGGGGGATTGAGGGGGTTTTGTGTTTGTTTTATTTTTTATTTTTTTTTACCATAACCACTTGGTAACTTTTAAGAACCAATATTTTTTTAATGAAGGACAAAATGTTAACCCCCACCCTGAGTGTATATATGCTGCCTGTAGAAGGTGTAACTATGCAATAATACAGTATCCCAGTAGTTGTGAAGCAGCTGCTTCTCCCCAGCACAATGACAATTTGCAATGCCTGCGAGATTAACGGTGTCCATAAAAGGCATGGGTAGCCATTTCAAACGCCAACCCTGTTTACAGAGCAGCTATGCACTCAAGCACCTGTTAATATGACTCTTAACAACTGCTTTTCAAGAGAACTGTGACTAATAGCAGGCACTTGTCAGCCGATACAATGGTGGCCTGTCCCAAGGCTGCCCATCGACAGGTGTGTGCCAAAAGCCCTATTTATGGGTATTGACAGGTGCCTCCTGAATGCATCTTTCTTTGGACATTGTTTTCATGGAATCATTACAAAGAGGATGTTTACATTTCAAAGGTACACTGGTATTTATATTTTTGTGCCACAGTTTTGTACTGATGAAACTTTTTATATAATTATATACGGTTTATTGATATTCAATAAAATGTTTAATTTATAATAGGGTTTTGTGGGGGCTTAGGGTGAGAAGGCAGCAGCGGCGGGGGGTGCTGCGGGGGCTGGGGTGCTGGACTTGGCTGCCCTGCTCCCACCGGGCGCTCCTGGCCGCAGGTGAGGGGCGGGTGGTGCGGGCAGGAGGGGCTCTGCAGAGCAGTTGTCAGTGCGGGAAGGAAAAGGCAGGCTGAGTCAGTTCCTGCCGAAGGGCTGGGGAAGGGGCAGCTGCGCGGGACGCGGCTGGGGGCGCAGGCTGCTGGGGGGCAGCGGGTCTCCCTGGCTCTGTGTGGGAAAGCACGAGGTCTTGTCCTGTCCCTCGCAGCCTGCCCCACGGGGCTACCGGAGCACCCGTCACCCCCGGTGTCCCTGAGCACTCCCTGGGAGCAGGTGGGTGCTCAGCATGGGGACTGCCCCCTGGGGTGGCGGGGCCGCCTCTGGCTTTGGCAAGCTCCAGAGCCTCCCTGGGGCTGGCTAAAGCAGCAGGCACCTCTCAGTTGCGCCTCTGGGTGGGTGACCCGATGTGGGTGGTGTGGCAGCGGGGGTGACGCATCCTGTTGTCACCGCAGAGCCCTTCGGCAAGCACAGGTGCGGTTGTCCCCCGCGTGCCACAGCCGGGAGAGCACAGAGGGATGGGTACTCTGCGGTACCACGTACCCGCTGCTAGGATTTCCGTAATGAAATTGTCCCAATGCCCCAAACCACCTGCCTTGCACCTTCCCAGCTACCTCTGGATTTGGGGTGCTCCAGGGACTGTGCAGCTGCTCTTGTCACCTGCCTCCCCTGGGGCTGGGATTTTGTCCTTCTCCCACATTTCCTCGGTTCCATCTCTGGGACATTGCTTTTAGCTGGGGAAGGAACGTGCAGCTCCCCAGCACTCGTCCACCCCCAGCCTGCAGGGTCGGGCTCCCGCGCCTCTCCCGGGGGCTGTAACGGAGCGGGAAGATGTGTGTGGTGGTAAAAGCGAGCAGAGCTGCTGCTCAGCCCTTCTTTAATTAAGAGCTCAGCCGGTATAAACTGACTTTCCCAGCCGAGCTGGACTCATTACTTGATTATTAAGCAGGGCAGGAAGTTTTGGGGTTGCTCTCGTGTGTGCTTTTTTCTCCCTTTTCCCAACAGGAAGCGGGGGAGGGGCACTAATGACTTTCAGCTTTCCATCCATAAAATCCTGGAGCCGCAAAAGCAGCTAAATAGTTAAAAAAAAGACCAATTTTGAGAGCAGACCACCTGCAGGAGCTGGAAAGGAGGGTCGAGGAGCGGGGGAGCAGGGAGCAGGAGCGGCCGGGCGGTGCTTGCCGGGGTGGCACCGGCTGTCCCCCCAGCCCGGGCTGATGTTGCCTTTGCGGCTCTGATGTGCAGGAGCCCTGGGTTACTGCTCGGTTTAGGGCCTTGCAGCGTGCACCAAACCGCGCCTTACGGGCTGTGCCTTACCCCCATCCATCCGTGTCACGGCTGCCACCCATCTGGATGGGGACCGTTTACCGTGTCACTCAGGCTAGTGCTTCATCCCTGCGTTGGCACCCACCGGGGAACCCTGCCAGCTCCCTCTCAATGGCCTTCGACTAATACTGGTTAGGCAGGCGATGAGAGCTGTGAGAAACCTCCTCCTTAGTAATCTTTCCTGCTCTCCCTTGTGTTCTTGGCTTTGTCCAGAGCCTGGCTGGGACACAAGGATTTTAGAGAGAAGGTATAAAACGGGTGGAGGACAGCCTGGGCTCGGACTGACAAATCCCGCCGGCATTCAAACACAAATGCAGCCTTGAAACACTGAAAAAAAAAAAGAAATGCTGACTGTTCTGAATCACAAAAGAGCAGCCCACTGGCACTGCGGCTGCTGCTGCATCTGCTGGCCGCCCGAGCACCCTGCGCCCGGGGACCCGCGGCTGCTCCGAACTGCCCCGCAGCTCGGGGTGGTGCCCGGGTTATGCCCAGCTCTGCTCCGGCTGCTGCCCCGTCACACGGTGATGGATGTGGCCCAGATCCCTCCTCTTCTGACTGGCTGCTCATTTTGCTGCTGCAAAAATATTTCTACACCGAGGGCTGTTGGGGCAAGCAGAGGGTTGGGGCCACGGCAAGGACACCTCCATGTTCAGGCAAAACGTGCTGCAGACGTGGGCCGTCCCCTCTGTCCTTTCTCTGCCCTCATACACCTTTCGGGCTCTGTGACAGAGAATTGCATCTAGAACGTGAGCCTAAGGATGGGTTGCAATTGCTTTTTCGTTTCAGTTTCAGAAGGAAACCGTCCAGAGCAGCATCCCTGGCAGCAAGAACAGCTGGCAGCAGTGCCATGGTCCCCTGCCCCTCGTCCCCCGCACTTGCCTGGGCAACGAACGCTGCGCGGCAAAGCCAGAGGCTTCATGGCGAAACCTCAGCAGTTTTTCTCCTTGTTTTTCCCCCTCTCTGTTTTAATGCCACATGAACTAAACAAACCGCGAAGCCCCTGCCCGCAGCCCGGCTATTTCATCCAGGTAACGCGGGCTGCAGTTTGGGCAGTGGGGGTGGCGGAGGCGGGGGGACAGCCGGCGATTAAACAGGAGGAACCATTTGGTGACCACCTTGTGTGACCATCTGTAACAGATTACGGTGTCAGCGCTCGTAAAAGCCGGGATTCAATCAGGCGCCCGGCAGGTAGCGGGGCCCCGCTGGCCGGGCCGCGGTGCCGGGGTGCGGGCTGGGCCGGCTCGGGGCTGCCGCGCTCCCCGGGCAGCGGCACGGCCACGGCAGCCGGCGTTTGAACTCCGCCGGTCGATTTCCACGGACCTCCACGGGACCTTTAAAGAAGCACGTACGTCCCCTCGGCTGCTGGAGCCCTTTCAAAGGCTTCGGGGAAACCACAAAGTGTCTTTTCTTCCCAAGCAGGAGTAGTTTTTTCTCCCCTTCCCTGACTCAGTGCGGAATTACGGGTGTTTGGAAACCCACCCTGCTGGGGGATCCCCTGGGGCAGAGAGCTGGGGCAGACACACACAGAGATACCGGCTTGAAAAGGGCTTTAAGGCTCCCATGACGCTGTTTGAAATCATCCTGTCTCTGCGGGCGTCTGGAGTGTCCCAGAGAGCATCAGAAGGGAAGCGGGTGGATTAAAAGCACCTTTGCAAGGACTAAGATTCATCTGCTTGGTGATTTGGGGGCTGTAGTTCCCAAACCCACCTTTTGCACCCCTTTCTGTCCCCACACGTCTCGAGGGTGGGCACGAGGCATGCCTGGCCCTGGCGCACTGAGGCTGAAGAGCATCTCCAAGACAACTGCACCAAAGTCCTCGGCAAACCCCCCATGGGGCATTCAGGCATTGAGAAGAGGGAAAAGGGAAAAAGAAGGAGGACTGGGAAGTGTTTAAACACAAGGAACATGCCGAACCCGTGCAAGATAGAAATGTTCTGTTCGTGGCCTCCTGGATCCCCGCAGCCTCCAAAGGAGAGTCTCCAGCATCCGAGCGTGCAGCCCCGGGAGAAGGCAGCCAAAGCTCAGCCCCTACCAAGTGTAGCAGCCTAATTCTTCTTTTGGCTCTTACCTCGCCTAGAAAAAGCTGAATAAACAAACAGAAACCAGGCAGGATCCAGGGAAAGACCCGTTATTAAAACCAATCGCTGGACGGCTGTTTCTGATTTGGGGAAGGGAATGGCCGGAGCCCCGTGGCAGGAGCCGGGACGGCTCATGGGGCGATCGGCAGAGACAACACAGGTTGCCCACTTGAGACGCCTGGGGCCGCGGAAGGCCTTGGACAGCGTGTGCGTTTATCCTGGGCTGGACAAGAAGGGCAGCAGGTGCCAGGGCAGGGCCCAGCAAACCCCTGTCAACAGGCAGTCCTGCCGAAAGCCTCCGTCCATTAACAGCTCTCCATAAGGAGCTGGGTTCACAAACAAGCTGCAGGTGTAGCTATTGTTTTTTTCCGGCTCTGGGCTATAGACATGAGCAATAATCTCAAATTAATCTTTAATCAGATGATGAACTGGCAGAGTGGGGCCAGGGGTTGCGAGACTTCCCATGGAGACAAAGAGCAGGACAAATACAGAGGGAGGGAGCCCAGGAGACCTGGGGAAGGGACGCGAGGCTGTTGGAATAAAATACAGATGGTTTGGCCTTGCAGATGCAGGTGGTCTGGGCTGCAGCATCACTGTGCCCTTGCTGCCAGCTGTACTCACCTCTCCAGGGGCATCGCCTCTCCCTGGCCTGCGAGGCCCTCCGTGCCTGCCCCCGAGCCGACGGGGCCGGGACCGATGCCCATTGCAGGCTGTGCCGTGCCCTGGAGAACCATCAGCCACCTGCCGAAACAGCGCAGGCGTGCACCTCGCTGCTCAAAAACCAGGCTGTAAATCCTCCCTGGGTGAAGTGAGCACAACCTCCTGGCCCCAGGCAAGCAGGGCAGCTCCGCTCACCCTGCAGGGTCGAGAAACACCTTCGCGGGCTGTGTCACCCTCCAACTATTTACGTCCCCTGCGCAAGTGTTGTGGCCGTGGCCTGTGGGAGGACAGGCAGCGCCCAGCTGTCCTCGCAGGGCTTTGGGAGAACACGGAGGGGTGGACAAGCTCAATACTGTCGTGGGTTAGATGGTTGCTTCTCCTCTTTCGCTCTCAGCTGGTCCCAGCGGTGGGGAGAGCTTTGGAGCGGGCAGATGGGAGATACTGAGCAAACATCCTGGAGCAGCCACAGAGCCCCTCTGCAGGGACACCCAAGCACTTCATTAACCGCTCCGGTAACGACAGAGGGGTAAAAATGAAAGCCATGGAGCCGTCATGTTTATTTTCCTCACCTGATGGTGACCAGTTTGGCACAAGGGACCCAAGCGCACACAGCAGTGACCTGTGTCCTCCCCACAATACGATGTGCAGGAGTTACCAGCCTACGCCGACGGCTTTACAATAGCAATGCTGTGCTGTAACTTATTGGAGATCTGCCTAGAAAATCATCAGAAAGTATTTTAAATCCAGCATAACATACATATTTATGGATCACCTTCTGTTTTACTGGGCTCCCTGAAAGCAATGCGGGGCCTGTTTTACTTTTCTCAATAAAAAGGCTCACATTTCACATGCGAGGAGATTGGCGTCTCCTGAGCTAATTAATCCGGGTTCCCCTCCACCTCCGCATTTTCCACACAGGGTTATGCTGGCGACACTTTGTCTCTGGCCGCTCCGGGGAGGACGGTGCAGCACATTAAGGCTCCTTTGCTGGCGATGTGCTGGAGGCAGAGCGGGGCAAGGCGAGGAAGTGGTGGTGTGTCGCGGCACAGAGTCATGGGCTGTTATAAAGAGCTTCAAGGGCCTGCATTATGTCATTACTCAATTAGCCTGTTGGTAATAGCACTTCATTAGAGAGACAGTTCCTATTCACTGGCCCTAATCCACTTTCTAAAGGCAGGGCTGGAGCCATTGATCGCTTTTCCTGCTTTCCGATGGGGCAAAAAGGGGGTTTGGAGAGTGGCCCCGCGGCAGGCAGGGGGGAGCGATCCCACCGCTGCGGCCAGGGCAGCCCCCCAAAACTGAGATGGGGACAACAGCTTGGGGATGTGTGGGGTGCAGAGCACCCGCCCTGCTCACCCACCTCAGAAACCAGGCTGTTAACCAGGGAAAAAACAGGTTTGGTGTCAAACCATAGGGGACCGTAGCCTGGGACATGAGCCCTCCTCACCCGGCTGGACCTGATGGGTGAACCGGTGCCGGGGATGCTCCTGGGGAACCGGCCGTGGGGACGGGCACTGCTTGCCCAGCCTGCACCTCTCTGCAGTCCAGGGTGGGGGCAGAAAGGAAAGCTACTATTTTAATGTATTTTTCCCCATTTTTTTTCTTTTTTTCTGCCCTCTCCCCCCCTGCTCCGCTCCGTGACATGCAGGGCTCAGTGGAAACTGCAAGAGGGTAGGAAGTGGTGCGAGAGCCGCGCGCAGGAAACCGATGTGTGTCAGGAAAGGATGTCAGCGCCGGCGGCGGGACCGAGAGGCCAACAGCTGGCGCGGGAGCTGCCCCCACCCTGCCCCGTGACTCGCGGTGAGAGGGGCAGGAAGAAAAACGGAGCCCTTCCCCTATAAATAAAGGTATCTGCTTCCATTCAAGGCGGTGACAGAGCAAACCCAGAGGTGCCAGGAGCTCCCAGCCAGTGCGGAGTTGCCCAGCTGGGGCTGCCAAGTGTTCCGTGTGTCCTGACCACCCCGTTGGCTTCAAACCCAGTGGGGTCCTGTGCCCCGCAGGGACCTGGTCCCCCAAATCCATCCACCACGACAGCCAGGGCACCCTCAGCCGCGGCCCCAGCAGGACACCAGCCCAGCCCAGCTCCTCCTGCCCCGCGGTGCCCGTCACGCAGATGCCCCTTCATGCCATGCTTCTGGAGGAGCTGAGCTTGGGCGTTTCCCTCCCCCCTAAAAAAATAATCACTGCTCAGACTTCAGGAAGATGCAGCCTAAGCACAGAAGTTATTTTAGGTCAAAAGAAGTACCAGGGTAGGAAAGTTGATTGCCCTGGTTACGGCAGCTGCTGTCTGTGATCAGTATCATCCACATTTCCTCACCTCAAACCTCGCCTTACAGCAACAGCCTTCCATCACCACTGCCACCAGGCCAAAGGGCTAAATGTGGGGCCCCCATTTGCTGGAAAAATTAATAGTTATTAGTACTCGTGACTCAGGTGAGGAGCCCAAGGCCACTTTTTTACCACGGTAGATGGCAACTGGTTTTCTGAGCATCCCAGGAGCCAAAACAACGGCTGGCATGTGCCTGAGGAACAGGGACTGCGGTCCTCGCCAACTGCACGGGAGGAAGGGAAGGCTGGAGCGTCACACACCATCGCCCATCGGAAAATCCAGATCCTCCGTGATACAAGCAAACACCTTGTTTTCATTCAAACCCTTTTGCCATTTCATAATACTGGGTACTTTTCTCCGAAAGGAAATAGCTGTCCCATAAATAAAGGAAGGTGGGAGGGAGCGTGGGGGAGGCCGCGAGCACGGGTGAGGCAGATGCAGAAAGCTTTTCCTGGCGTGCTCCAGCTCGCGGCCGAGGATAACATCAGTAAGGGGAAGGGCAGAGAGGGTCCGAGGTGCGCACACGTGCCAAGGAGCTGCTCACATGTGGCCACACCTGGGGCACCCCCAGCCCTCCCCTTGTCACCGTCTGAGCATCCTCCCCGTGCACACCCTCCCCGGCGGCAGGTCCAGCGTGGGGGGTGCTGAGAGCGGTCCCCACAGTGAGCCTTGTGTACACAGCCCCAAGGCAGGGCTCCTGGGCACCCGGGGCTCTTTCTGTCCTGCAGCAGGAGCTTCAAATGGGGGGGACCTGCAAAACCACCTAATGGCAGTGGATGAGGGCAGGTTGGCAGCGCAGGGAACAGCTGGGCAGGTGCAGGTGTCACATCCCGGCTCTGACACCGACTACATCCTCGTCGTGGCACATCATCTCCACTCTTTTCCGTGCATGTGGGGAACGCCGTAGTGCAGCTGCAGCCGTGAGGAGCTCTCTGAGCCTGGCAACAGGGAGCTGGTGTGCCCAGCGGACAAACCAAGGCACGAGAAGGGGCACCAGGACCAGGGCCCTCCTGGGGGACCCTCACCAGCAGCCCCACTGGGAGACTGGGGACCCAGGGGCCCTGCACACCATCGGACTGGGGCTCAGCTGGCTGTGGGTTTCGCTCTGCTGGCCTGGCCTCAGTGCTGAGCCGTTAAAACCAGCTCTAACTGTGTCTCTCCAGCCCACAGCCCCTATTTGAAAACCAAGCTGCAATGCGAATTAATTATCTCTCTTCATTTTTGTTTTCCCTCTGTCTCTGCTGCTGGCAAATTAACAGCTTCCCTCAATGCCAAACAGTCTGCAGTTTATCTCCTGAAGCACAAGTTTCACTCCCAATCTGCACTGGGGAGACTTAAATTGCAGAGAACTATTCTGAAAGGGATCCAGCAGTAAAGAAGTCAAATAAATAGGGACCATATGCACCACGCCCGGCAGAGGTGCTGCACAAAGGTGTTCTCGTTCGCCGTGCTCATCGCACCCGAGCCGGCGGTGCAGCTCACCTGCCCCGCACACAGGGCTCTGCTCTGCTCTGCTGCAGAAACTTTCTCCAGGGTGGTTTGCAGCGCCCGAAGCTGACCAGGTTTGCAGACTGAGTTCTGCAGGCGTGCTCGCTGGGTATCTTTCTGCCCAGGGTTTGACTGGCTCTTGGTTAAGGATGGAGAAGAGAGCTGGTTGCTAACCTGGGGAGCTGCCACCAGCGGATATTTAAACCAGCATCTGGGTGCAGCATGGAGAGGAGGATTTCCAATGTGCCATGAAGACTTTTCACAAGGGCTCCCTTTGCTGTTGGGCTGTGTGGGGTCTTCCCAACGTGGTCTCTTTCTAGCTAAGGCAGAGGCTCGAGCTTCAGCAGCTGTGCCAGGCTTGACTGCTTTGCTTCCCATGGCCCGTTTTCCCCCATTAAACGGGGTGCAGACCCCGTGAGGTCTGTCAGCCCCCAGCCGGCTCCTGGTGCTGGGCCTGGGGTGCTCTGCCGAGCAGGATCCAGCCCTGCAGCACCAGGTTCTGCCGCGGGCTCTGCGAGGGAGGGCAGAGGTGGATGCAAAGCGTTGCCTCAAGCAAATGACACCAGGACCTTTGATCCCTGTGCAGTCCAGCCCTGCCTGGCCGTGCACACGTATTTTGGGTCCCAGGTCGGTGCCCGTTAGTGAGGGCAGCACTCAGCACCGCTGGGGCTGCCAGCCCCATCCCTCCCCGCCGTGGAGGCGGCAGCCAAAGGCTCATCCTGCAGCCACCTTCACCCCGTCCCTGCTTTACATCAAGGAGCCCCAGCGCAGATCAAAGCGTTCTGAGTTTTTCTTTGCACGGTCTGAAGTGCTCTCAGAGGGCGACACGCTGCTGTCAGCAGCCCCCGGCCGTGGGGACAGGGTTATCCCCATCACAGCCACCTCTTTATCGCACTTGGTCGGGTCTGCGGACCTTTGTCATTGCTTGGCACCGCGCTCCCACCCCGGCTCCCCCCCCGGTGCCCGGGTTTGCAGAGCTGCCCTGCCCCTCGCTGAGGTGCTGCCGGGTCTCCTCTGCTCGGCATTGCCTGCTCCTGCCCGTGGATGGGGGGTGACGGCAGCGTTCGGCACAGCGGTGGTGGCTGCCACAGGGTGGGAGCTGGGCAGGGTGACAGTGCACGGCCCCTGCTGGGGGGGCACAAAGTGCTTGTGCGCCTGTTATCATTGAGCATCGGGGAAAACACTGATCAGACAGAGAGGGAAAATAGTAATGGTTAATGCTTCCAAAAGTAATTTGGGGAGCCTCAATTTAGAAAGCCAAAATTGAGATCCCTTGAAGAGGCTGTTTTCCAGATGCTTCTCCAAAATGTCTGGAGGAGTGATTCGTCACTTGGCACCAGCAGCATTTGCCGTTTCTCTGAGCTGTGGCTGGGAACTGCTAGTTAAGATGCCTGCCTGGTGCTGGGGCTGCCCGTCACCGAGCAGTGAGGAGTCGACTCGCAAAACCCTCCGGCTTTGGATGGCTCAGCCCGTGCCAGCAGCACCGGGCTCGCGTTACCCCGCGTTTGGGATGTCACCATGAGCGAGGTTTCTGAAAACAGTCCCTGGCACCCCTCCCCGCTGCCGAGCCAGGACAAGCATCTCTGGGACTTGCTTCCAGCTTCCCCACAGCCCCCGTGGGAAGAGAAGCCTGTCCCCTGCACCCTGCTCCCCCTGCCCAGGGCAGAGACCCCCGTGCCGCTCCCAGCCCCACGGCTCTGCCGATGGCCACGCCGACGCAGCCTGCGTATATAAAATTAGCACCCTGGCAGGAGGCTGCGAGGGGAAACCTGCCCTGGGCGGCCGCAATGGGAAGCAGATGCTTGGTGATTAAGCCCACGTGCGCAGCAGGAGCAGGGCTGCGGTGCCCAGGCCAGGGACGGGGGCACGTGCTGGAGCCAAGGCTGTTTGGGCAGGGACCGCTCGGGCTGGGCTGCCGGGGGGCTGGGTGCAGCCTGGCTTCTGCTGCCAGGGCTGGGGACAGCTGGTGTCCCTCCAGCTGTGCGGAGACACGGGAGCCGCCTCTGCCCCTCCTGCCCGTCCCCGGGTGACGCTCGGGGTGGGAATGTTCCTGGCCGAAGTGCCGCTCCCCTGATGGAAGCGCCCCACGCTTGCGGGAGCCAAACTGGGCTTTTTGGGCTCCATCAAGCTGAGAGGACTGTGTGAGATGAGGGCCAGGGAGCTGCATCCTGGCAGCTTGTGATGCCCGGGATGAAGCAGCAGAGGCCGGGAGGGCGAGGAGAGATGATCCTCCTGGAGGAGTGTCCCCAGCACAAGCGCCGTTTGCAGATCACTTGGGGGAACAAGCGTGTGGCTGCAGCTGGCAGCCCAGCTCCACAAACCTTCCCCCTCCGTTCAGCCCCAGGCCACCAAAACACGGTATCTCTTCCCCGCAGAAAGGGACGCGGTGAAGTTGCAAAGTCCAGGGGCTGGTGACCCCAGCCAGGCCTCTCCTGCCCGGCCGTGTCAGGAGGTGCGGAGAAAAGGTGTTGGCTTGCCTTCTGCAGTCACTGTCTGGAGAGTTGAAAGCCCAGCACCGAATAAGTCATGTAACCTGAGAGCGATTTTCTAGATAAGATCTAGGCAAAAAGGGGGAGATTGCAAGGTCAGGTCATGGGGGTCTTGCTGACCCCTCCGAACGCCAGCCCAGGACCCCAGTGCCGGCAGTCAAGGAAGGGTGCTCGTTGGCATTGCTGGCTTCATTTCTTCTCATTTTCTTCCCTTTCATGGTTTTGTCTCTGAAGGGGAGAAGTCCCCACTTATCTCCTGCCCTCTCCAGCCGCCCCAGTGTGGTTTCTCCAGCCTTGCAATAAGGGATGGCCATTTCTGTTTCTTCTCAAGACATTTTTCCACCCACCCTCTCTGGCTCTGTTGGGAATTGTCAGCTTCAAGATAACGAGAAGGATGAATTGTTCGTACAGGATGTTGCATGAAGCCCAAGTGCTATTTGCAGGCAATTTTAATAAGTAATAATAAGGAGAGAGAACTCCAAAGGAAGTAACCTGGTACAGCAGACAAGGCAGATTTATCAAGGCAGGGAGGAAATACTCCCCAGAAATGAATCTGGCATGAGTTCCTGCACACCAGTCCCACGATCCTGTCTGCCACCACAGGCAACTCTTATCTGAAACAGTCCAGTGTTTAAAATAGACTGGAAAATAAATAGTCTTCCAGCGTGACTGATCCTCCAGAGCCTGCAGTTCATCCCAGCAGCATTTACAGTTTTCTCCAGAGTGTTTCCGACATGTACTTCAAGGCTTTCCAACTCTTTTCTCCTCCCCTGCTTGTGACATTAATGAACCTTAAGGGATTCTTAAAGCGCATTTTATGTGGATGTATTTTTAAGCAGGAGAAGGAGAGAGCGGTTCCCAGCCCTCCGTGCCTGGGATGGATGGAGAGTCACTTTGCGAGGCGCACTCCAAGCAGGAATCCATCAAACGCCAGGGCTAAGTGTTGCTGCGGCAGCTCCACTAGCCGCCAAGTTGTTTAATGTTCATTGTTCACAGCTATGTCACCCTAATAGAGTATTTTATTGTTTTTCCAGTTGTACTTAAAACCATCATTCATTATCCTGCACAGCCAGCGAGCGTCTCACCTTTAATTGATGACACAGGACGAAACACCTGGTCAAAGTTTCCAGTGTCCGCACCACAACTGGGACTGGCTTTGAGGAGAGCGGACACCCCGAGGTGCTGGGGACGGCACAAGCCACCCCTGAGCTGTGACAAGGACAGGCCGGGGCAGCAGCAAAGCGCACGGGGCCATCGCTGCCCGCCTGGAGAGCAGCGCTCTGCAGCCAGCGCCTCCACCTGAGGGAATCGGCCTGACTGGGGGCAGCTTATTGCCCGCGAGGGGCAGGAGGAGGTGAGGTCGAACAGCCCCGGTGCTGCACATCCCGCTGCACCCAGCTGCTGCATCGGCGTCACCCCCCGTGGATGCACCTTACCGGGTCTAACAGCCCCAAAAAGCACCTTTTCGGCCAACAGAGCCATCTCCCCACGTTTCCCATCCACCCCAAGCTGGCCATCCCATCCTGCCCCAAGCCGGTGCCCACCTGCCCGCAGGCCCTTACGTGATGTTCACAGATGGCACCTAATTGCAGCGCCTAACTCTTTTTTTTTTTTTGGCTGTAAAACAGCCCTTTTTGCAGGCGGGGAAGCCTCTCTGCTCTGTGTAAGTCCTGACAGACTCTCTACAGTAGTTAAAAGGGATGGCATTAAAGAAAAAGAACTTAAACAACCCCAAAGTGAAGGGCCTGTAATTTATTTACTCCCCTCAATGAATGCTGGTTGCAAATCACTCTGTATAAAAATAACTCCTTTCTCCAACTTTTGATCTCTGATATTCCTGTATTTCCCTGGGGAAAATGTAAATCTATGAACTTATTACTAATGTTTCCTGTCCCTGACAGTGGAGCCAGTTGATATTTTACTTGAGAAGCTGGAAAGAAAAAAAAAGCAGCATAAACTTAATGACTGCAGACTGTTTCCAATCTTAGTTTCACTTTTCAGATGGAGAGTTTCCATCTTACAACAGGGAGAGAGAGATTTTTAAATAAAACATGATTTAACTTTAGCCAAACTTCCTCCTAGTGTTTATGCTTTTGGCTCGGGGCTTGATCCATTTAAAGCTGGTTCCTTTTGAAGCAGCCCCAGCTCATCACCGCGCACCGACACGACAGCTTGGAAATTGTGTGTTCCGCTTCTGAATCCGAATCCTCTGGCCTCTGCCCGCGGGAGCGGCTCCTGGCTCCGCTCACCTGCACAGGCAGCGGGCAGGGACGGGGTGGGCGGTGGTGGGGTGGGGGCACCTTGCGCTCACTGGGCATCCCTTCAGCATTGCTGTGGGCACCTGGCTTGGTCACACAGAGCATGGCCATATAAAGCAGTTCCCTGCCACTGCTGTCCCTGACCACGGGCGTTTTGTAGCCCCAAAGCCACACCTGAGAGCAGCAGCTGGCAATGGGGAGTGGGGCAGGAGCTGGTGCTCGGCGGCCCAAACAATGTTTGGAAAGTTTCGGGATTTTCTCATTTTGGTGTGTTGCCCCAAAATTAAACACACTTCTAGCTCACAACAGGCTTTGCTTGGAAAGGTAAGCTCTTCAAAAAGCTAATCGATGTTTGGAAGTGATGATAGCAGGAGGCCCTGCTCAGCCTGCTGTGCTCCCACCGGGGCTTTGCAGGTACAGCATGATCTCAGAGACATTTTTCAATTCTTTTCCTATTTCAGAGTAGGAAAAAAAACCCCAAACCCTCAGCAAATCTCAGAGCACAGGAGGACCCTTTCCTGGCAGCGCTGGTGCTGGGCAGATGGCTGCATGCAGGCAGCCCCAACCTGGCTCCCGCAAAATCAGCCTCTTCGGCTGCTCCTCGCGGCTGGGCTGGCTCTTCTGCCCGGCCCGCAGAGCCCCACCAGAGCCAGGGCCCCCAGTGCCGGGGTGGCCAAGGAGCGACATCAGCTCCTCTCCTGCCTGCTCTGCCCGCACCTGCGGTTCTGCCCTGTGGAGCTGCCCATCCCTGCCCCGCTCTGCCCGTCTGGGACTGGGTGCTGGGGAAACCGGGGGTGCAGGGGTGCAGGGGGGCGGGTGAAGCGGAGGCAGGGCGGCCCCCGGCCGCTGGCCCGAGCAGCAGCCCTGACGCCAGGCGTGGAAGCCGGCTCCCGCAGGAGCAATTCAGGCGCTGTTTAAACGTCAGCCAAAACACAGGGAATAAAAGGAACTTTAATGGGGTCTAAGTTGAGCTGTGCACCCTGGAGGATTCCTGGCTGCCTCTGTTCGTGTCAGATAAATAGCCCTGTGCCTGCAGTAATGTTTAACATCCCCTCTCATTATCCCGCTGGCATCCCCGGGCTCCTGCAGGGATTGCGGCCAGGCCCTGGCCACATCTTCCCCCTCAGTCCTGTCCCACTAGCTGGGCTGCAGCACCACTTAAGAGCATTTTTGAAACGCAGCCTGATCCAGGGCTTAAGAGGAGAGGCTGCACACTGAGATCAGCCCCAGTCCCACCGCGGGGTGAGAGTCCCAGGGCTTCTCCTGCTGGAGAGACCCTGTCCCCACAGACCAGGCCCCTTCTGGTGCTGCCACCGGCCAGGCAGACACGGTGCCAGCCTCAGGCCCCTGTTTGCCTCAGTTTCCCCATCTGTAGTACAGCCTTAATGAACCTGACTGTTTTTTCTAAAAAACTTGGAAGTTTAAGGGTGAAAAAAACCCAGCATCTTACGTGTAGTCAGCCAAAGTATCATTGTTATCCATAATTCATACTTCTTAAGGCTAATAATCGTAACCCCAATCAACATTCCAGCATCCCAAAGAGTCCGTTGGAAGGAAAGGTCCTTATGTCCTGTGCCCCATGTCCCGTGTCCCATGTCCCTGCCCCAGTGGGTGCCATTGGCTGTCCCCTCTCTCAGGCTTCTGCTCAGCGTCTCTTTTTCTGCTGGGATTTTTCTAAGAGAGAGGCAGGAGTGAAATACCACCTTTGGAAACGACGCGGGGTTCAGCGCGGGCACCTGCCACCCACTCTGCTGCCGGGGTCAGAACAAGGGAGGATTGAGCCGTGCAACCTGCCGGTCCTTAAACGGCTGCTTGTGCCGGGACCTTCGGCACCGCCGCGCTGGGGGCACCGTCCCCCGGCTGCCACCGCGGTGGAGGAGCCATCTCCAGCTAACCACGCGTTCCTCGCCATCCCGACCGACCCATGGAGCCCTCGCCTCCCCATCCCTACCCCTGCTCCCCAAGGATGCTGAGCATCGCCCTCTGCAAGAGAGGTTTGGGGCATCCCACCCAGATTTGGGTATGTTAGGAAATAGCTGGAAATGCCGTGGTTTTATTTTCATTTCCCTTCCTCATAACTGCATCTCAGCACAGTCCCACTTCCCAGCTGTGAAGGTCCCCGGGTGGGCCGTGCAGCACCCGTGGCCACCCCCCCCAGCTGCACCGCCCCGTCCTGGTTGTGTCCCAGGGCAGCAGAAATCCAGTGCTTCACACACCTCCCGAGTGTGAACAGCCAAGTGCATCTCAGAGCAACTCTATAGCTCCAGGGGTTGCTTTTAAGACAAATATGTCACTGTGGAGACTCATAGCAAATGAGCAATTAGGCTGCCAGTGCAAAGCCTCCAGGATCCCACCGTCCATGTGTCAATCTGCCATGCCCACAGCTGTAACACCTGTCCTCTAATGCCCAGCTCTCACCTGCAGTCCCACCCCTCCGGGAGAAGCCCCTTTTTGTCATCTAAGCGTGTTCTTCCTCGCCCCAATTTCAGGCCAAGTGTTTCCCAGCAGCTGCCTGGTTGGGGCTGTGCTGTTGGGGTCCCTGCGAGCAGAACCAGCCCCTCTGCAGCGCAGCCGGGGCAGGACGCTGGCACTGCTGGGCCCCGGCACAGGTGGTGGTGACAGCGGGTGCCACCAGGTTGGGGTCTGCTCTGGTCCCCCTCGGTGCCCCCCACGTTCAGGGGACTCCACCAATACTTCTCACCCTCTCAGCAAGTCCCCAGGTGGCTTCCTGGCACTTGGGGCAGGATTAGCTCTCAGCACTTGCCAGCCAGCCAATGTCCTTATTGTCACCTTGGTGGGGACACAGGTTTGGCCCTTGGGATGCGGTGCAGGGGGTGCTGCCTGACCCCAGCTCTGCCTGCAGCCTGCCTGCCTGGTTCACTTCTCCTTTTGGGCATTTAACACCGTCTGGAAGATGCATCTGGGGGAGAAGAGGAGACAGACAGACAGACGGGAGCTGCTCTGATGTAAAACAGAGACAGGGAAGCGAGAGCAGAGCATGTGAACGCCCCAGTGAGCAGCCCCGCGCCGGGGACAGGGCGAGAAGCACGTTTGTGTCATTACTCATGGAGAAGCTGGCAGGGAGGAGCGCAGAGAGGGCCAGGTCCCCGCTGCTAACGCTGCTGAGTTCGCACAGCCGCATTCGGAGGGAGCACAGCCTGACCGCTGCGCCAGGGCCTGGCCTTCCCACCACGGGAAGCTCAAAGTGTGGGCCAGGGATGCTCCACGGCCCCGGGGCTGGTGCGGGGTCACAGCTGCTGTGGGGGTGCATCGCAGCACCTTTGGCCAAAGGTAGGGAGAAGGAGAGGGGCGGGCTGGCCCCATGTTGAGGAGAACAGCCCCACACCAGGACCCACGGCTGTGCACTGCCCTGCCCCACGCTGGCCAAGCGACACAGGGCTGATCTTTACGTACCTAAATAGGGCAAAGAAAGAGAAGGAAAACCCCAGGGGAGGAAACGGCCCGTCCCCAGCAGCCCTCAGCACGTTTCCTCTGCCGAGAGGCTGGGAAGGACTCGGGTGGATGTTGGGACCATCTCCACGCTGAGCCCCGCAGCTCTGGCTCCTGCTCCTGTTTTCCAAGCAGGGAGACAGCACCTTGGCCCGTGGTGGTGCATGGAGCCCGTCGGCTCCCCGGGGCTGCCAGCACCCTTTTTATCGTCTTTTATCATGCAGCGGGAATCGCCAGACAGGCCCCTCTTCCAAGGGTGCAGGGCTGTGACACCACCGCACGTGGGCTCATCCCCCGCCTTTTGTAGCCCGGAGTTCCCTCTGAGGCTGTCAAACGAGCCGGGAGCCTCACCGCATCACTGTGGGGAAAGGACGTGATTTCCGTGGGCGGCACGTGCCAGCGGCGTGGCGAGCGGGAGGCGGCGGGCGCGCCGTGCCCTCGCAGGGGAACAGGAGCAGAAATTCCCCTCCTGGCTCCCAGGGGGGTTTGGCAGGAGGTGGCTGCACAGCCTGGGCTGCGGGACCGAACGCGAGCCGAGGCTTTGTGCTGCTGCGTTAGTCACCTGGAGAACTCATCGCTCTGCAGACATCCCCTCACCAACCCCAACGGGGCTTGGGGAACCACGAGTTATCCGAGAGGTTCGCATTTCCCCCAAAACGAAATGCTGCCCATGCAGGTGGAGTCGGGAGCGGCGGGTGAGCGGGGACCCCCTGCACCCCGCGGTCTGCCCGGGGTGCAGCCCTCGCCCCCCGGGGAGCACAGGCGCTGGCGGGGGGCGGGCGACGGAGCCGTGACGCTGATGTTCGCCTGAGAGCTGGAAAGTTTTCTGCATACCAGCGTGAGCAGGAATGTTATTTACTGAGCGAGGTAGAGGCCTGACAGAGGAGAGGCGTCTCGCGCGGCTCTTCCCCATGTATGGATGTGGACCCGCGTTACTCAGCAGGATGCGGCACAGACAGAGGCGCTGGGGCTCGGCTCTCGGCGGAGGAAGCTGGATGTGGATGGGGGTCACTTCCCTGCCCCCCCGGCTGGGCTTTGCAGGGCAGAAAAGCACCATTGACCGTATCGGCTTGTCCCGAACTGTGCCGGGGCTGCTCCCCAGGACCCCCGCGGCCGCCTACCCCAGTTCATCTGGGTTTTGTAGAAGAGGGGGGACACAGGTGGGACACGGCCACCAGCACATGGCCCTGGGGACCGGGGAATCTGCCTTCCCGGGGGGGCAGGATGAGTCGAGCATCGCACTGAAAAGAAACCCAAGCCCGCCCTTTTCCTCAATAAGCCTCCTCACAGCTCAAAGCAAATATTAATATAAAAGCGGGATTTCACTTCCCATTTGTATTTCTGACGTTTGGTGAAAGCTGACAGTGAACATGTTCAAAGAGTAGCACTTTCCCAAACCTACAGGCTTTTCCCAGCCCACGTGGCCCCGGGGAAGCCCGTCCATGTCCCTCCTGCCACCCAGGGCTGCCCGGGGTGGGGGGACACCTGACACACCCCCGGCCTCACAGATCCCGCTTCAGATAATTATTGGTCATAGAGAGGGTGGGTTTTCTGAGTCACGGGCACATCGGAAGGCCCTGCTCCTCTCCCTGAGGACTTCAAAGGCTTTGCAGACGTAAGTGGGTGCAGCCCCGAAGTCCATAGACCCTCCTCTGCCGGGGGGGGACACAGGGGGTGTGGGTCCCAACCGCCTCAAAAGTACCCAGGGTTGCTGGTGCCCACTGTGCATGGTCAAGCAATTAAATACAGGCACTTTTTTCTGCTGCATCCAGGTCCGGCGGTGTTTTCCCCCTTGGATGCTCCCACCGCTCCCCCTGCACCCCCTTCCCTGGGCTGCCGACACCGCAGGGAGCAGCCCCACCGACACCGCAGGGAGCAGCCCCACCGACACCGCAGGGAGCAGCCCCGCCGCAGCGGGAGCGGGCAGCAGGGGACAAGCAGCGGGGATTGTTCCCGAGCAGGAGGGATTTTGAGGGTGGCTGAGCAGATGCGAGCGTGTTTCCCAGCCCTGACTGGCTGGGGAAGTTCACAGCGTGACTCATGCGCTTTCCTGACTCCCTGAATCGCAGCATTGTGCTGAGAAATCAGAAACGCGCCGTCACCCTCCCAGCACGGCAACATCGCTTCTCGGTGCCTGCCCCACGGCAGCCTCTTCAGAGCCCCACATGAGCAATCTGGGGAGAAAAGCAGCAGCTTCTTCTGAAGCAATTGCCTCCTCCGAGGGCTGGGCTTGGTGCTGAGCCACTGATACGCTTTGGCAGATCAGAGGCCCCAGAGCTCTCAACCAGCTACTTTAAGTTGCTTCTTTTTGCCTTGGTAACCTGGGAAGCAAACAACTTGCATGGGAGGGCACGCATACGTGTGCTCTGTCAGCAAACGAGCCAGGGGAAAAAAAAAGGAAACCAAGAGGAGCCTTTTCCCGACGCCCCTCAGCCAGCACCACACCTCTCCCCACACGCCGAGTACACAGTTTATTTTCCTTCCCATTAAAGTCTCCCCACCAGCCTGGCTCTGGGAAACTCAATTTATGCTCAGAGCCCTGGGTATATTATTCCTAGCGGGAACAGAGAAGAGCAGTCAGCGCAGCGGCGGCTCAGGCAGCCGAACAAGCCGGTCTTTGGTTTCAGGCCGGCAGCGCCGTGCGGGGACGGGAAGTCCCCGTGCAGACAGAAAGTCTGCAGCACCGCCGCCTCGGCCGCCCCGTGCCACCGCGGGGCCGACAGCGCCGGGCCGGGGAGTGCGGGGCTGGGGGGCTGCAGCGGGGCCGGGGCAGAGGAGGGAAGGGGTTGGTCTGGGGCTGCAGCCCCAGGCTGGTGTGTGGCCCTGGCTGGAGCCGCGGGCACCTCCCGAGCATCCCGGATAACAGCCCCGACGGGTCCCCCGTGCCACGGGACAGGCGCTTCCAACGGCACGGCGTGGAGCCACCCTCTGCCAGCCGGGCACGGCGTGCCACAGCTGTAGAACCGGGAGGTTCGAAGGGCGGTGGGAGGAGGGAAGACTCGGTTTTGTCCCCACGAGCGTGCTCCAGCCCCTGCTCCACGGGGTCCGAGCAGCCCTGTCCCGTGACCCATTCCCAGCAAACACCCCGGGGGCACGGAACGTGAGGGTGGAGCAGGGCAGATCTGCACACGGGGCATTCCCAGCGCTGTGCCAGGTGTTTTCCAGTGGTCTCGTTGTACCTGACCTGTCTGCTTATCGTACCTCACCGCAACAGGGAGAGAAAAGTGGTGCCCATGCCTCTGCTACAGCATCCCGCCCACCTCAGCGCCCCTTTTGCCCACTCCTCTTCTAAACCTGGTTTATGTGACCTCAGGCGAGTTAACCCCCAAGTGTCTGGTGTGAGGTGAGTGGCCAGCCATCCCCACAGCTGTTTTTCCCCCTGATTTGCAGGGTTACAATAGCTCCTTGTTCCTCCATACGCCCCACTCCTGTATCACATCCTACACAACCGCTTTGCGGTGACCTCATATTTTTTTTTCCCATGCCTCCGCTGAATCCAAGGCCACGATGCTGCGTCCCAGCCTGTGCCCCATGCCACCTCCTGGGGTGCTGAAGGGGACGGGGGTCCCCGAGAAGCAGCCAGCCCCCTCACCGCAGCGCTGCAGGGCGGCAGTGGTGTCCAGGGACACACACAACCTGAGCCATCAACCTGTGGAGGTTTGCAGTTGTGGCTAAAGGGCCATCTGTGAAATCCATTTGCAGCTTTTTCCTGGATTTTTAACCCCTTTATCCCCACCTAGCCTCGGTCTGTCGTGCGGTGCTGAGCAGCCCCCCAGCTCCTGCCTTTCCCTGGGGTACATGGTGACTCTGCAGGGTGCAGCCCCATGAGGGACCTCACCCCAGACATGTGTTCGGTACCAGACACGGTTTCTATTTCATACACCACAAATATCTTGGAAACCTGCGCACCAAGGCTGCTCAGCAGCCCTGCACACAGAGCATCTCTTGCCTGGGTGGCATAGGACAACTCAGCATCTCCAGTGGGCAGCATTATTTTGGCTTGGCAACGTGACCCGTTGCCAGTTTTTTCCTTCTTGGGACCTTTCCTGTGCCTTCTGCCCCTCCCAGCCCTTTCATGTGGTGTTCACAAGAGCCCAGCTTGAGTGAAGCAGGAGGAAATCACCAAAGGCCTTCCTCCCCCAGGACCTTCCATGTGCCCAGGGCAGCGGTTAGCCAGAAGAAAACATTTGTGGTAACCGAGGGCTGGTGAGAAACCGAGAGAGCTGTCCACTCCTCCTGGCTGTGCTCATCCAGCCCAGGGTGCCAGGGGAAGGGACGGGTGCCTGCTGGGCTGGGCTGGGCTGGGCTTCTCCTGCCTTATGCCCAAGTCCAGCCTGTGCACAGGGCTGGGGGACAGTTGGCTCATGGGTGTCACCTGCCCCATCTCTGTGTGCCTGGAGGACCCCCCTCAGTGACACACGCCCCAGGGCCCCACACTGCCTGCAGCTGACAGCACCTCTGGGGTGCTGGCATTTAAGCACAGTGACCCTTTAGCAGGAGCTCCAGGGCTTGATTGCTCACAGCCTGGCTCAGGAGCAGCTGAAAACCATCTGCCTTTTAGCTTCCCACTGAAATAGGACCTTCTGTACCACCTGGGGAGGGAAGGTTTTGTCTGCCCAGGGGCAGACTAGAGCAAGCAGGAGTGCTGTCCCAAACACCTTTCATCTCTGCGGTATGAGCACCCCAGGGCAGCAGGACCATTTTGGGGAGAAGCTGCATGAAACCCTCTCCCAACCTCTGTGCTGGTGAGTCATGAAATTGGTGATGTTGCAGGGTCTAAGGGCTGTCCCTATGTCAGCAGGGGATGCAAACATGGGGTCTCTGCTGTGCCTGCTGGTGAGGGGACACCCACTAATGCCTGTGCCTTCAAGTGAACTGTGAAGGTACGCTTGAGTGAGCACCAAGGAGGAACTGGGTTCTTTTAACACTTTCCTATTTAAAAACATGAGGTGCTAGGATCCACACAGGTAGTGGAGGGTTTGCTCGTGACTCCACCTTTTGCTTTTCAGGTGATGTTTGCCTGGTGCCTGCTCATGCAGTGGGGAGCTGGGGGAGATGTTTTGCTGCAAGCGTAAGCCTTGGAGCGGGGTGGCTCATGCCCACAAGCGCCAGCATGAGCTCACGTCTGCCGGCAGCGGCGCAGCCTGAAGAGCTTTAAGTAGGTGTTGAAAATTAGGAGTTTCTTTTAAGAAGCTCTCAGGGTGGGAGGTACCGTGTGGTTCAACAGTGACTGATAGCGTGCAGCCAGCTCATGGCCGTGCATTGCCACTGCTGGCCATGAAGTCCATGCTGTCCCCATGCATGTGGCTGGGTGTGTGGGCACTAAAACGCTCCTCTGGCCCTTGCCACCTGAACTTGGGGCTGTGGAGGAGAAGGGAGAGGTGCCTCTGCACTGAACCGTGGCTGGTGGGGACACAGGGCTGGTTTCTCCTCGCTGCACACCCTGCGGGAGGTGGGCACACTGCTCAGTCCTGCTCCGTGTGCTCTGGAACACGGCAGCTGCCCCAAAACCCCTGGATGCTGGTACCACTCCATTACCTGTGACAGTATGTCCTTGGGAGGCTCTGGAATGAGAGCTGCTTCACTTTGCTGTTGCAGTTGTTTGGGGTTCATAGGCGATGTTTAGAAACTGAACCCCTGCCTTATTTCATGTCTGCTTCCCCAATACGGTGTCTGTGTTTGGGGCTGGGCTGGGTCAGCTCCTCCTGCCTCCAAAGTAACCTCCTGTTTACTCTCATTTTGGTGTCTGTCTTTCACATAGGGCTGTTCTTGAATTCCTCCCAGGAGGGCCAGGTGAGATCACGGGTGGGCTGCAGCTCACGGTGGGTGCTGTGAGGCTGCGTGCACAGGTGCTGTGACAGAGCACAAGGGCCTTCCCACAGTGTTATCCTGCAACCACAGCAAAGGATTGTGATTTACCCTGATAAAATTAACAGCAGAGCGAGGGGAAGCACGACAGCCATTGTGCAGGGGGTGGCAGGGACCTCGCTCAGCCCAGCTGGCTGTGGACCCTCACCAGGGGCCTGGACTGCAGCTGGGTGGGGGCAAAGCAAAGGGTGAGAAATGCATGGTGCAGAACCCCTGTGGGGCTCGGTGTGCAGCAGGATTACACCCTCCCTGGGTGTGTTACCCAGCTATTCTCGAGTCCAGCCGGCAGCTCCAGGTGCAGCTCCTGCCGTGCTGGGGGGCCATGGTCTGCACGGCAGCGGGATCCCCTGCCCTGGCAGGCAGCTGGGGAGGTGTGATGTACTCTGTGGAGAACGCCAAGGGCGAGCCATTCCCCGCGCCAGGCCAAGCCTTGGGATTTCCAGGCTGTTTTCCATGTATCTCCCGCCCCGGAGCTGCTGGCTTGCAGCGTGGGCTGTTCCCCAGCCTCGGCGCCTGGCTGCAGCCCGGGAGGCTCGGCAGCCAAGAGCAACCCACAGCCCCATCCTCACCGCGCCGCCGAGCCCCGGAACAGCCGATAACAGCCGCTTGTGCAAGACGCTGCTTGCGTTAGCCTGCCCGGGGATTGGGCAACCCTGCCCCAGACCCTGGAGCAGGTGCTCCGGAGGAGCCTGTGGACAGGACCCCGGCGCCCCCAGGCACCCAGCCTGGGGTGGTGGCTTTGAGCCCCTTCCCCTGCACACAGCGTCCCCTGGGGGGTCCCCATCCCTGGCTGTCAGTGCCGGGTTGTGCTCTCTCCCCACACTTCTCCCCAGTGCTTGACCTCAGAAGTACCTGGTGGCAGGGAGACCCCCAGTTATGCCTGTTTATGGGCTTCAAATGGGAGTCTCAAGTGTTACCGAGTGTCTCCTTTGTGTGGCAAGAAGTAGGAAACAAGTGTTGCTACTGGAGCCAGCTGGGAATGTTTTAAAGAAATGCCATTAACTGGAAACGATCAATAAGCTGCAATTAATATGGTGGGAAAAGGTTGATTTTGATTAATTTCTTTACTTGAAAATATGCCACCTCTGTTGCAGTTATGTGAAAAAAAAACACCTCATTTTTTCCAAGCTCAAATGATTTCTTTTCCCCATGAAGTGTAAGCTAATTAAATGCACTTTAAAACATTCTGTATGTTCAAAGTGCAAATGAAATACTTCTGCAGTGTCTGAAGGAGGATGGAAGAACTTACCAGAGCTGATCTAATTCAAGACTTTCTGTGGGGAACATACCTTGAAATTTCATTTTCCCTCCTCGCTTTTTGGAGTGGAGATTTCCAAAACCTTGACTGCTTTTCTGTGTTGTCAAGTGGCCTGGGCACTGTGGTGGGCGTTTGCCAGGCCTCGCAGGGGACTCGCCTGGATCTGCTGCTGGGTCCGTGCCACTGACTCGTGTTACCGGCAGAGATGCCCTGTTGGCGGATGTTTGGAAGGCAAGCCTGGATAAAAGATGATTGTAAGCACAGCCCAGACTTGACGTTGTTTATTAACAGACTCGTTTTATTGCAACATCTCGGGCCCTTTCCAGGACGCTGTAGTACAGCAGAAAACTCCATGCAACGAGCTCCAGAGAAAGCGGAGGTCCCTGCCCTCCCTCTGCACCTCCCGTGCAGCACCCAGGGGTGGGGCTGACCCGGGTGTTCCCGATGGGCTGCGGCACAGTGCTGACAACGGCAGGACTGACCCCGCACGGCACAGCTCCTTTCCAAAACTCTGGGTTTGTGGTAAACTGAAGCAGAGTCCCTGCACCCTGGTGCAGATCTTGTCCCTCCCCCCTGCACCCCCCATGCAGTGACGGCCCCAGCCAGGCTGTGCTGTCTGCATGGGCTCCAGTCCCCAGACCGGGTGAGTGACACCTGCTTCAATATACACTTCAGCAGGTCAAAATAAAGCAAATTTTGGTCTTTCCAAGCTTTTCCTGCCCCCCCCCCCTTCCTGAATGTGTATATCTGCCAGGTCAGAAGGAAGGCAAGGGAACCCAATGCTATGCTGAAAGCACAGGTCAAAATGAGCTAATTCCTGTGGGGAAGGGATGGATCTGGCCTCTGAGGACCCTCCCGTCATCCCTAGTCTAGATAAACATCCCAATAAACATGGGCTGATGCAATTAGCACATGCAGGGGGACACCAGCATGTCTCCCTCCTGCCTGGGGAGGGTCGAAGGCCTTGGGGACCTCCAAATCGCCCTCCCCACCAGCCTGTTAATATCCAAAGTGGCTGTGATAAGAAGCAGTTGCTGGGGCCGCAGGTGGGAAGGTGTCAAGTCGTACGCACGGAGCTATAAACAGTGCGTGCCCATAAACCAGATCAAAGCCAAAAGAGTTTATTTTCAGAAGGTCTGCTTCCTCCACAGAGCCTGGAGACAAAGAGCTTTGGGGGGAAGGGGGGAAGGAGAGGGAGGAAAAGTAAAGGGGAGAGCTAGAGGAGGAGAAAGGGCTGCATTGGCCATGCTGGCTTCTGCTGGGTGCGCGGCACGCTCGGGCAATGCGGGCAGCTGCCTGGGGATGCTGAGCCGCTCTTTGCTGTGGCTGGATCTAACAGGTCTGGGGTGCACAAGCAGCCGGTGTTGAGCGGGGTGGTGGTGGCTCCCTGGAGCCCTCCCACAGCATCCCTGGTGCTGCTGCGCCCCAAGAGGGACGCAGGGACCCGGTCCCCCCGATGGCAGCAAGAGCGGGGCTCCTGTGGGCAGCCGGGACGGGGCTGCTCCCTGCCTGGAGCACCTGAGCGTGAGCCTGTAGGTCACAACCCCTTGAGCAAACTATTGTGAAAGCTCTGTTGGTTTGCAGAGTCTGTCCCCACCCTCCAGACCCCAGATCACAGGGCTCAGCTCCCGCAGCGCTGCCGGGGAAGTGGGTGCCCAGGGCTCCCACCTGCCCTGGGAGCTCCTGGTCCCCACAGGCAGGAGGAGGAGGAGGAAATCCAGGGGGGGAAGGCAGCCACAGCAGGTTTGTCAGCAAGCAGAGCTCAAGAGGTCAGAGAGCAGATGTCGGGGTTGTAATGAGAGCGTGTTCTCTCAGAGACGCCTGTATCCTGTGTTGACCGCGCTCCCCTCGCCCACTTATTTAGATAGAAAATTCCCACTCCTTTCCCACTGCCTGGCTGTGAAAGGAACCACATGAAGCTGTTTGTGGTCACAGGTTTGTTCAATTTTAATTCTAGTTGGAGATAGCCCTCTGAATCTGCCCACGCACCGCCAGGAACGGGGGCCACAGCTGCAGGCTCCCACTGTAGCCTGTATTGGGGAAAATGGAGCAGCATCGCCACAGGGCATCTTCCTCTCCTTCCTCCCATTGACACTGGTAGGCTCAGAGGGTCAGATCCTGATCACTGCTCTACAAGGGGAGAGCAAGGGCTTCTGTATCTGCCCCAGCCCCACCAGCACATCCTCTCCAGTGACACTGGTTGCAGAGGGCACCAGACCCACGCAGCCCTTTGTGTTCTCACACCCGGGCCCCCTCCCAGCAGGCAGGGGAACAGGGCAGGAAATAGGTAACATCTGGCCCCAAATCCCCAGCACCTGCTTCCGCGCACACCGCTGGCTGCTGACCGGCGCCGGTGTGCTGCCCGCGTTCACCCGCTCGTGCCGTGGGTATTGGCCGTGCCTGCAGTGATTTTTCTTAACTAGTCTTGCAGAGGCAAAGCACGGTTCTTTAGAAACACTGTGCTGGGTCTGTAACTGCTTTTGCTCTGTGCCAGCGGCGTGGGGTCTGATGTGCTGGTCCCACAGCCCCCTGGCTCTCCCAGGGTGGGCTGTGCTGGCCCTGCCCTGCTGGGCTCCCACAGGCCTTGGGTTTGAGCCACAGCAATTACATGCCTAGACTTCTCTGGGATTGTTTTGTCTGCAGTCCCCAGCAGATTTCTGATTCTGCTTTCCAGGTGAAGTAAGAGTAATGTGCTCACTTTCCCAGGGAATGCAGCAGCACCCGTCCCACACCCCCTGACAGCACCTGCTGCTGCGCTGGCCGTTACCTTCCCATTCACAACCACTGTGAGGGAAACACATTGCATGGCCTTCAAGGGAAATTTCACTTCGGTTTGCACAAATATTTATCCCACCTGTTTCCTGCCGGAGCGGCTTCGGGCCTGGAGGACACGGTGGGTCACAGGCAGCGGGGCAGAGGAAGCAGCAGGAACCAGCTTCTCACACAAAGACCTTTGGTCTGCAGGGCTGTGTGGTTTGTAGTGCCCCCTGTTTCTATCTGATGCACTTTTATGAATGGCTGGCTATGGATTTAATATCTGCTGTGGCATCCCAGTGTTTGTAGGGAGGGCTGGAGTGTGGGTGAGGGCAGTGAGGGCTGCATCTTCCAGCTGGAGAAGTAAAAGCCACTTACAGCTTGTCTTTAGTTTGGTTTTACCCATGCTGGAGCACCTGTGGAGGGAAGTGAACTGCCTAGGAAACCAGAGCATCTTCCTGACAGGGTATTTCTGATGGCTGTCACCAGCCTGGTTTTAAATGTCCCGGCTTCTTCACCCCTAAGGGGCCGTTCTTTGAGCTGGAATGGTCCCACAGCAGCTCAGATCCCTGGTACTGTCACCTGAAACAGCTGCAGGTGGTTACCCCCAGCTCTTGCTTTCAGATGGGACAGGACACAACTCTATCGTGGAGCTGCATGGGAAGGTGTGGGCGCATCCACCGCCACCGTGGGGACACCACCCTGCTCAGGAAACAGGACGGGGGTGCTGTTCCTACCTCTCCTCCCCCCCGGCTGCTGCGGGAGGCCGGATCCCTGTCTCCAGCTCAGCCCACCGCGCTACCTGCGGCAGAAGAGGCGTGAAGAGCTTGGCCCTGGGGTGTCCTCCCAACCCCACCCCTAAAATCAGCCCAAGCCCTCTCACACGCAGCTGTTCCCAGCACGGGCACAGCCCCAGCTCCCTCTGCGGGGCTGCTGCAGCCCCCCATCTCCGAACCTCCTCGCAGCCTCCCCCTGTCATTGCTGGTTCTCTTCCCGGCCAGCCCGTGGTTCGTGCACACAGCTCATCAGGGAAAGCCCCCAGGAGGCTCAGCTCACCGACACGTCTGTGCGGGTGACACGATGGCCAGCGGCTCCGCCAGCACCTGCGGGGCCACCAGCCACGTTGTTCTGCCTTGCCCAGCCCGGCCCATCGTGCGGCGCCCACCGGCCCAGGACTCAAGCGTTAGCAAAGCGGCTGTGCCAGCCGGAGGCACCGCGCCGGGCACAATACCGGCAGGAAGGGTTTGACTCACGCTGGAGTTAATGAAAACAAAACTCTGCGAATAAATAGCATTCACAGCGTTTCCTCATCGGAATGGGCTCCCGTTTCCTGTGCAGGGTGTCTTCTGCTGCCTGTGTGCCGCTGCTCCTCGTGGTGCTTCACCTACAGGGGCTGATTCTGCTGCTATCAAACCGTCAATGGCAGCTGTGCCGTGCTAGCCAAACCCGTTCCCGAGTTCATCCTCAGCTGAAGGCGAGTGGAGGCAGCAGCAGAGTCCCCACACTCAGTCACTGCGAGCAGCCCCCAGACCCGTGGGGTTCATCATAAACCTGAACCCCAGCCCAGCCTGAACTTCTGGCAACCTCCAGGCAGGCTCAGCAGAAACCTGGATCTCATTACAGACTCACCTGCGCTGAGTTTCGAGGGAGCACCGGCTGTTTCTTGAACAAGCATTTTGTTCTGTAGTTGGAGGGGAGCACACGGATTTTTCCAGCGCGGTTCCCGTCCCTGCACCACGCCGTCCTCCACAGCTGGGGCTGAGCTTTGCTCTGCAGTGTTTGAGCCCAGGATCTACCCCTGTCTGCACTGGGCTCTGCCAGCCAAGCCGGGCTCTCTGTCCTGCTGGTGACCCTGTATTTCATGCCCACATCTAACGTAGGAGCAGACGGGCTGGGGGATGCAGAGCAGCTGCTGTAGAGGGGCCAGCAGCTCTGCACCCTGAGCAGGATGCTGCTTTTCCCCAGATATGGATCACAGTGTGGATGGAGAACAGAAATCAGGGTTCAATGTCAGCTTTTCCCATCCTTTCCCCCAGTTTCCCAGATAACTTCCTTACCAATTGAGAAGGACTAAATGTTAGTTACCAGGACTCTGAAGCCAAAAAACACCACTGTGGGACGCGACAGCCAGCCTGACCCACTGGGTGGGTTGTTCTGCACCGAGCCTCACTCCACAGCGCTTTTCTTTTACCCATGTGAGAAACCAAGTGACTCAGTGTGCGGCTGCGGGTGAGCTGCTGTGCGGCAGCCATCCCTCCTCGCCAAGCGGAGCGTGCCCTTGGCCAGGGCTTCCCCGCCGCTCCGCGGAGCGCCCAGCCCTGCCGGGGAGCAGCAGCCCCCCCGACAGCCCAGCGTTTCCTGCTGAGGCCGCGCATTCCCGGAGGGACGAAAGGTCGCTGGGGCTGCCCCGGTTTCCTCTCCCCGCTCCCAGGGACACTTTGGCCACCGCGATTTCCTGCAGTTCCCACCCAGCCTTTGCAAGGGGCACCCCAAAACTTGGCATCGGCGGTGGTCCCATTCCCCGGCTCCGGTCACCTGAGAGCTTCTCACCTGCCAGCACCAAAGCAGCACCCATTTATGTAGCTTGTGGGTGTCTTTGTTTTACATGTTTGGCAGAAACGCGGTGCTGGGTCGGGTGCAGCTGGATGGGGCAGTGCCCTGTGGATGTGGATGGCTTCCCGGCTCCCACGGTGACACACAGCCCGGTGCTGACCGAGAGGAGTCACTTCCCTTCTCCTCTCTCCTTAATGAAGCAAGACAATCACCATCCTTGTTTGCCTTTGGCCCCCAGGGTGGGGTAAGTGGGACTGGGGCTGGTCAGCAATGGGACGGTGGAGGGGACTGAGGACGTGACAAAGTGTCCACGTGGCACTGCAGGGTTGCCCCCTCCTCATTATTCCTGGACTGCAATTTATATGAAATCAAAGTCTGTTCCATGTAAATGACCACGTCCATGTAATATATTTCACTCACTGTATTTAGCACATCATTTAATTGAAAATTAGAAGCAAAAGTATCTAGCACTGTGCTTAATATAAAAATTGAAGCAAGATTAACTAAGACAATCATGTGGAAATGAAACTTTGAAGCTTACTAAAAAAATGAGGCACGGACATCATTGCACCAAAACCCCCTGCCAGCATGAGTCATTTTGACTCTCTCCCAGAGAAAAAGCACCAAAATGCTCGTGCCCCGGTGAAGTGTTTCACTTCTGACTGCCCAGGCAAGCAGGTCCCAGCATCCCAGAAACGTCCCGCAAAGCCGAGTGGTGATCACTTAGTACCAAGGGACCTGGCTTTATTCCACGTTGGTCCCACTGCCGCAGCCAAGGTGCCCATTGTCCATGGCCAGTAACTGAATCAGCCACAGGTATTTTCTGTGTTTTCAAGTATTTAGCTTCCCTGAAGCACAATTCACTTCTGTAATCTATTTGCGTAATAGGTTTTAATTATGATTTTACGAGAGGTTGCAGTCTAGCAGGGGGCTGGCGATCCCTCGCGGCCCTGCCGCCCACAGGTGGGTGTGTGCCGGGGCAGCCCCCGCTGCCGGGACGGTTTATCTGCGGCACTACCTGCTGTTATCGCCCGTCCTTTCACAGAGGTTTATCAGCCGATGGCCCTTCCCTTTACAAACTGGGGGGGTTAATTTAATAATCTGGGCAAGCAGAGGGGGCTGATGACGGGAGGGCTGGCGTGCTCCTGTCACACACGTCCCCCCGCGCAGATGGGTGATGGCAGCTTGGAGGCTCTGGGTGGGGGCTGGAGCCCCCCAGGATTAACCCATGGCAAAGGGTCTCATCCCCTCCCCAGGGCAGGAGAAACTGAGCCACACGCTCCAGGAAAGCCTGTGCCAGAAAGTGGTTTGGGATCGGTTGGTCCTCCTGTCCAGGGCTCCAGCTTCCCAGAGCGGGAGAAAGACTTATCTGAGCTTCTTCAATACTCAGAATACGTTTGCTTTGGCTCCAGGTTAATATGTATCGGTTTACTCATCTGATAGAGAGATCAATGAGCAGAGCTGGCCCCGGACAAAAGATGTGACAGGTCTGTTTTCTGCCCCTTTCAAAGCCTTCGGCCCTGGAAGCAGCGCAGGGCCCCCCCTTATTATCAGGAGATGATTTAAGCATCTGAAATTCAGGCTGAAAATTTTTGCATGCTTTTCCATCAGAAATCCTGCCTGCGCTGGGAGGGGAGCACAGGAGCTGTGCCTTTCCCAGCACCCTGCCCTGGCGCGTGGGAGCAGGACGAGCATCACTGCGGGGCGGGATGGGGCCGGAGGGAAGGGACCTGTCACCTCACAGCCGGGCCTGGCCTGGACCCGGAGGGCAGGAGGAGCGCGGGAAGCCTTGCCCGGAGCAGCCTGCCCAGCCGTGCCCAGCGCTGGTGGCCCCAAGTTCAAGCTCCCGGCTGTCCCCAGCCAGGCTCTCTGCAGACCAACCGGCCCCTCCTGCTCCCACCCCTGTCCCCATCAAACTCCTGATAACGCAGGGAACAATAGTGGAGGCAGCAAACTCAGGGCCAGAGCTTAGCATGGCTGAGCACGTAAACCAGAGGAGGGACAAAGACAAACAGAGCAAAAAGGGTTCCCTCAGGCCCAAGACCAGGGCCCTTGTCAGGGATTAGGTCCCGTCATGCCGGGGTGAGGCAAGCGGTTACTGAAGCTGTTGCTATAAGTCCCAGCAGCCCCATTTGCAAGGAGGGCTTCGGTCCACCCCGCGCGTGCTGTGGGACTGCAGCCAGGTCCCTCCCCGCCCCGCTCCCCACCCGCACTGGGGTGCCAGCAGGACCCTTGCGGGGGGGACTGAAGCCGGCTTGGTCCCCACGTCAGGGCCACCTGCTCAGGCGGGAGCTGCAGTGGGACCCTGCACGGACGGACCCGCCATCCCCACCCGCTGCCGGCTGCGGCTGCACCGCCCGCCCCTGCGTGCCAGCCGTTCACCCCGCGGGCGGGGAGCGAGGGGCAGCGGGCAGCACCCATCCCGCTGCCCCCACCCCGCCAGAGCCGCAGCCCCAGCCCTGGCTCAGCGCCCCTTTCCCCACAGCAGCGCTGCCCGGCCCAGCGCCGCCTCCCCTCGCCGCACAGCCCGCCCGTCAGCCTCCAGAACACAGCCTGGCTTTTCTTTCTCCTCCCGCTTTCTCTTGGCAGTTAGTTCGCTGACGTCTTGTAAACTAAAAGCAGGTTGATTTGAATTTTCCATGGATGGCTCGGAGCCACGGATAATTCATTATTCACACCTCTCTAATTAAACTGCTGCCCAGCAGGCAAGGCAAGGCTGAAACCAGCCAAACGTCCCCTGGCCGGTGCAGGTCAGCAAGGTCCAATGTGGCCTGAGTTTTGGCTGCAATATCACTTACCCTTCGCTACACGGAGGACACCGAGCTGCTTTGATAAGCGAAGTCCTGGAGGTGGGAGGTGTGAGAGCAGCGCAGAGGGGACAGCAGCCCTTTGGGGAGGGTTTTTCCAAGCCTGGGGTCCAACACAAAGCCTCTCCAGAGCCCTTCTGCCCCGGGGGACGGGCTGGACGTGGCTCTGGTCCTGCCGCAGCGACTTGGAGCCGTGCAGTGCGTTCATCTGCAGGCCCGCAGGAGCTCAGTGGAGCTCGCGGCCAGCGTGTCGGGGTTCACACTCCCTGCCCTGGCGCCGAGGCTCGCTTTCTAATTCCCGCTGAAATCAGACTCACTGATTCCATTTCATTCTTTAATTCCGGTTAGCTATAAAAACAGAGGACCACTTCAGACAGAGGGATTGGTGCCTTGGGCTACCCAAGCCAGGGTGGGGAGGGATGGGGGGCTGCCCCGGCCTGGGGGTGTGTGCCCGTCCCCCAGAGCGGGATACGGGCTCCCGGCCCCATAGGATGAGGCGAATTGACAGGTTTTGCAGCAGCAGCGCTCCTGGTCCCCTGAGCATCCCCGGAGCCGCCCACCCATGGGGTCTGTGGGGCGGGCAGGAGGGTGCGTGTTCCCAGCCCCGCTGATGAGAACTCCAAACGCGGCCGGCGCGCTGCTCTCCGCAGGCAGCTCACTGCTGCGAAGGCAGCCAGGGCCATTTTAATCATTTCCAGATTCGTGTGGGAGGTCAGGGCCCTGGGGTGCTGCTCCATGTCAGTTTTATAAACACGGCAGTTTTTCCAGATGGTCTCTGGCTCCAGCCTGGCTAGCAGGTTGATTGGGCCAGACCAAAATAACAACAGGTGGAGAACAGGCCATGACTGCCTGACGCTATCTCCTTTTTCCATCTATTCCCCAAATGATTTTTTTTTCTCTTTGCAGAAAACAATTAAGTTTAGCTGGGGTAGGGGGGGTGCAGCCAACGGGCTGTGAGCTGAGGCCCCACGCCTTCACTACACGTGTGAGAGCCACATCTGTGCCGCACACGGAGCGGGGCCGCGCTGGTCCCGCTCGCTGCGGCAGGGCCAGCGCCGCGCTCCGCAGCTGCACGGTTTTCCTCCTTCCTGCAGGCAGCTGAGTCAGCAGATCAATTGCACACAGCAGCCCTTTCCATCCCCCCGTTTATTCTTCTTTTTCATAGCGAGATGCACTTTTTAAATATTTTTAATTAACTCCCTGGTGAGCGGAGGAGCCGCGGCAGGAGCACCGGTGCAGCACCGTCGGCTCGCCCCGGCGCGGCTGCCCCACCGCAGGCAGCACCCGCTGCAGCCTCGCGGTGCAGAGACGTCTCCCAGCTGAAAGCCAGAGGGCTGGAAAAACCACAGTTGTGTACTGGAGACAAACTGAATTGCTCTCCACATAGAGGGCCCTTTCATATTTCCCACTCGCCTTCGAGTTAACGTCTCTCTGCGGGCCAAATCTTCCCATTCAGGAGATGAAGTTTTTTGCCAGAGATTATGAACTGATTGTGGGTGTAAATAAAAAAATCACATACATAGCGCTGCTGCAAGCCAAGCCCAGCACATGCGCCCCCGTGCATCTGCTCGCACAGCACAGCAAGCGACTCACCCCGCGCTCACCGGCGTCCATACACATGCACAGGGACCGAGCTGAGGAGAAACAGAACAAGAGAGAGGAAGAGAGAGGTTCCCAAGGCCCCTGCTCAGCCGCAGGTTTCCAAGGGCACGTGGCCCACCATCTCCTCCATCCCTGTGGTGCAGCCCCTTCTTTCCACCTCCACCATCCAAAATCCTAGGCAGCATCCCCTCCTTGCTCCACAGCGGCAATCTGGCATCATGCATCTTTATTTCCTAGGCTCGGGCCAAAGCTTAATTAGCCCAGCCCTGTCCCTGCTTGCAGAGCTCACACTGACACCTTTCTTCAGCCTGCCCTGATTTCTGCCATTGGAAACAGCTGGCTCTCGCTCCCACACACCTCCCAGAGAATGCACATCCCCCTCTGCTAATTACACAAACCTGAAGTAAATTTGTATAAATTGCTCATCGTGTTGCCATTTCACATTTAAGTCCAGTGTATTTTATGCCAATTAACGGTGAAGAGGCTTCCCCCCCGTCTGCCGGGGGATGCGGCTGGTGCAAGTGCCACGTTTTTGGCCGGTTTGGCAGTCACGGCGGTGCTGGGGTGCGGAGCCCTGGCACAGGACCCGGCAGACGCGTTCATTAGCGTGCCTGGCAATGACGTGCACCGGAAGCAATGGGTGCACCCAGGCACCCCCGAGCCCACCTCGGTCACTCCGGTAAGAAAGGAGGGGGTTTGAAACGCCTCACCCTGTTTCCAGCACCTCCTAAAATGGAAGCAGCGAGCGCAGGCCGTGGGTCTGGACAGCTTTACTCCGCAGGCAGGTAGGCAGTGAATCTGGAAACCTTCTGCAGTGTGGGAACCGGCGGCAGCGGCGCGGGGGGCTCGCCTCCCCCGGCCCTTTGTTTAGGAATCCCATTTCTGCCATGTCTAAATATGCCCTAATCCTACAAACACTTCCCCTCCAGGAGAAGGAACAGGCCTTTCGCTGATTTTTCTCTGCAGCCCCTTGTGCACACACCTGAAACCTCAGGATGATGAACAGCAGCTTGGCTCTAGTACAGCGCCTTTTCCCCTTGAATCTTATCACCCTTTCCATGGCTTGAAAGTGTTATCGGCCCCATTCGCAGGTGGAAAACCGGAGTTATGTTTCAGTGACGGGGGAAATCTGGTCGCAGCGCTTCCAAAGCGTTGCCACTGCATGATGCAAAATGCTGATCCGGTGCAAACGCATTCTGCCCGAGCGTTATATTCTAATTTTTTGGTAGGTTAATTTTGTCTGGCCAGCTTGTCACCAGCTGACATCTCACCCGCCTCTGCCGTGCCGGCCGCACAGCAGATCAGCCCTTGCCTGGCCGCTACTGCCTGCAGAAGGCAACGAAACCCCCACGACAGCAGTGGGACCAGCCCAAAACTGATCTCTGCAGCCCAGGAAAGGAGCTGTAGCATACGTGTACGCTCGGTCTGTGCCTCTGCAGCGAACAAAGCCTGTTCCCCAGATTTCAAGAGCTCATAGCAATTTTTCCTCCTATTGGTACTAATGACTTTCTGGATCCTAACACCTAGAAAGTGCTCTGGCAAATGCTTTATTTTCAGGCATAAGGGAATTGTTCGTATAAAATCGTTGAGTTTCTTCGGAGGATTTGGGAGTTCTATAAATCAAGTAACCAGGCAGGCTCCAGCCGGCACGCCAGGAGGTATGATCGGAAGTGACACGCTGAGGATCTTTGTCCAGAACAGCGTTGGGTGGAAAGTGTATCGCTAGGGAAGAGTAAATGGATGTTGGGGGTAAGGGGGGTGAAAAGAAGTGCATTTTTAACAGGGACGTTGGATAGAAGAGGCCCCCGAGGCCATGCCGAGCCGGGGCAGCTCCGCAGCGGCAGCGCTGCTCGCAGTGCTCTGCACGGGACAGGGCCCAGGGACCCCCGGGTGCCACAGCACTGTGCCCTGACCCAGACCTGGGGCCACGGGGCTGACTTTAATTCCTTCAGGACCACTCCCGCCTGTACCTCCCGCTTGCAGGGACGGGTTGTGCCCCAGAAGAGCAACGTCTATAAGCTGGTAGTTTCTGGACAGTCTCCCACCCTGGCATCCACTTTTTATTATTGTCTACGAAGGCAGTATGTTTCTAAAATTAATGCAGTGAAAGCTGCACACATACATACTCAGGAATGGAAATGGGATTAAACACCAGCAGACGCATTTGGAAGCGCCAGGATGGAAAAACGTCTCCGAGCGCCGCGTGACTGCCTTGCAGCGGCAGCGCTCCTGCACCCGGGCTTGTTTCAGCTGCTGAAGAGAACGTGTTTATATACATGTGCATTAATGCACATACGCACACGTGCATGGAGTGCACATTACTTGCCCGGTTGCATTAACGACACACGCACATGCCCACACTTTTGCACGCACCCCCAACACAGAGAGCTCTGCCTTTATGTTTGCACATGTCCATATACGCATAGATGCATATGTGTGCATCTCCCGCGCTCGTTCAGTGCCGAGGGAAGGAAACAAAGGCTGGGATCCCCGCGGATGAAAGGGGAGGCAGAGGAAGGGCAGGAGCAGCCCACACACCGAGCTGCCCGGGGACTGCCCCACCGCCCCGCGTTCCCAGGCTGCGCGCAGAGGCGCGGGCGAGCGTCCCTTATTGCTTGCACCTGGCTGCTATTAAGTATTCAATCAAAAAGGGATCACAAGCCAGATATAACTAATTCGGAGGAACTTTTTTTACACAACAAGCCCCTTTCAGTTTGCTTGTTTGGTTTTATATCTGAAGCTAACTCGGGCGGGTTTGAAAATGAGCAGGGCTCTTGGCTGCGGCAGATAACGGGGGGGATGCGCCACGTTTCCAGCAGACGGAGGTGGGAGCTCTCCTTTGGTGTTTTAAAAATAGCTCTACAAAGAGAGGCGGGCTGGGCTGCTGGCGCTGCCGGGAGGGGGATGACGCAGCAGGGACGCGGCCCTGGACCAGCCCCATGGATCGGGAGGGTGTCCCCCAGAGCCGCTCCCCACCTCGTCTTCCCTGAGGATGCGGGGCTGCCTGTGTCTGCGCAGGATGCTGAGGAAGAGATGTGGCACTGCACGAGGTGGTGCCCTCGGCAAGGTTCCCCTGTCACCTGCTCCTGGCCCTCCCCGAAGCCGCATCCCCGCAGCGCAGGCCGTGGGGTGGGTCTGTGGGGTGGGTCTGTGGGGTGGCTGCTCTGGCAGCCCTGACCCGCAGGTCTGTGGTGCGTGGGCATCGCAGGAGACGCCAAACGCTCCCCGTGCCGAGCACGGCAGAGCAGGAGGGATCTCGGGGGCGGACACCGACCCCCAGCAGCCCTGTGCCAGCCCTGGGTCCCCAGCAAACAGCGGGCAGGTGGCAGAACTGGCCCCAAACGTTTCCCACACGATGTTTTTGACCATATTTCAACATGGACCTCAAAAATCTCATCAATGATTTGTGGCACTTCCTTCCCCTACTGCTAAAAAGTCACGTTTTCTTCTTTTTTTTTTTTTTCATTAACTATGAAAAATCCACACTTAAAAGCTCATTTTCTTCCATCTTCACAGAAGCCCAGCAGCAAACGCTGCCAGCTCCTCCACAGCCTTTTCTAAATCCCTGTCCTAAGGGCAGATACTTTTCCAAAATTCAAAAAAATGAAGGGAACAACAATAATAATCAAATGTGTCCTGTAGCTGCTGCCTCCAAAGCCTCCAGAGGTGCAAGTGCCTTAACCCTTGCACACCCATGCTGGGAGCAAGCACGGGGTCCCCACACCAGCCCACCTCCCGCCCCGCTCAGCGCCGGGGACATGTCATGGCTGGTCTGTCCTGGTCACACCATCTACATGCAGTAAATCACCAGTTTCCTCCTCTTTACCCCCTTTATGTGAGCGATGGGCAGAAACCAAAGGCTCCCACAGCTCAGAGGCTTCCTGCCCCCAGCAGCCCTGCCCAACGCACACTTATAGGGACCATACATAAAGCATTCCCGAAGGCGCCCTTGCACACGGGCGTGCTCGGATGTCAGCTGGGACACGCCGGCTTTTAGGGAAAGGCTCCAAAGAGGTTTTAATTTAATGCTGGTGCTTACCCTGGGAAGAATTTCCCAAGTAGGTGGAAATTTGGGATCTCCATCAGCACACAGAGAAACAAGGAGCAGGGAAGGCATTGTCCTTCCACACTCGTATTCCTCCTTTTGGGAACAGTGTTGGGTACTTATTCCACAGCCATTGATTTTCCCGTTTTAAAAATCTGGCTAGCTTTTCTGTGTTATTTACACCAGCTTTTAGGTTCCCGTGCTGCCCGTCTCGTGTTGGTACAAGGACCCGAAGGACCGCAGGGGCCTTTTGGGGCCATGGAGGGTGAACGGCCCCCCTGCCTGGGACCCCAGCACCAGCCTCCCAGCAGCCTGGGCTGGGCTCAGGAGGGAGCTCGCTCGCCAGCTGCTTTGTTCTCACTCAGGATCTCACCCGCTGCTCGTCCTGGTGGCTCCCGACAGCTCCATCCTCCCTCTGGGAGGGCACGGGCTGTGCCTCTGCGGGAGCTCAGCATCACCACGGCCAACGCCTGAGGGACCCCCAGCCCCACTGACACCCCTCGCTCGGTGGCCCTGGGAACGGCGGATGGTGCTGGCAGCATCCTCCTGCTGGCCCCAGCCTCCAGCGCAGGGAATTAGGGAGCGGATTTGGCTGGGAACAGCCCCCAGGTTGCTCTCACAGGGGAAGCGGGGAGGCAGATGTAAAGCTTTGTCCTAGGAAGGACATTAAAGCCCTTGCCCTGGAGAAGCACCACGGTGTTGGGTGATGGCCAACGTGACTAAGCCTCCTCTTCCTCTCTCCTCACCCGTCTGTCTGCATTGTCAGGACTTTTAAAAAGCACCTTTAGTTTTGCAATGCTTTGGCTCAGGCCATTACTCAGGCTGAGCTGGCCCCGTTTCCTCGGAGTGCTGCATCCCCTGCCCGATAAGATAAGCTCCCCAAAGAAAGGTTTTGGGACCCTGACTCACTGGAGAAACTTCTTCTGTGGGGCATTCATACAGCCTCTAACACACTTAACTATTTGATGGGCTTATCACTGAAATTCAAATGTTCATCTGTGTTCACCGGAGGACCGTCCCTTATCCAGGAGCAAGGTCACCCCAATCAGGTGTTAAGCATAGAGACTCGCCCTATCTGCACCCTCCCGCCTTGCTACATATTCACAGCCCTTTCTCGGCCCCGTCCCCAAAACTTCCCTGGCCAGGCCTCCTGTGGCGCCTCTCCCAGCACCACTGGTGCTGGAGCGCTGTCCGGCTTGGGCTCTGGATGGAGGGCAAACCCGCTGTGCCCGCTGCCAGCGCCCCCGGGTGCCCGTGCCCAGCTCCTGGCTGCCATTCCCCATTCACGGGCAGGATCCGGCCCTGGGTTGTGGCTCCTGCTGCTCCTGCCAGCCCAGGCCTGGCTTTGCCGTCGGGCAATAAATCCCCAAGGAGAAGCAGCTCTAAGGTCTTGATCCAACTGATCACGGACCCTCGGAGAGAAAGCAGCTCCAGAGCCCAGGTATTTGCTCTGGTTGGCCCCTTTGGGAAGGCACCAGTTGTTCTCTTTCCCAGGTCTGGTAAGCTCTCACCCCAAAGGAGCTCTGATTGCATCAGCGAGGTTGCAGACACAGCTGATATGGGGGGGGCAGAGATCCTCTTTCTGGGGCAATAAACGCGCGCCAGGCCTAGGAGCGGTTTCTGGGTGCGCTGGGCTCTCGGCGGGTCGACCCGCTGGGCGCTGCTCAGACAGAGGGAGCTTCAGGGCTGCTTCCCACCAGCAGCCAAAACCAACACCCCGGGCACCCCCAGGACTGGCCCCACAGCCCCCCAGCCCCAGGCAGTGGCCCCACTGGGGTGATGAGTGCGTCAGGGCTCTGCACACCGGCTGTGCCTCCGCGGCAGCGGGACCCAGCAGCAGGACCCAGCAGGTTACTGGGAGGCTCTGGAAGCCCCCAACAACTGCAAACGATCAACCCCAGGGGGGTATTTTTCCTCCCGTTGGCTCTGGAGTCAATTGTCAGCCCTGCTTTTAAAGACACCCTTGTTGGCAGCCCGGCTATGCTTTTCTGCTTTGGAGGAATTCCTCTAAAACAATAATAGTGACATTGTTCCTCACTTTGCTGGCGGTTTTATAGGGCTCACGTTGGAGAAAGGTGACCATGGCTGCCTTTTGGCCACATGTGTTTACACAAGGAAATGCATGTGGGTTTTGGGGTGGCGCCTGGAGTCAGCAGCCGCTCTCTGTACTCCTGACCCTTACAGAGCTGCTTTCTTGCTTCTGGGTACGTTTACTGCACTCCAGATGTGAGCTGGCTCCAGCAAGGCTGCGGAGCGCCAGGGATCTGGCATCCCCAGACTCATCAGTCCGTGGGGTAGAATGCCATGGTGGTTGTTTTAAAAGCTGTAATGCGTCTTGGTAACACATCATGATTTATTCAGCCCTTGTTTGACAGGGCGCCTTTATCAAAAGCTGATGTGAAGCGCGGCTGCAGCGCTCGGGCTCGGCTGGCGAGGGCAGCTCGGAGCCGGCCCTGCCCAGGGGGGCTCCCTGCAAACACTGGGGGCAGCTCCCGGTCCCCAACTCCGCTGTGCCGCCCAGGGCGCTGCCCGTGGGGACACTCGTGCCACAGGACCCCGGGGCGCGGGGCTGAGCTGCTGCTGACAGGACACGGGGGCTGTTTGGGGCGGGGGACGCGGTGCCCCGCGCCAGCACGGGGGCGTCGCGGGGCGGCGGGACCACGGGCGGCTGGGGTGACCGGCCCACGGGCCACCAGCAGAGCCCTCTGGCCTTGCTGCAGCACAGCGAGAACCACTGAGAGGAACGGAGAGAAGTGAAAGGGGAGCTTGGGGAAAACCAGGGCTGAACCGGACGGGACACGGGCAGCAGGGCGGCCCCGGGGTTCCGACCAGCGGCACAGCCAGGGAGCCCCTGCCCGCCTGCGGCTCCCAGCGCCCCGCCAGCTGCCCTTCTGCTCAAACCCACGCTTTGGTTCATTTTTCTGCCCTTTAACCGAATAAACCACAAAACACGGTTACAGGGGGAAATGGGAGGGAGGGCCGGTTTACAGCCTGAAAGCAGCTTGCAGCCGGCCCCGCTGGCAGCGGAGGGGAGCGAACCCCGCACGGGCCAGGGCCGCGGCCGGAGCCCCGCAACGGGGGCACACGGCTGGGTACAGCCCCCCAGCCCCAGCATCCCCGCTCAGTGCCGCGGAGGTGCCGTTCTCATGGGCACAAAGGGACACGGGACACTTTAGCCCCGGATTAGGAATGAGCCTTTGGTTGAGAGATATTTATTTGCTTTTTATCATAATGGGAAAAAAATGAAACAGCAGATAGAAGAGGAAGGAAAAAAACCCCAATCTGGGTCAGGATCTCACACTGGCTAGTTCACTTCACAGTTTAAGTAAATAGTTCTCATCCCAAAACCCTTCAGGGTCATATAAATGTGCCTCTTCGCATGGAAGAGACTATTTTGATAGTAGCTGGGTGCCTGATGAATTTGCAACTTTCCCAAACTGTCGGTGTCTAGAATGTGACTTGGTTTTTCACAGTGAGATATAAAATCCTATCAATTAATCTAACTTTTATTGCACCTCTGGGGCATGAACGTGATGTTATTTAAACAAATGGTTCCCATTACCTTCAATTATTTTATAAATGTTTTTCAGTGATTTATAGGCTTCTATTAAATGGACAATATACTTCAGTGCTCCTCGAGGGGGTAAACAGTAATCTAAGGGCTCGGGCTTGCTGATCTTTTTTTTCTTTTTCTCCTTCCTTTTCCACACGCATAAGAGGCTGCCGGTTAATTAACGGGGAGGTGGGGAAGAGCCCGGCCAGACGCCCTGCTGACGGCTGCCTTGCCCAAACCCGGACCCCGCGCGCCGGCAGCTCGGGCACCGACACCCCATCTGCACCGCACCCCGAGGGTGCTGCCCGGCCGGGCCCACCCGCCCTCCCCGGGGCAGGGGGATGGTTATCCCTGATTTTCCCCAGCACCTCTGCCCACCAGCTGTGCTCGAGCAGCACGCAAAGGCGCTGCAGCTCCGGCAGGGCTGGGGCTGTGCCTGGGGTCACCGGGGTTGTTCTGCAATGCTCGAGTGATACAGCTCTGCTGCTGCTCCGGAAGGGATGGGGGACTCATGTTTTGTTCTTTATGACTGAAGGAATTTCTCCTGCTCAGGGTATTTCCCTGCCGGATGGAGAACGCTCCTGGCCAGGTGCTCCGTGGTGCCTCGTGTCGGGGACAGCGGCGCTGCCATCGCAGCCACTACAGCCCTGTTCCCCCCGCAGCCCTGAGCCCCGAGCCCCCCAGCTGCTGCAGGGAAGGGACAACAGACCATGTTTTGCAAACCCGGCCCTTCTCCCAGTGTTTTCATTCCAGGCTGGATTTCGGGGGGCCGGGGAGGGTCAGGGCAGCAGGGCGAGCGGCGATGGGGACGGCGCAGGGAGCGCTTATCTCAGCGGGGGTCACGCCGGGACGTGGTTTCTGGCGCGGTGACCCCGGCTGCCCCCCCGGCGCGGGACCCCATCCATCTCCCGCTCCCCTGCGAACCCTCAGCGCTGCACGCTGACAGACAGGACGGCAATTAAGTCCTCGCTGAACTAATTCACTTGAGCCTGTCTACATTTCAAACAGCTTTGGAGATAGGCTCTGTTTACAGAGCCTGCCGCCGTTTATTATTTTTCGGGGGGTGTTGCACGGAGCAGGGAGGGGAGATGTCATGTGGGGAAGATAAATAGGGCAGAAGACCCCGTAAACACAAAGGGCTGAGCGCGGCCCCGCTCGGCCTTGCAGAGGGAACAAGGAGAGGACGTCCCGGCTCCCAGCGCCCGGTGCCCGCACCGGGGGCCGCAGTATTTTTCTTGGCAAACAACGGCTCCTTCAAAGTTGTTAAGCCACCGAAAACGGCTAATAAGGTTTTACTTAATTAAACAGCACGAGGCCTCACAATGCCGACCATCGCTTTTTCCCTTCGCCTTGCACCACTGCAGCATCCCAGATGGGAATTACCCGGCTCTTGCTCGGGACGGGGCGTACGCTGGGGAGGGATGCGGAGACGGATAAATAATAATAATAAAAATATCTTTACCTACCCCCTTGTCTTTGCTTAAATCGGGGCACGTCTGGAAGACAAAAACACCGCTCAGAAGTCAGAGTTCGGAGCGATACAACGGGGAGTCTTGTCTAAAAAGACTGGCCGGGAGTCAAAGCGGTGAAGCGATCGCTGTCCGGGGCTGTTTGCACAGCAGCCACTCCAAAATCGTATTTCACTGCAGCAGCAGAGTCTTCATCGGGTTTCTCCAGATTTCAGCTCAGGTCTATTTCTCACTGCAAGGTTATTAAAAACACTTGAACCTGAAACAGTCTCATTGTGTCCACACGTTCGCTATTTATTATTACAAACAAGGGTGTCGGGGCCATTAAAAATAAATCGGAACGGTAAAAAATGAGCAAGAAATACAAGGAAATGGAATGACTGAAAACACCGATCCCAGCACCCAGGGCCGACAACTCCCGCTTGCAGGAATGCCCCCTGTGCTGGAGAGAGGGAAAATAACTTCTCGTTTCTCTTTTCAACCAAACTGCATCCTATTCCCAGCCGGGATGCGGAGCTGCAGGGGTGGAAAGCAGCGCTCTGCAGAGGGGTTCGGCTGGGCGAGAAACGATGGGCGAAAACACCTCCAGAAACCCACCGTCACCCCGTGGTTGTGAGTCGTACAATAAAAACCACACGCAGGGCTTATCAGAGCCACTCCAGCCCAAATCCCGAAAAATCACAGGTTACAACAGCACATTCCTGCCTTACAAAATTTCATGGCTCGCACACAGAAATAACTGATCTACACCACAGCACGTGAACTGACGGGACACCGCCTTACTCCGAGGAGCTGAGATTAGAAGTCTTATTTCCAGGACTTTTTAATCATTATTAGAGGTGATCCCGCACCCCAGGTAGGACGCCGTGAGGCCGTCAGGCGGATGGATTCAACCTGCGGATCAGCACGGGCTGTGCAAATAACCCCAAACCTGGCAGGGAGGGGCAGGCGATGGGAGCGCTGCCTTCCCGCGGGGAACGCCAGCTGGTAATTAACCAGGCGTTAATTAAGAGCCAGGGAGGATTTTGACAAGTGAGAAGCAAAGGCTGCCCTGGCCTTCTCAGGTTTGGATTCTTTTGGCTGCCAGTAAATGACATTATGGCCCCCAATTTCAGGAGCTCCTGTTCAGCCCCCAGTGCAGCAAACAATTCCCATGGTGATATTTTCGGGTTTTTCAACCAGAGCTATAAATCAGCCGCGTGTTCTGGGGGTTCGTTACTCCAGCGACTGTTTGGCTGGCTTGACCGTCCCCAGCGAAGCCGCCGGGTGCCGGATGGAGACGCCACCTTCCCCAACCCTTCCAGCCAAAGTGCTGGAATTATCGTCTGTAGAACAGCACCTACCTCTGCAAATAAATACCCCATGCCTCCAGTGGGACCCAGCTCTGGCGTAAAACGCAATTCGGTTTAGGGCTAGAGCAGGCCAGGTCTTGAACAACCGAAGCATTAAAATTCACTGAAAAGTACAGAAAGCGTTAGAAGGGTCTTGTTTCACACCAGTGGGAGACCAGAAAGGGTAATTTCTCATCGCTCATGTTTGAACACCAAAGATCATGGGTGGCATCAGGAATATTTCAGAAGAACCACACATCAGAAATTCATTCTGGTTTTGGTTTGTGTTTTTTTTTTTTTTAAATAATTAAAAACATGGCTTTACATGTTGGATTTAATGAAATACTCCCCTTCTGGCAGGCCTGCGCAAGCCAAACCCAAGCTTAAAACCAGTGGACAGTGGCCCTTCAGAAGAAGGGAGGTTGAAAGTGGTTTTGTTGTACTTGTGAGGGGAGGGGAAGGGACACAAGACCCGGGCCTGTGTTTTGCTGGCAGGCATGACGACATCCAGGGAAGGAAGGGAACGCTCTCAGCCTTCTGGCCTAAATTATCTGCTAACACAAATAATCAAATTCCAGGGACCACACTGCTCTGGCGCCACTGGAACGAGGGGGGCCGCGGCCCCAGCGCTGCGTGAGCAGGTGGCAGCGGGTCTGACCCGCTCGGGGTTTCCAGCGCCATACACAGGACACCGATGCTCTCTAAGGAAACCAGCGCCGCTCGCAGTATCGTGGGAAGTTTTTAATGGCTCGCTCAAGGCAAGGCCTCTAAAATGTTTATATCAACGCTTACATGTTGGATCGCCACTCACTGGGTCTCAGCTGGAAAGCAGTCCAAACAGCTGAGGAACATCTGGCCGCTGACCCTGGACAACGTCTAACCTGGTAGCCCAGGGATTTAAGAGGTCTCTCCGGAGGGACAGAAGTTTCGCAGATACCTTCCCGCAATCCTCCGTTCCGCTGCGGCCGCTCCTCAAGCCCCGCTCGCCGCTCCCGGATGACACACACGGCGCCCTAGGCCCCGAACACAAGCCCCGATGGTTGCAAAGAGCTGTAATTAAGCATTACTCCTCATTTCCAGGGCTGCTGCTGAGGGTGCCTGTGCGCTTCCCCTGCCCCGGGGCAGAAAGCAGCCGCTTGCCAGCTCACCGCAGCCCACCTCCCGGCACCCTGCCCCACACAGCCCCCTGCCTGCACCTACTGCCACCAAACCAGCACACACCTGCCCCAGAAAGCAGGCAAACTACAGTTCCTGTTCTCTCTAAATCTGGAGACCACGATCGGGCCGATTATGAACACGTGGGTTTAGAGCAGCTCTATAAAATGAGCAAATAGAAGGGAAAACGGACTCATCATTTCTGATGAAGATGGCTCAAAAGTTTGCTTCCCTTTTCTTTCCAAAACTCCTGCTTGGTGTTTTTTTCCGAAAGAAATTTCAGCTTTGGCTACCCAGACACATTCTTTGGTGAGTGGAGAGCTAAAGATATAAGACAACAAAAAATAACAAACGTTGAGCAATGGAGAGAGGGAAGGGACTCTGACAGACCATCTGACATTCTTCCTCCCCTCCTGTTACCCACCAAGGTACGCAGAGACGAGTCAGGGCAGAGCCACTAACACCCGGGCAGAAAATCAGGACAGGACTCACATTTCTGAAAACCCTTTGTAGGCTTTATTTAAAAGGAGATAAGGAGAAAAGGGTGACAAGATGCTTGACAGATATAAAATGATGGGAATCTAGCTTATCTCCTTATCTTTGACGTGGTCTTCTGCTCTTTGCATTTTTGTTACAACAAATGTGGGAGACATCAGGGAAAACGTAAAGGCACAAGCACCAAGGACATAGCACCAAGAAGGGAATGCTAGGGAGAAGATGCTCAATAAAGGCTGAAAAAGTCCCTGTCCCAGCAAAGGCTGCGCGTGCTGCCTCTGGTCCAACAAAGCACTTAAGCATGGGCCTAACTTCAGCCTGACTTCACTGGGGCTCTTCACAAGCTTAGAAGTTAAGCCCATTCTCCAGCAATCTGCTACAGCAAGACCAAATAAAAAGAGATTATATTAATGGACCTGAATCTTAGTCAACAGCAAGGTTAGGATGCTTGTGGAAAGCACCCTAGCCAGAGATTAATGCAACACCGTGATTTCCACTGATTTAGGAAAACTCTGAGCCATCAGAAAAAGATTCTTAAACCTAAAATAATACGTAAAAAAAAAAAATAGGTATTGAGAATATCACTATCAAATTCTCTTCACTTTCTTTCAGCTCAAAGTAGGGAGAACTTGGAGCAGACACATAGTTACAGGTATGTATAGAACTGGAACTCCCTTGTTTCAATGTAAGCTGGTAGCCAGGTTGAAAAAAGTACTGAATTCACTGTGCTGTTTCTCGATGTAGGAAACCCTGTCCTGCGGGTAAAGCCCCGACCTCAAACACCTAAGGGCCAGTTCCCGCAAACAGGTGAACCACAAACAGCCCCTGCAGCTCTGGCAAGGCACCGCAAAGGCGGGTATTCGGGAAGGGAGCCAGAGCGCGCCCAGCGCGCCTCTGCCGCTTCGCCTTCCCTGTTAAACCCGGCTTAACTGCACACTGCTCCCCCACGCGGCGCCTGCCCGGCCGTGCCGCAGGCAGCGCCGAGATCGAGCGTTCAGTGCAAGGAGCTGCAAGAGCACCGAGAAGGCACATTTAAGCATTTACTCCCTGCATACACGCACAGAGCTTAATTACAACAAAGCAAGAAGCAAACAACAATTAGTCTTTATTAACAATTAAGATCTCACTGCAGTGCTGGTTTTCCCCCTAGCAAGTTAACGCCTGTAGAGTGAGAAAGTCGTGATAAACAGGCTTTTAAAACCGGAATTGATCCACGACAAATACAAGAAGTGTTCCCACAAGAGGACTCGGGTTCAAAGGGAGCTCAGAGCCAAGCCGTGCACGGCTTGCTGGCTCCCTCTACCGCCCCGGCCCGGCCGGGCCGCGCTGCTTCCACCGCAGGTGCCGGGCTCTGGGGCTGGGGCGGCTCCCCCGCGCCCCGCAGCAGCCGCAGGGCGATCTGCTCAGACCAGTGCCCCGCAGCAGCTCCCGCTCCGAGAACAGCGCCTCTCCCCTGGCCAGCACACTTAATTTATTGTCCCTCCTTATCTCTCTCTGCTTGAGGACATCGACTGAGGGCCAGCAGGGACCGGCTGAACACTTCGCCTTTGCGCTGCCAGAGGTAGGATGAATACAGGTAAGACACGGTTTCGCTTCCCCACCTCATTTCTGAAGCATAAAACAAGCACCCAGGCGGTGGGACGACTGGCCTCCCGCACTGCGTAGGCTGGAGGTCCCACGCACCGACAAAACTACAACACATACAATGACAGCTGACTTTCACTGCACTGTTTTTCCAAACCGCTCCCACTTGGTTGGGACCGGACAGCAGCGCAGGGGAGCACTGATGTGTTCAAACAGTGCGGCCCCCCGGGCAGCGAACCCTTTTTTTTACAGTACCACCCAACTTGGTACGGCAAACATCGTGAACCCCGGCTCCGCCAGCAGCGCTCCCGGCGCAGCGCGGCCCAGCACCGTGGGATGCTCTAACCGGTACAACTCACAAAGCAAAACAGTTTCAAGGTTTCAAAAATATTACTTGAAGTACAAAGGTTGGGGGAGGCCCCGAATATGCACCGACCACATCCTGCTGACCAGGGCAAGGGCACTCTTACAACAGCTCTGAAAACCAGAGATAATCGAGCAGCACGCTGTAGTTATCAAGCATTGTTCCCATTGCCATTTGACACCTTTAGATACTAAGCTATTTTAAATAAAGACACACACACGATGCTGACAAAGTATTAGTCGCATTGTCTTCATAGATATCCTCCGAGCTACTGAAGGACTGAGTAGTATTTTGGGCTAGAAGCCAGCAGCAAGTTTCACAAAGTTTCACAAAAAAAAGTCATTCCCTTTGCCATTCCCACCCCAGAAGAACCTCGTGTCACCACCGAGCCGCAGCGAACGCACACGAGCACCTCCGGCATCCTCTGAAGCGGAGACACTTCACACTCGGCACGGCCAAAACTTCACAGCCCCATTTTTATCTGGATTTGGAGAGACGGTCAGCTTTTTGTGCTTCACTGTTTGAGGGAAAACGCGTGCAATTTCAGGTTGTGAAGTTCTCTTGAAGCTGACGGACAGCGTAACATGCAACTGTACAGGGACTCGATTTCCTCAGGACTACAGCACAAGGTTATGGCAACCACAGCACCTGCGGATCGCACAGGTATCCAGAAATTCATTTCAGCAGCTCCTCAGCACCAGATAACGCTACCGACTGCCGAGCCTACGCGAGTCTGAGGCTTAAACTAAAACTAAAGATCCTCCTTGGCACAGCAGCAGCAGCTGGATAAAGCCAATTGCCTTTTGCCACCAGTTTACACACTGCTTGCTAAACGTGATCTGTAGGAAGATACTTCCAACAAATCAAGAATTCCATAAGGGATCAAAATTCTAAACATAAATACAATTAAAGCCTTATAATATTAATGCACACTTTTTATTATATTAAAATCAGGCAATGGTCTGATACAATAAAAAGGCTGCTTATGGAATACTGTTATGTTAAACTTTAATTACAGAGGATGTTAAATCCTTACAACTAATATTTTCCTCAAAAGAGTTAATGGAAACATCAATTGTTCATTGACTTGATAGCTGCTGCTTTAAAATGTGTTTATTCTTCCTTTTTTTTCCTTTTTTTTTAAAATTTTTTTCTTTTTAAAATTTTTTTTACACAAACACTGAATTTGTCGTAAAACTTAGGACACACTAGGTTGGTTGTATGTAAGCTTGCATCCACATTTCAGCAGTTAGTGGTCCAAAACAGTAAACCAGAAAAGGCAGTGATTTGCCAGGATGCAAAGCCAATTAAGGTCCTTGATCTGCTGTATGCACCATTTCCCCAAAATCGTCACTGAAGAGGTTTCTCTTCTAAGACTTACAGAATCCTAATAAAATCTACTGCACTGATTTGTCTGTAGTCGTCACATCTTTAGAAGGGCCGAACATAAGTGCAACATTTCATTAATTAACATTCTTAGGTCAATCCGAAGCACCAAAATACAACTATTTGAGAGCTGGAGTGTGTGTTCAGAATCTCTACGTGCGGAGTTTCCCCGTTTAAAGTTTGGCAGCAGAAGATTTCGGCAATCCTGGTAAATGACTGCTCTTTTCCCCACGTCAAAGCCTATCTAATCACGTCAGCCGTGGCCAGCTTGGCGCTGTGGCAGCAGTGCTGCAGGGACAGGGAAAATCCAAGTTTGCGAGCAGAACAGATACTCTTGTTTCCCAGGCTGGTGAAGACTAAATCTGTTGCAAAACCAAAATGAGAAGCAGGAAGGAACAAGTCAAGTTATTGCCCCAACGCTTACCCCTGGTGCACAGGGGTGAGAAGAGTCACAAAGAGGGGCAAAAAGAAAGCAGCACCCCCGCTGAAAAGAGGGGAAGGGGGAAGAGATTAAAAGAACCCTGAATCCCTCACCCAAACCCACGTCACCGGTGAGGGGGACCAGGAAGAGAGATACAATCTATGCCTTGGCCAAAGGGAAGAAGGAAAGCTTGCCCCAGATTATCTGGGCATTAAAAAAAATAATAAAAAAAACCCAAAAATGACCACAGTCACATTCAGCCTTTACTAGAGATAGCACAAAGGGAGGGATGACCCAGGTTAGCACACATCCCCATTAGTAGTCCATAAAGCCCAGTGTAGTACTGGAAGCAAAAACCTTTGTGTTTACTCTAATAAATAGCCCTGAGCTTCGACTCTATTGCAAAAGACAGAAAAACAAAACAAAACAAGCCAAACCCAGGCCAGACACACAGCAAGGTGATTGTGGGATGTATGCTTTCACAGTTCAGTTAGATGTGCCACACTGGTCTTGACAGTAATAAATTTAAATAGACTTTTCCTGATACCAGAAGTTCAGCTATGTGGACAGTGGTTACACAACAGGATTATTTGTTATAGCACAACTTATATTTAAAATGAAAAAAAAAAAATTAGTATCATTTACAGTATCTCAAGAAAAACTTCCTTTGAATGGGAACTTCCTTTCCAGTATTTTGAGGTCTACAAGATGCATCTAGAAAATTTACTACTGTGGAAAATGAAGACAGCTTAAATTGAATAAGGGGGGCATGTTTGTTTGTTTGTTTTAATTAATTGCTGTAACATTGTCCTTCAGGTGGCTGAGGAAGTTTCATATTTTCTTTAGACATCATTAGACGCCGAAGCTCTTGCAGAACAACTTTGATACTATAAGAATTCTGCCATTTTGCTAGGACTGATATGGCTCTGGGGTCCACCTAAAACAGACAAAAAAACCATTCCTGTCAGAATCGAGATGTTGATACGTGTAACTCCCCACAAACCCTCCAGCTAAAGATCTGACCAAAAAATCCGAGTGTGAGAAACCAAAGAAAGCAAAAGCGAGCAAGCGGTTTCCTAAAACGTAATAAATCCCCACATGATGCAACTATTTGTGAGTTGCAAAAAGGCAGGAAAAGTCAATTCTGCGTTTTGATTTCAGAACACACTTGGCTCATATGCCTCCCTTCTACCCCCCTTTCCTTCTCCTCAAAGCAAAAGCAATAAGTAGTTAAGCAAGCTGAAAGTATAATCATAACATTCATTTGAAACTGCACATTAAAATGAATAAAACCAAAAAACTTACCACTCCATTAGAACTATTTACTCCATTCATATTAATTTTTGTTACAAATCGTACAAATGGAGGTGCTTCTGGATACTTAGGCCCACATTCTATTTTAAGGCTGTATATTCTGTTTTCATAAATTGTCTGAGGGGAAAAGAAAGGGAGGAAGAATCACATCAGGCAGTTCTGTAAGCACTTGGTTAAAACAGCGGGAACTTTTGGGACATGTAAACTGCTAAAGACAAGGGCGGCCACTTATATGCTACACTGGCTACCTCTGTTTTGGGTACATTTTATAATATTCAGAGTATCAAATGTTATCTCTTCAGGGTAATAAATTCTACTGGTCTTTTAAGCATCACATTTTCATATAAAGAATAAAACTGGCATTGCTTCCCATTCACCAACCGAATGATTTTTTAAAATCATCATACAGCTCAGATACCTACTTTTCAACCAATCTTTATAAAGCAGCTTTCTTTTATCAGTTTACTGATCAGACACACTGCCTTGACACTGGAGCCACAGCTTTAGCTTGGGCAACTCTGTAAAGTCAGCCTGTCCTAGAGCTGCACTGGAAAAATAGTCACTGGTGATAAACCGATGTGCCAGTTCTCAGAGAGGGGAAGGCTCCGAGATTCAACACCTTGCAAACTACATCCTGATTCCAAACAGCACCATCACTTTGTCTGCACCACAGCAACACTGTTACGCTTCACAGCTAAGAGAAATCCCAGACCCCCTGCTTTTAACTAACTGATCAATGAGTATAGCAGCGAGACAAATGTAACATTGCTTCATTGATTCTTCAATGCTTAATTAAAAGAAACAACAACAGCTGACGTTTTCCTGCATTCTGAGAATAACTATTCTGGACGTGCTGGTGCGGTGAGCCTGGCTGGGCGACGCAGGCGGCCGACAGCAGCGCACACAGCGGGGCCGGGATCACCCCAGGGCAGCGCAGCCAGACAAGCTCTCCAGACTCGGGCCTTCTGACACGTTTCCCTGCACCCTCAACACTGCAAAGAACATTAAACTCAAAAGGCAGTGACCACGAGGAAAAATCCAGGCGAACGCATGAGCGCAGAAGCCTGGAAGCAGCCAGCAGCTCCTGCTCACCCATGGCAGCCAAGCACGACGGCTCCGCCAGCATCTTAAGAAAAGCTGCTCGATGTACAGAAACTTCTCAATATCAAACTCAGCGCAATACCTTTCAAGGGCCTGTTATGCCCCTGAACGTCTTAATATGTCCTGTAATATTCATGAGCATTTTGATGCAGACCACTACCAAAAATGTAAGAACTGGCTTCCCAATTGAGCTGCTCCTCGTCTGTGCGAGCACAGCAGGTTCCCAGCAGCCAGCGGCTCCCGCGGTGGGACGGGCGCAAAGTTTTGGGGAAAAAAAGTAATCTGTCAGCTTGCCCAGGCCTCCCGACCAAGGCCGAGTGGTGAACAGCCCAGAGGTTCCTGCAGGTTTCGGGGTCTTTGCAAATAACAGCACCACACGAAGACCAGAGGACAGAAAGCCTTGACTGTGCATATGCCTACGGCCAATATAAAATTTGTGCAGATAAAGCTGAAGTTGTGACTGTGCCAGTGTTTTTAAATAGCTTGTATAAACAAGATGAATCACGGGCTGCAAAACCATCCGCAGCAAGGCTGGGAAGGAGCAGCATGATCCCGTGTTCGGCAGCAGGGACACGGAGCAGCAGCACCCATCTAACTCTGCACCACGGTTCACTTTTGCCTCTGGAATGCCCAACACAAGAACGACCCAACGTTCCCAGAATCTCTCTCAATACAGCCTGTTGCTTCAAGCAATAAGCTGAAAAGAAGCCGAAGATACTTTTGGAAAAAATGTATATTCGTAAGAGTGTTAGAAAGACAAAAGCAGCACAGCTGAATCACCTGTGACAGTCCTCTAGCCTTGGTTAGCAGTATGACACAAACTACAAATTTCTATCACTGCTGACAAGTCAGCACACGCCTGTTTGTACAATTCAGTTTCTATTTAATTTGCTAAATTAGATTTCAAGGGTGCTTAAATTTTCCATAAAGCATATGCACACAGTGAGCTTTCTTCACAGTCTTATTGCAGGCTCATTAACACTCTCCTAATGTTCTAAAATCAAATGCTGTTCTAGAAAATTATTTGGACATATCATAAACTGACAAAATGATCATGAATGGGGAGATGTTAAAAATGGCAGACAAGAAGTAAACAATACTTCTGGATGAGACAGAAATTACTGCGTGTGTAATGTTATAATGTAAATTCTTGTACAACCTCATTGTATGTCAAAAAAGGCAACTGATACAATAGAAACATATAGCTCTGTAATGCTTTCCACGTAAGAGGTTGAGAACACTGGAGTTATGGAAAAGTGATGCTGAGGCCAGATACAGAAGACAACAGGCAGCGCGGGAAGGAGAATCGGCTGCTTGCACTTCATGGTAAGGATGTTAGGAAACAACAGAGATACATGGTGAAACTGGAGAAAACAGACAAGTCGTGGTTTTAGAATTAACGCATATAGACAAGGCACAATGAAGTCCTCAGGTTCGCTACAAAAGTGGAGACCCACAGTTCAGTAGGGTTTTGGGGGGAGAAGAGAGAGAGAACACAACGATACTACCACAACAACCAGTAGCATTATAAGAAACTGCTCAGGGCGAGAACATTTGGAGAAGAAATTGAATTCATTACAACTGGAGTTTCCCGAGTTAGCTGAAACTCTACAAGAGCAAGTCAGTACTGCTGCAATAAAAACCAACCCATAAACTCAACAAGCAGCAGGAGAAAGACTAGCAGTACTGAACAGAACAGCCATGTTTTACCTACGTTAGCTCCATCTGTAATCTCACTAGCCGAAGGATTTTAAACTTTGCTCTATTCAAGAGTACAGGATACTAGAATCCTGGAATCTCAAAAGTTATGTCTTAATGCATCTGTAAATATAAAGCAGACATGTAACAGAACTAACCAGAGAAAGGCCCTAAAAATATTCCAAATTATAATCAAAAAGACATATAGATACATGAAACCCATTATTACATGGAACCTGAAGCTTCAACATAAATCACTTGCTGAAGTGTTTTTTCACTCATTTGTGTTTTGTTTGTTTTCTACTTCAGTGGTTAGGTTAAGACAAGAAAAGAAGAAAAAGAAGTACCAGTACTATTTAAATATTTAACGGATACTTACTCTTGGAGGCCCAATAATCATTCCTGTCCATCTTGTAAGTGTCATATCTTCATCATCTTCAAGGCCCCAGCTAACTGTCCCATCACCTACTCCTTTCTGACCTTCTTCAAGTTCTTCCAACAGACGAAAATTACGAGGAACTTTTACTCCTGAAAACAATCAGAAAAATATTTTGAGTTGAGAAATCTAGTAAAGAAATAAAGCCAGAGTAACTTCACTGATACTTTTGGTCATTCTATAGAAAACATTTCTGGTAAAAACATAAAAATATCACTATTTTTTGAAAGACAATATTTCAACACTACAGAAAGATAACCCTATATTTAGCTTGGATTTTACAAGCAACGTCAAGGTACCCACAATTAAACATGCTGGAAGGCTGACAGGCTGATATCAGGGCGGGCAATAGAATGAAAGGAAATCTCTGTCCATTCAGAGATACACACAGTATTATGGAGCTCTAATTAGCACTCGTCTATACGATATAGTATAAAAATGTAGAAGATTCTACAAAACGACACCATGAGAGGCTTGACATCATTCAACTCACTCAGAGCTTTTAAAAATACCACTCAAAGCAAATAAAACTCTTTCATAACGTTAGTAGGTTAATCTGAAGTTAATTGAAGTGGGCTTTGTCAGCAGCAATAGCATCCTTTGTACTTATGACCTCTGCTACCAAGGAATTTCAGCACTTCTGAACTGCTGGTACGTTTATCCTCAAAATACACAGCAAAACAGGAAAATTTCTTATCCTCATTACGTTAACGGAAAACAATGGCATAACCAAGGTCGCACACTAAGTCAGCGGCGAAGGAGGATGCTGAAGCCAGGCCACAAGGGACTTGATTTATTCTTCTTCAAGGTGTCTGCACCTCAGGCACCATAAAACACACATGCATTCCAGGCCACCGCTCCTCCTTCGTACCGGGTTTGCACGGCAAGGCTTTGGTAGCAGGGGGGCTACAGGGGTGGCTTCTGTGAGAAGCTCCTAGAGGCTTCCCCCATGTCCGACAGAGCCAGAGACAGAGCCACCACTGGCCAGGCCGAGCCCACCAGCGGCGGTGGTTGTGCCTCGCAGATAAGGTAGTTAAGAAGGGGGAAAAACCCACGCAACTGCAGCTGGAAGAGAGGAGTGAGAATATGGGAGAGAAACAACTGCAGACAGCAAGGTCAGGGAAGGAGGAGGAGGAACTGGTGCTGCAGGCACCGGAGCGGAGGTTCCCCAGCAGCACATGGCGCAGACCACTACAAAACAAGCGTAAAAGAAACCAAAAAAGCAACCTACTAAAGGAATGGGTTGGTTGGCCAGTTTGATACACGCCTATCATAATCAAGAATGTTCTGGGGAAATAAGATTCAATAACACAGCTGTAACAACAGTATGAAGAGAAACCTGGAATCGGAGAAGTGGCCACAGAGGACGCCAGACCCGCACAGCGGATACCAAACCACACATCGGGGGCTGCTGAGCGCGACTCAAACTCAAGCACATGCCAAATCTGCTCCTCCAACCCCCAGCGAGGCCCAGCTGTTACCATGGCTGCTGAGTAACACAAATCTTTGGCTGTGAAAGGAAATGAGTCAGCTGGGGCTGGTGAAGCCATCGCCATAAGATTAATCGAGCCCGAGCCCCCTGGTAGCAGCAGGACCTCTTGGTGACCACTGCCACTCCACCGCATAAAAAATCCAATGTTTCCACTCCCAGTAAGTCTTAAAAGCATAAAGTATGTATTTTGTGTACCTCGGGCATACAAAGGTTCACATATACAGTTCATACCTGAATCATGACAGATCAGCCACCTCGTTTTTCATTCTATTCCCAATGCTCTCCATGCTCTGGGTAGGGGTGGCAGAGAACAGAGCAGCCCAGCTCCAAGGGAGGGATCAGAGAGCTGGGGGACAGGATGAGTACGAGTTGAAGGCCACGGTACCACCTTTACTTACACACACACAACCTGTCAGGGTTTGCGCTGCAGCGATCCACGGGGGAGCTGGTGATGGGGAGGGACTCACGTTGTGCCGTGTCTGAAGCTGCTGCCTGGGCTTCGTCCCTGCCTGCTGGCACCGGGGGAAGGAACAGCCGGGGCAGGAGGACAAACAACAGAGAAAGAAAAGCCCTTCTAGGGGGTGAACTCCACCCCTCGGTCTGACACGGCAGCTCTTCGACAACGCAGGTGATGCCGCAAAGGAACCCGTCCGTGCCTATTATTAGAAACCCAGGCTGAGCCCCTCCCTGCTCGCAGAAACAATAAGCTGAGGCCAGCAGAAGACCTGCCGCGGATGTGTCATGTGCTGAGATACTCTGCCTTCGGAGCACACCGCCACCAGGCCTAACAAGCATCACCTCAGCCAAGTACTTCCGTACTTGATAGTACCACTTCATAGTCATCAGAGGTGCAAAGATAATTTACTGATATCCACTTAGACCAAAACGAAGAGGTGCACTTGGCAGCACCAGGTTAATGTTTGGACTTGGTGATCTTAAAGGCCTTTTCTAATCAAAATGATTCAATGATTCTAAATAACCTAGGAGGAATCAGCCTTATGGTAAGCAGACACAGGCCAGACAGGGGACGCCAACAACATTGCCCACCTGCCCTTCCCCGAGCGCCACACACCCTGCTCACCGAGCGAGGCAGGAATCCTGCCTGAGGATCACCAGGTGATCATGTAATTAAAAATTACATCACCGCGCATAGATTTGAGGAGGCCACAACCAAGGCTGAAAGGCGGCCTTAATGCTGACATTTGCTAACCAGAGCCAGGCTTGGCTTTACAACCTCACGGCAAGAGAAGGCAACTGCATTTCCGAGCTCTCCCCAGATACAGCTGCTCTGATTCAGCATGAATCAGAGCCATAAAAGAGTCACACAGGATTTTACAGTTCCCTGACAAGTCTGAGGTCTACAGATAGCTGGCTTGTGTGCTGGCTCCTATCTCACAGAAAAACTTAACATAAATGGCTATTAATTCCACAGCAACTGCTCACTTGTGAGCACTACAGAAGCATCAGTGGTAAAGGGAGGTATGAGAAGTAAAGCACATATATCTGAGTTTTTGTGCACTTCACAGAAAATGATTAGGGGAGATGAAAATGTTTTAGCCCTGTCCTAAAGCGCAGGGCCATAAGATGGAAGAGCAGCACCTCAGCCACTACACAAGTTCAGAGTCACATTAAAAGTGATAATTCAGCTCCCTCCCAACACGTTCTCAGGAGATTCAACAGGAAGAAAAACACACACACACATAAAAGACTATGGCCAAGTGATCATAAATGCTTTGAATAATTTCTAAATAACCTGCCCTTAAGCAAGGCAGAATAAAAGGCCAGATTCCCTCTTCTGGTCAGCCCGGAAAGACGCATGAAGCCACTAAGCCAACCCCGTCTCCCCTTCACCTGCCACGGCCGGGAGCACTCATGGTCAGCTACCTCGTCCTGCTGGGACCCCGACCCCAGAAACCACACCAGCTTTATCCAGTGTGGTCGTACGCAAACACATCAGCACCATCACGCTCGCTGTCCACCAGGATTCCTAGAAAGCGATCTGATCTGCTCTAGGCACCCACAGCATCTGCCAAATAACTCGCACGGCTAAACCGGGGCGCATTCAGCGTTCGGGGGTGTCCGGCGCCAGCCGACACAACCGTGACTGCACCGCCTGTCGGCCCCGCTCCCCGTAAACACCTTGCGCACTCTTTTCAGTGTAACAATGGAGACCTTCAAGGCACTAGCCAAACAAACCTGGTTTTCTAAAAGTCCTTCATTTAACAGAAGAAAACCTAAATAAAGTAAGAGGCAATTAAAAAGCAATCAGGTTGTCGAAAGTGCTTTCAGTTATGCATTTTAATTTAGCCTTCGCTATGGTTCAAGAAGACTCTCAAATAGTAGCTTCCTTTGTTACAAAAATACAGTATCTAGATAATTACTTCACTTGCAGCTTGCCTGACTGCACAGAAATACTCCCAGAAATGGAACTGATGAAACATTTCAGAGCAAAAGGAGATATTTACTATTAATCACAAGAGCAAACCTATGAAAGCTAAATTATAACTCTACTGACAAGGTAAGATCTCCAACGACACAGGTTTGTACGGACTTTCTAAAAATTCACCCTGTAGTAAACACGCGTTGTGAAGCCTCAGGCCTGGACACTAGTTCATCAGCTACCAAAAAGTTCACGAAATATTTTTATGGCAAACTAGAGAACAAAATTAAACCACAGACTGAGTTTTCCAGAAAGTCAGGACATGTTACAGAGTTTAAAGTCACAGTTAAGAAGCTGCTAGGTTTTGGGTGACATGCTCTTCAGCCTTCAAACAGAACCAGGACCTTCCATTTTCCTTGTCACAAATGTCACCCCATGGCAGTGCTACCAGGCACCTCATGTCACCCTATGGCAGCGCTGCCAGGCACCCCGTGGCACCCCATGGCACCCCACAGCAGCGCTGCCAGGCAATCTCTGTCACCCCATGCCACCCTATGGCAGCGCTGCCAGGCACCCCATGTCTCCCCGTGGCAGTGGTGCCAGGCACCCCATGTCTCCCCGTGTCAGCGGTGCCAGGCACCCCGTGTCACCCCATGTCACCCCGTGTCACCCCGTGTCACCCCATGTCTCCCCGTGTCACCCCGTGTCACCCCATGTCACCCCGTGTCTCCCCGTGTCAGCGGTGCCAGGCGCAGCCGCCAGCAGCTCCCATGGCCCCTCACAACCAGCTGCCCCCAGCTCCAAGACCCAGAGAGCAAGCTGAAACGAGGACGATGGGGCTGGACAGTGTCTGCTCGCTAAGGGAGGTTCCACACTAGGAAAGAACAGAGTTATTCCCGGAAAACAGTTAAAAGCTAACTTGGACTTTTAAAGATGTTACAGCACTCTCGGGTGAGATACATCTTCAGTGTGTCTCACTAAAGACACACAGACACAGCCCTGAATGTGTCTTACAACAGTTGTAAAAGTGATCTTACCAGTCCGGGATTGTTCTCATCCTAAATCTACATTCACGTGAAGTACATTGCATGCTTTTAACAAGTTAAAACCAACACTTTTCCCCAGTTGTATAGTGGAAGCAATTACAGATTCAGAAACCTTACCAAGCTGAAAAGAGCACAGTGAAACCCGTGACACAGGACAGACAACATGCCTCTGAGAGCAGATCCTCTTCTTGAATCTTTTTCATCAGCATCAGAACAAAATATACACCTCTCACAAAAACTTCAAGAAACCTTTATCTTTTCTTCCTAAAGTGAAATCCAATTACAGGCATTTCTTTTCAGGAGTAAAGCGTAAATATACCACACGGGACACCTCGGAAAAGCCTGCAGAAAATGCACTTCACCCGTCAGGGGCTCTCAAAAGAGGAACCGCCTTTTTGCTGAAAGTTTCTTGACATCTTCATCGATAACAGACGACTTATCAAATTGGCCTTTCAGGTCATTTTTAATTCTGCTTCCTGTACTAGTTCCTGATTTACACTAACTCAAGTGAACTGAAATCCAAGAGCTTTAAACACCTCTGTTGCTTAACATATTAAAGCCCCTTCTGTTGTTTGTTTTTGTGTATTTGATATTCAACCCTTACTACGTCTTTTCCAATCTTTACACTAAATCTCCTCAGGGAAAAACCCATCATAGAATCTTGACTTGCAATAGTTAAAAAACACCCTTACAATCTGAAAATCCCAACCTTCCTGCACTTTACAAAATTTGTCAGTATTCACCTTCTATGATCCTTACCTACTTACATATTTAATACCCTAATGAATCATTTTAAGTTCTCACCCAGAATAGCATTTTTCAAATATCTTACGTAATTTATATCATTATACATCAAAAGATTCAACTGAGTATAATTTTGTAAGTTTTGAACTATTTACTTTTATATTTAAGCTACTGCACCCTTGCATTAATAAACAAAGCAGCTCTGCAATCTGCTCCTTCAGCACCTGCTCTTTCATGCACTCCTCTATTCCATCTTATCTAAGAAGGCATAATTTATCTTCCCAGTTTCTCTTCAATTCCTTTTTCCCTACCCTTGAGTATTTTACTTACAGCCTCAGTACTTGGTGGCTGGCAGTATTTACTTTGAGATAACAATGACTCTGGTGTGCAGTGCACTCCAAAGGAGACATCACGGTCCATTTGCAGAGGCAGGGTGCACCTTCTACATCCTTCAATACGCAGTTTCTTCTGCATTGTGATGTCTTGTTTGCTTCTCACAAGCCTAAGTTTGAGTTTATAGCGACGTTAGGGGTCCCCCAACAATTACAAGTACATACTTTTAATATACTGTACTAACACCAATCTGAGCTCCTCTCTCTGTTAGAAATATTAAACCACATACATCAGCGCTATCATGCCGGTTCACCTAATGAATTGTCCTGGAGTTCTTCACTTTGAATACTTAAATCTGGGCAAATCATTTTACTACTCGGTTTTTCCAGGCTGTTGGTAAATGCAGCATCTCCCACAGCCTCACAACAGACCCTCTAAATGGACTCAAGACAGAAAAGCAGGTTAAATGAGGATATTAAACTTTTCCCAGGATGAAAGTTAGAACAACAGGATTCCACAGGCCAACGCGGCCAGGTTTTGCCCCATTATAATACTGGAGTTCGCAGGACAGTGGCGTGGAGCAAGCTCCCGCAGTGCAGCTGGCACACAGAGCCCACGTAGCCCAACTTCCCTGGGGGGCCAGAGAGCACGGGAGCCCCTGAGGTACCCGTGACTTGCTGGCTGGGTCAGCTCTGGTACCTGAGCCAGCCGAGCCGCCCTGCACCCCTCGGTCTGAAGGATGGACAGACATACAGCCTGGGTGTTTGTAGCTTCCTAAGAGCCTTATTAGAATGATTAAAGTCAACCCTGCAGTTTTGCTCATATATTAATTGTGAGTGTAGGAAATCCACATCATCAGCAACACAGATTTCTCCTCTATATAAGTGACACTAGCGGACCTTGCATCATAACATTCCTTCCGGGTGACTTCTTTTTTCCACCGTTAATTATTTCTACCTGTTTATCAGGTACAAACACAAGGCTTACCTGTCTAATGCCCAGGACCAGCCTTATGACTTTTTTAACTGACAGGGACATGTGCTGCCATTTCTTCCTCTGACTCAGTAGCTCGTTTTAAAGAAAGACTGAGCATTTTTCACCCTCAACCTCTGTTTAAGCTCCTTTGCTGAACCACTATAAACTCAGGATATCAAACACATTCAAATGTTTTATAAACAAAAATGAATACAATAAGATTCCGTGAAACAACTATCAGCAAAATCTGTTTTACATATGAGTAAAGATGCTGCCCAAAGCCCCACAGTGAATCGATGAGCAGTGAACAAGAAGGTGTCATTTCCAGGCTGTCTGTGTGTGCCAGGCAATGCCTTCGGTGCAGAGTCAAGAAGGAACCACACGAACTGCATTGCAGTGCCACCACCACTACCAGGACCTGGACACTGGGGTGTTCTCTTTCTCAGAAGAGGACAATCTCCATCCTTCACTGACGCGACAAGAAAACGCAGAGCGCTGCTGGTAGGGCAGCCTATGATTTACAGCTGAAGGTTCTCCCGCACTGAATTGGGGGTTCACTGTTAAAAGTTCAGTGTTGCTGCAGCACGTGTTTGTAAGCCACGCACTGATTTCTTCTCTTTTTTTCCCAGCAGCGGTTAAAGACACAGGGTCTGACGAGCAGCTGGAGCGCAGTGCCTGTCAGATGCCCACGCTGCAGACACAAGAAACCGAGGCCGCCACTCACATCCACCTGGCTGCAGACTGCTTCACGCTCCCAGCACTGACGCCACCAGACAGTTTTCGGAAATCCAGGAAATAACAGGAAGCAACCCAAAAGACACAATGTGGCTAGCAGATGATGGTTAGACAGCTTACCACAAAGACTGTTCGCTGCAAAAGGAAAGCTGTGCAGCAGGACCAGCTTTGGATCACCTCAGTCCAAGTCCCTTTCTACACACACCCCTCCCTGACCACCCAGACAATTAATTCACGAAGCTGCACTGGCTTAAAAAGAAAATATTTGCCTTGCTTTTCCAGCCAATTACAAAATGAGAAGTCAGCAGCTTGAAAGGATTATCAGGAAAGTATGGAAGCCAGAATAATGTGACATAAGAGGAGCAAGAAGGCTCCACTACATTTTTTGGGTATTTTCTTCAAGAGCAGTCTTCTGGTGAACTCAGACTTAAACTTCAAAGGAAGCAATTTGAAAATAAGTATTACAGTGGCACATTTGAAACCCTATATGGACTTATGAAAACAGGAAAATGAAACTGGTTAAACAGAAGTGAAACTAATTTATTCGATCTGTCCAAGTTCATTAGAGGATGCCAGCAGGAAAAATCACATTCAAAAATCTAGTCGCGGTATTTTTGTTTAATGTGTAATGATAAGCATAAACATAGGGTTTGTTTAACTACTCAAAGCAGGTGAGGAGCAATTTTAAAGGTGAAAAAAAAAAAAATACTGACTTCTTGAAGCAGACCCGTACTGATAAGGAAGTTACATCCTCCTGATGTAACAGGAAGGTATTATGAGTGACAAAGATTTTTACAGCAGCCCATCTCACCCACGTAACCCCAGTCACTGCCCAGTGACCACTGACACCCCAGGGGCAGCTCTGGCCACCACACCTGCCCAGAGCGGCAGGACGGGGACAGAAGCGCCCGCACGGCGGCTCCGCCAGGCCCAGCACCGGGAGGCTCGGCCGCTGCCGGGGCCGCGGGGTCCCGGCTCCGCACCCCAGCACCGGGCGGGGGCCGCGGGGGCCAGCCCGGGGGACC
>VWYH01001008.1:388893-407908 GCA_013399365.1 Pampusana beccarii
CGGGCCCCGCGCCCGCTCACCCGCACCCGTGGTGGCCGCCATCTTGCGCCGCTGCCGCCGGGCCCCGCCCCTCGCACCACGTCAACGCAACGCGGGAAGTGCGGCTCCGAGCGCGCGGGCGGGCGCGCTAAAGCGGCGGCCGCAGGGAGAGCTCTGTGGTGCACGAAGGGCGCTTCCGGAGCTCCGCTGCGCGGGCGGGCTCCCCGGGAGGACAGGAGGCGGGGTGGGACGAGCTCCCCGCCCCGCTGGGGAGAGCAACCCCAGCCAGCTCTCCGGGGAGCTCTGAAACAACAGCATTTAACAGGCCATAAACCTCAAATGCAATTAACATGAATAACTGACGAACTACGTTCATTACTGCCAGAGCTCGAGTGGCATCAGCTCTCCTGCTTTACAAGGATCCGTAGTCAATTTGTAATAACCTGACTCTGTTAATGCGTTTGCATCCCAAACCTCTTCCTGAGATGCCTGAGCCAAGGGAAGCCCCAGGATACTGTGCTGAGAAGCATTAATTGAATTTTCTGCCTTTTGTTTGTGAGCCAGCACAGGAATCCCTGCTCCAGCAGCACAGCCCAGCGCTGGTGTGCAGGAGCACACAGGGTAAGGGGCTCCAGCCCGGTGGGATTAGAGCCCGGATCAGAGCGCAGCAGCACACGGACAGACAGGCGGTCTAGGACACCCTCTGCAGAGCAGAGGACGTGAAGCACGTCCACATGCTGCTTACTGTGTTTCAGGAGGTTGCTGCGGTCCAATATATGGCCATAAAAATATTTTCAGGCCTAAACTGGCTGACATGAATCTAGAAGAGACATAAACATAAGGAAAATCTACAATGCCGTGTTTTAAACAACAGCCCATTTTCCTTTACCCCCCTCCAGTTAATGCAGTAATTAAAAAAAAAATGCAGAGGGAAGTGAATTCTGCTTTGTCTTGCAATACATATTCCAAAAAACTGTGCCTGAAGACATCATATGGAAATTTGCAGAAACGAAGTGTTTTGGAGACCTATTGCAGTTGAAGCCATATACTCAGTTAAATCAACTTCAACGTACCCAGCTTTTAGCAGCAAACAAAGCCAACGTACCATTTCTATCAATTATTCTTTGAAACTACTTTAAAATAACGCCGGTCTTACTGGTTGGATTTCACTCCGTTTCGTTCCGTTCCTGCAGCGCGTTCGGGGCGGCGCCGGAGCAGCAGCTGCAGAGGCTGCTGGAGCAGGCAGGTGGCACAAGAGCCCAGCAGAGCTGCCCAGGAGCGGGAACCAGCCCGGGGCTGAGCACCCCGAGTGCCCCGCTCCCCGGCACAGACACACACCTGAGCCAAAACCCCCTCCTCTGGCCTTGCTTCATAGAGGCAGGTCTGCTGACGCACAAGGCAGCAGGGCCAGCACACAGGCGCGGGCCAGACCAGTTCTTGACTTTTTTTCTTTTTTTAAAGAGTGCAGAACAAAAACACGGCAGAAAGACACACTTCTGTCAACACACTGCGGTCTGTAGGCTGTACCCTCTTTTCCTTGTGCTGTGCAACTGCACCACGTCTGTCGCAGCGAACGCCGGCTCTGAGCAGGGCTCCTCCTTGTCTGCACGGCACGGCGGCAGCAGACAGGGCAAGGCTGCAGACGAGTGGGGAGAACACAGAGAACTCGATCCAGCAGCAAAATGAAGCAAAACTGAACAAGTTGAGAGACATGAGAAAGCCGAGCAGTTTGACATGCGGCCATGGGAACTTCCAAGCACACAGCAAACCCATCAGGCTGTCCTGAAGACTGGCTTAAGAAAAGGCCAACCAGGATTTTAAGGCACTTTGTGGTAATTTTCCTCAGTTTACCACAGTGCAATGCTTCCCCGTGCAGATGAGTCCCCAAACAGCTCTGCTTGTGGATCTCTGTAACACCACAGATACGTGCAAAGAAATACACGTGCTCCTGGCAGGCCCTCCCACGAGCAGCCAGCGTGCTGGAGGACAACTGCAGGCTCGGCTGAAGTCGAAGGCCTGCAGCCCTTCTCCTGAAGGGCCAGGGAGCAGACTGACCACGTCTCTCTGTGGAAGTGACAGGCTGAAATCAAATAGCTTTTAAAAGCCTTTAGTCAGACTGAAATGCAGGCCATCGCTGTGGAGTTTAAAAGGAGTGCCTTATTCTGCTTTAGCTCTAATCTGTTCCTAATCAACTTAGGACAAATTTATCTTAAGCCAGATTTGCATCTGTTAAGAAGGATCCACGTAGCCTTTTGCTCCAGAATTACTGTATTGATTTTACAGGAGCATCCACTACTTTAAATGAGTGGAACTGTTTCCAGAATCCAACTTAAAACCCAAGAACAAGCCAACTCATACAGGGATTCATTAACCCTCCTCCAAGGAGTAGGAAGCTTTAACAAACACCTCGAGAGGGAAAGACCCAGCATTACAAACGCAGCACCTGCTCACAGGTGACACGAACAGGGGACCGAGGGAGGTGCCAGCCCCGCCACACTCCTCGGTCATCCTGAGCCGAGCTGCCGAGCACAGCGTCACCACGTAAAACAGAACCCAGAGACCAACTGCTGCCCCAGTTTCTCATAATTAAGCAAGATTAACAGATAAATAGCCCCAGGGGCCACCAGTATTAGCAGCTCAGATTTGTTTCCAGTAAGACTGTAGATCGAGCAGCTGAGAGAGGTCTGGGCACCAGCAATTGCCTTTAACGGCACTCTTCCAGTACAAATTCTAATAACTTCTGTGCTTCAAATCCATTTGTTGTGTACACTGCACTGCTGCTGTTCACTTGGCATTTAAATCCGCAGGAAGAGATGAGCTCTCAAAGGAGTCAGTGCTTCAGGCTGTTCTACACAGGAGCCCTGAGCAGCCACCCAGCTCTGTACTGGGCTCTTACACTGGTTTACTCAACTCAAACTGGGGTCACTGGTGAGGGAACAGTGAAGAAAGGGATGAGGGCAGGAGGGACAGACAACCAAGGACTACAGGTCTGTTAGAATATGGATTACTGGAGTCTCAAGGTAGAAGCAAGTGTGCATTTAAACTTTTGTCAAGCTGGCAGAAATAACTAGTGCAGCGCTCTGTACTCACAGCAACAGGCGTTGTTCCCTAAGCCCTCCTGCACTCCCAGCAGCGCAGGACACCCGCACCGAACGGGGAGAACAGGGACGAGCAGCATCCTTTGCTCTGCACACACAGTGGTTTGCATCCCCACCTCACCAGCATTCCGCACGTATTCAGTTCAACACCTGTTACGCCAAAGAAATTTAAAATACGTTTCAGCCACAAACAGCAAATATTAATGGATCTAACTTCACTGATTCAGAGTAACAACCGCCGGACTGATTTCCACCATAGCAGAAGTTACTTTTCTTCTCACCCAAACTTATACTCGCATCTCAATTTTTTAGTATAGGGCTAAACATTCAATGCCTGGAAATTAAAACAAGATAAAACTTCTTCCAGGAACAACTTTAAGCCAACAGGTTTAGCATAGAATCAAAACTCTTAAACACCCGGGTTTGGGATGAGGTGACAATCAACTGAGAACTCACTGGGTTGCAACAACCTTCCCCAACCGAGCCTGCAGCCTCCTGCTGCTCCCTCCAGTGCCCCGTGTTCCCACCCAGGGCTTTTGCTGCCAATGCATTTCATGGCATGGGTGGGAGAAAAAGGGGAAAACCCGTTTTTTTTCACCAAAGATAGTGTGAAATCACACGTGCCCGTCTTCCACAATAACAGCACTGGAGCAGCATCCCTCCCTCTTCCTCCCATTCAACCAAATGCATCTTGAAACCCCTACAGAAGTATTCTTTACTGTCAAAGGTACACGGAGACCCAATACTGACCATGGCAACTGGAGCAGACAAAGAGTTTCATGTGATGGTATAAAATTTAAATATATTTAATATTTTGTAACCAAGGTACCAATTTTAATCTGCAGAACCCAGCTTGGACACACCTGCATTCAGCCACTTCCACAGAAGAAAATCCAACTCTTTAAGAAGTTGTGGTCCATTGTTTCTGAAGAAGTGGAGACCAGGGTCAGCCTAAACCTATAATTCAAACCGCCCTTACCATACACTTCAGGAAAAGACAGTTTGAATTCAACACAATTTGCAACTAGAGAAGGGAAAGTAGCCTTAGACCTGACCCTCAGTGAGATTTCATTTAGGAGATAATTTAAACCGAGTGCCTTTTGGATGTTCTTACGGATGATCTTAGGGAACTTGCCCTGGCAGCCCAGCAGAATTACTCCTTAGCCTCCAAAGCAGAAGTAGTTGCACTTCTTGAAAGGTGTGGAAGTCTGGTATAACACAGTCAAGCCCCTACAAAGCTGAAAAACAATTGATCACTTCAATCTAAACAAGACTTAAGAGGCTGGAATAGCACCAAGCGCCTTGCAGTGAGTGACCCAGGCTCTTGGGCTAAGTGCTGACACTGTGCAAACGAAGAACAGCAACGGAACTTCACAAACACGACTAGTATTATCCAACTGCTTTGTTATAAATATATTATATACATTCAAACATCACATTAAAATATTATTCCATTACACCAGAAGAGATTAAGGCTTTATATTATTTACAGAAACAAGCAAGCACCTTAAAAAAAAAAAAAAAGAACAAAACACCAGTCATTGACCTTTCCCTTCTAATATGACAAGTTTGATACCTTGAGCTCTTGAATACAGCTATTTGCAATGTGCCCAATGCTACAACTATTTTAAACATTATTGTCAGGGTACAGAACACTCAACAGAAGACTCATCAGTGAGCACGCCACATGACAAACGCGAGCGTGTGTTGCACTGGGTGCCCTCCCTCTCCTCACAGGCTCTTCAAGTTGAAGGCTTATGCAGAAATGGTTTGCTCAATTCCATGTAGAGAGTAGAACAATTTTATTTTAAGGGAAACTGAAGACACTTGAGGATTCATGGCCCACTGGTGGAGCGGGATTCTCGAAGTCTGTTCCACATTACATCAATTTGATTTAACATGATAGCGAAGATAAAACTGTGAGTTTATCAATCACTAAGTGCATTGAACGGTGATGATTTTATAGGCTTCCATTACTCTGACACACTGTTTCCATGCAGTGTATTTGGACTCAAACATGAAGTGACAAACCGTTGCCACCATTCCCCTATAGGTCTTCGGCAACAAGCTATTCTTGAAGTGTTAGATAATGTTGATACAACACATGTTTACTACGCCACCATGGCCCAATGGAGTGACCGTCCTGCCCGGGTGCCTCACGAGATACAGTGATGAAGTATTTTCTACGACGTAAGCAGACATGGCTAAACGAAAAGGTGCTCAGTAAGAGTAATCATCTTCATTTCAAGTATTGTTTAAAGAATTAGTTCTTTTCATTACAGTCTGTTAGCACTTCTTAGTTTGTGCTTTAGAGTCTGTTATTTCTTTGCAGGTCTTGAATTTGGCTGATGGCTTGATTTTTTTTTTTTTTTTAAAAAAAACAAACAACATTGGCAACAATTTAAGGATTGCAGAAGGCTGGCAAAGTTATTTGATTTTCTGAGCCCATTTCATGTCATCTGCTCTGGGCTTCTCCCCAGTAACTCCTTGAATAATGTTCTCCAAACACCTCCAGAATCTTATCTTCTCTAACGGATAGTTCAGCCAACCTAAGTGATTGCAAAGAAAACAAGGATTAGTTTGTCATAGCATCCAAAGTTCAATGTCTTGCAGTGTTTATTTAATATTCTTTAAACTAAACACAAGGTAAATGCTGGACTGCTCCATGGCCACTGCAGAGCTATCAGAAAAGGGACCATCAAGTCGAGTGATTTATGTTACAGACATGTACATTAGTAGCACCCTAGGTGCAGTATTGTAATATAAGCAACTAAACGAAACCCCCAACCCAACAATTTCAGCTATTTTTCCCTGATTAGCTTCCCCCACCACCGAGGCCAGCTTGGCTTTTCCCAGTGTTTCTCACTAAACAGTACAGCAAGAAAGTAAATACACACAACATGGGTCTGAAATCTCAAATACAATATTAATGCCACAGCTTCTAGAAGAAAAAAAAATAAAATAAATAATTGAAGAAAAGATAGACTCCTGTTTGGGACCTAAACATCACTAGGGCTCAGCAAACCAAACAAAGTTCTTTCTTAAATAAAGCCTCAAGCTCAGATAGCTTCAACACCAATTTTCATTTTTAAGGTACTTACATATATTATACTCCCCCTGGGCAAAACTGAAATGGCATAACTGATTGCTAATGAAGCTTGTGATGGGAAAACCTTGTTGCAATACCACACTGCACTCATTTAGCTAATCATGAGCCTTCCCCGCCCCCATTTTTTCAAGCAACAAACCCAACCATAGTTTTGCCAAGAGCTTGTGCAGCTAAGAGCGCAGTTAACTTCACCGTGCCATTTTGTAGGTGTTTAAGAGGCTGTCACTAAACTACATCTTGCCGGGTGACTTGCGCTAGGCCGAGGAGAGCTCGCAGCACGAGCCAGGCGGCAGTACCGGTTGTGATGCAGAAGTACGTCTCGTGTGGGGACACATGGTGGATCCTGTGATGCTTCCGCGGCAGGATAATGTGCCAGTCCTGGAGAAACACGACCCAGCGTGGAAGACCGAAGTACGTGTGAGACCACTTGTGAATCTGGTTCGTCATGGTTATGAAGATGATAAGGGCAAACACATAACACTCCCAAGGACATGATTCACATAATGCTTCTGTAAAACAAGATTTGTGTCTTTAAATACCATTTATGAAAAGGTAAATTTCCACGAGGAAAAGGCTGTCCTGTCCTGTCCTGACAGGTCTGCCCGGTGCTGCAGGACCTAACAAAGGCCTCAGGGAAGCTGCTCTGGCAGGAGTGTCACAAGAGCCGGTGAGGCACAACAAATTCCAGCCTGTCTCGGGCTGGTAAGTGCCACCGTCTGTCAACTCCCCACTAACAGGAAGTTAAACTCAGCGTTTACCATCTATAAAATCAATGCTTTAATTCCTGCACTCCTAGTTTGCAAATAAAGCACTTCTACAAACAGATGAAGCATTTTTATGTACTTTAGAACAATGAATTTCCTTATGCGCACACAGCTTGTTCCCTCGCACAAAAAGAATATTTAATGTAACTTCTAATGCTGCCTTACAAGACCCTTCAGCCACAGATTCTCTGCGAGGCTGAACGAAAGTTTTGCCTCCTCTTCAAGAAAATAAAGAAGTTTCCCTCCCTCCAGCGTCACGCTTCCAACAGCAAATACTGGTCACCTCACATTCACTGATTTCTCCGAACCTCATGCAGAAAAGTGTTCATTTCAGTATCAACAATAATGCTAAATCCACTCAAGTCAGAAATAACAGCTTACCTGGGGAAAAAGAAACAAATTTGTATGCCATGTTTGCCAACGGGACCAGTGTCATAAAGCAGTTGTCTCCGTTGGTCTCTATAAAATCATGTCTGGTAATTGCTGTGGGGTCAATGTGATGTTCTCTAAAGGGTCTGATGAAAGCCTGAAAAAACAAATTCATAAGCATGACGCCATGGCTCAATGATGATCTCGGAAAGAAAAACAAAAAACCCCACCCCAAACCCACGTGCATTCAAATCCGATGACTGAGTTTAAGAGACTTCCATAGTACAAAGCATGTAAGCAGGTTCAGACTCTGCTGAGGACACTTCAGATAATTTGATATATATCTGCAGAACATTTCAGTTCCCAGACTCAAATCCAGTTTTTTATTGCTTTTCAGTTTTATGCTTCTTAATCTTCACTTAGGACCTTCAGTCTCTAGATCTCAGAACCAAAGCATCAGTACCCTCATTTAATGGTGAAAACAAGCCTGTGAAATTCACAACCAAAGAAGTCACTTTCTAAGCAGCATGGCACAAGAAAACACTAAAACATGAAAATTCAGCCTAACATTTTGTATGGGCTACAGATGACAGCATTAACAGACTAAACGCAAGCTGAATTACAAAGACAAACCAACACAAGTCAAATAGACTGTACAAAAGTCTCCTCTAGAAGAAGAAATCACATTTGAACACATAATTCCAGGAGACAGAGCAAAGGTGGTAAGCAGGACCGGGACTGTAAAACAAGCATACTTAACTGCCTTTAACATACACAACGTATACATCACGGACAGCCTATGCAAAGCTGTCCTGGTCAGTCTGAGCTCCTGTTTATTTAGTACATGGGCTCCTGCAGTGCGCTTTTATTTCTTCTTTGAATTATGGTCCCCAACTACAGCGATTCAAGGACTCCTAAGTCTATTGAAGGTGAACCAAAATAAGCCTAAAACAAACAGTCTTAATTCTGCTGTTCTAGTACATGTATTTCTGGATGATTACAAGCAATATCCCATATAGATTTTTTTAAATGGAGATCCTTCTAATGTTGCACTATGAGGAATAATTAATGGTAGCTATAAATAAGTTTATTTTAAAAACCAGATTATTGCTTATTATAGAAGTCAGTGCACCTTCCACTAGGCATCTGGCATTTATAGCTGCAGATGTATAATACATCTCAAATCTAACTCTTTGGTCATCGCCATTCTAATACTACATTTACAGCAGCGGCCAGTAGGCACAGAGAGCTGCAAAGATTTCTTACTGGAGTGTCTCTGTGGCTTCCAAAGCAGCTTTTAGAGAGTTTAGGAACAGGGACAACTCTCCGTGTCTGTGTTTACTGGCCTTTTGGAAGATCTACGCAAGCCCAGCCCGGCTCCTGTGCTTGTGGTGTCTCGGGTCAGCCCCACAGCTGCTTGGGAATGTCTGTGACCACCAGGATTGCAAAACTGTGTGCAAGACTTCAATAACATGATAAAACGGAACAGTGTCACCTTGCACATGTCACCTAGGCCAAGCGTAAACACGGCACTCGACCAACAATATACTGTACTGTTTAGTGAAGGGTTCTGGGGGTGGGGGAGCTGGTTACATTGGCAAGACTGCAAGATACAGCTTACATACGCTGTCCAACATGCCTGGGAATACTGGAAGTGTTTCACAAGAGTATTTCATAACTTTTTCATGCTTAAGGATAAGAATCTCAAACCTTTCCAACTATGGGTAGCTCCACAGATCCCCAGGTATCTGCTCCCCAGTGGAATAATCCCGACAGAAAGTCAGCCGTAATGACTCCTGCAACTGGAGCGAGGAGAGAGACCGTTAGATACACACCACCATTTTCACTGACGTATTCACATTTCGTACTTGTTTCACAAATGTACTTGTTTATCTACAACAAATGTGCATCTTTCCCCACGAGTCACACAACTTTTATTTATCCTGGTTGTGATCTGGACTTTGCCTGATTTTCCTACTCCAATTAGGATGCTCAAGTCAGTTTAATTAAGTCCCCATAACATTAGCAGGACTGCTAAAGAACACAACAGAGGACTAGGTTGTTCTGTCACTATTGACCAAGTGCTCTTTATTTTCAGGGCGCAGCGGTTACCTACAGTGCCTTTCATTTTCAAAAAGGGAGAAAAAAATCAGGATCAGTGTGGCACCTACTACCCCAAAATGCTTTCTTTTCATGTTACAAATCAATCTCCACTGCTGAATCTATTATCTAGTTGGCCCAAACTCTTAAATACAGCAGGAAACACTTCACGGTTTATGTATTAGCTATTGTACTGAAGACAGCTTATTTTTCAGAAGCAATAAATTCCATACACTCGTTTTTGCTTCAGACCACATATGCAAGCTACGGTGAGGCAGGGTGTAGCACAATAGCTGTTAGATCTGCATCTCGCAGCTGAAAGAGCAAACAGCCTTGACTCAGGGGAAGAGATCCAAACAACACTCACTTTGCAGCAACTACAATCCCGTTCTTGCTGAGGTAATCGCCCTACTAACGCGCAGCGCCGCCGGCACGCTGCATTGTGAGAGCCTGAGATACCAGCAGGAAGAACAACGCAAACAGAGGCAAAATACCGACAGTTCAATAGATGTTTTGCATGCTCCTTTGATGGCAGCTGGTAGAAAGCTAAGAGGAAAGAATGAAAGGTGCCCCAAGCAGTGCATTATACTAAGGCAATCTGAAAAAAACCTAACTACTAGAAATCGTATTTTGGCTGTATTGCAGAAGGGCTTGCTCACTCCTCAGCAGTTGTGTATGACAAGATGTAATAAAAGAGCAAGAACTGCACCAAAGCTTATGCATGACTAGTAGCCTAATTTGTTTGCATCCCATCTCCAGCCTCAGAAGCCACATCTGACAGCAAGAAATTTAACTCAATATTCTCATACACGTAGCGCTGTCTTTAGTTAAAGGGGAAAGCCACGGCGCAGTGTTCAGCCGCCCCTCTAAGGCGGTACAATGATGTTCTGCCATCGAGGCCGGGAGGGCCAGATAAGACTGACAGCCCTGAACATGAATTAAGAGTTAATCCAAGTCAAAAAAAGCGGGATACCCACAGTACGGATATATATATACACATATATATATATACAAACTGCAAACGGTGGATTCACACACTGATAAGAAGTAAGCAGTAAAGCATGAACAAAATACTGCTCTGTACACATCACAGTTTTACTCCAGGCTGCTGAGCAGTGGGGCGGGGATCAGCAAATCTGCGGCCGGTGTCCGAGCACCCAGAACACACAGCAGCAGGGGAACGAGACCCTGCGGTTAAGACATGAGCTGCAGAACTCGCTCAAAACACCAGGATCTCTTTGTTTTGGAAGCAGACTGCTGGATGGGGAGACAAGAAAAAGGCACAGCATGCAGGGGGAGCAAAGGTGTGCAAACGGACTTCAACCAGTAGCAGGTATGTTTTAAAGTAAGCGAACACACGACAACTTGTACTTCACCAAAACTGTAGAGAGCTACATGTAAGCCTGGCTTTGCATAGGTACAATTCTCAAATTGTAACCCAGAGGCCTCACAGTAGAGCATACAAAGTTTCATATTTACTGCAAAAATTCAGTTAGAGTCTATGAAGAGGAAAAACCAGCATGTTATTAAATAACTTGATGCTATTGTGTAACATCATTGAGAAGTGCAGTCATTTTTAACCAGTGACTGTGCAAACTAATGGAATGTTACAACACTAAGGAGTCGGGGCAGCGTTCTCACAACAGAGAACAACTTTGTTTTAAAAAAAAAAAATCAATATGCTAGAAGTAACAGTTGTTTGTAACTTATACACTTACAATAATAAAATGCCTCAGTCACCTGCATTCCACATTTAGTGGCTTTCAGTACAGAGTTGCTTATTTCACAGAGAAGGCAGGGGTTTGATGCTATGGCAAGTTACGAGACTAAGGAAATAATCCCTGAGCACTTGAACAGGTAAAAATCACAGCAGCTTAAAAGCGAAAAAAAGAAGAGTTAATAATTTTGGCTGAGAAACATTTAGTCAGAGCTGGACTCAACAGTGCAAGTAAACAGAGAACACAGCTGAACTACGAAATAAAAGGGTTTGGATATTATATGTAGTATTATTATTATAGATAGTAGTTCTATTACATTATAACTGGGGTTTCAAATAAGCCACGCCTATGATATGTGTACCCCAGGAACCGGGAGGGGATCCCAACGAAGCAGGGAACCCCATTCTCCCCTGGAGCCAAACAGCAGCAGATCCCAAAGCAAATATTCATCTACCACAGCACGACTTGGCTAAGAATCATTACCTGGTGAGCTTAATGACAGGAACCACCCAATTTAATTTCTGTGTCTTTAACCTTAGTCCATTAGCACAAAGCAAGCTATTCCTACTGTTTCTCCAGCTGATGGAGAACTTGTGAAGCTCTGTCACATTTAAATGATGAAATCCTGACAACTTCACCTTGGCCTCAGGTTGTTAAACATAAAGTACCATTACGTGTACTTCTTTTCCCCAAAAATGCATTACTATAAAAAGCAATTAAGCCATCCCAAACTAAAATGATTAAAAGAACAGAGAACAACGGATACCAAATGAAAACCAAGAGCAAAAAAACCCACTAAAAAACCCCCAATATTTGCATCAGTGTGACCGATAAAACGAGCTGTGCAGTGTGGGCCCTCTGGGCGCCCCCGGGAACGCAGCGGGGCAGCTGGGCCTGGGCAGCAGGGGCAGGGCTGCGCGTGCAGGTGGCACCAAGGGGACCCAACACCCGAGCACCTGCCCGGGGTGGGACACAAACGGCCGTAACGCTGGCTGTTCAGAGCCCATCGCTGCAGCGCTCGCCATAACCCACCCACCAGGACAGCACCCCAGCGCACGCTGGTGTTTTGAAGTGCAATATTGCGGGACGGTTTGGGCCAGTGAGACCTATAGCTCTTAAATCCTTGAGCAAAGTCCCCTGCAACTTTAAGGGAGCCCCTGGGAAGTCAGCGAGCACACAGAGCCGGCTTTGTCCCGGCCACCAAGAGCGGCAGCGCGTCCCCTGCGCAGAGCGGGCGCTCAGCGGGGCTGTGTCCCAGCTCCACGGCAGGGGCAGGCCCTGTCCCTCCCCAGCACACCGAGCAGCTCCTTCCAACGCACGTTGTGTGGAGAACGGAGAACCGGGGACAGCAGCACCGCCCCACCAAACCGGCAGCCCAACCGCGCCATCCCCCCGGACCCAGGGCGCCCGGCAGCGCCTGGGCAGGGACGGCCCGCGGCTCCCAGCCTAAGCCCACAGCCACACAAACCAGCAACGGGAGGTAAACACGAACTGCGCCAGTGCGATGCCATCGCATTTGTGCCACGCACAGCGCAACAAAGCTTGGGCTATTTAATCACAGCCCATGTAGTACTCATCTCTAAGAGATGATACAGTTTATGATGGAAAACACAAAGTTACCAACAGCTACGAAGTGACTGACAGTTATTTCAGGTGGGGTGAGAAAGCAGGTGACAGGGATTTGGCTTTTTTGGACCAACACATTTTTTTTTGACCAACATTTTTTTTTTTTCAATTGACAGCGAGAAGGGGAAGGGAAGCGTCTCATGACCCTATTAAACAAGCCTGGAAGGCAAGAGACTCAGACGGGTTCCTCTTCCTGCCCAGCAAGAGCTTTACTCAGCACAAACGGCCCGGTTCGGACTGTTCTAAACCAGCTGCTCAGGCCGCCCCGACTGCCAGCAACGGCGGCACCGCGGCTGCTTCGTCCCTAGAATTTCTAGATTGAGATATTTACAATATAACCCATGTTACAATTATTTGTGCCTCTAAAGGCATGAAAAAATAAGATAAAACACAGCCTTTAATTATAGATACAGGGTTTAGGCGAGGTGAAATGATGCAGCAGATCCAAACTACTCCCTATTTCTTAAAACAAAATCCATATTTACATAAAAGTACACTGAGGGTCCCAACAATGCACCTTAATGAACAGGCCTGTGCAGCAGATCAGATCCAGCCCATTGGATCACTGACCACGTTCAGATTTCCGAAGACCTGATGTCAACTTGACCTGAGCTGTATCTTTATTAGCAGAAGGCTCACCCTGCGATCCCAACTCAAAGGTCGATATTCTAATCTACGCTCCAGGAAAGCCCGGAACGGGCACACATCTGATGATTCTGTGACTCACTACTCCCTATCTCACCCATTGTGTTCCGTGTGGTATTTATGAATCGAGACACTTATGGAGATTAGTTTCACAAAACTTAATAAAACCTAATCACTTGGAATTATAGACATTCACACTTCAGCTGGAGAAATAATGTATTGAAGAAGACAGTAAAACGAGATAGCGTGCAGCACTTACTATTTTATTGCACTCATCTTTGTACACATTATCAGTTATTTCCACACTACTTTATTTACACAGAATCTAGATTCTGCTACTTTAATCATTCACTGCTGCTTAAATAATATTATCAGTGAATTGGCTGCTTTATCAGCTAAACTGGTAACCAGGATATTGGAAAACTCGAGCTTTTATCAATATTAACACTGAGATGAAAGCCAGTTGCAAACAGATTGCAGTACAGGTTAACCATCATTACTAATTCTCTTGTCTACATCTGTCCTTATCACTTGGAGCAGTTCTCATGCCACGTTCTTCTCCATTCCTCCCAACACCTCCACCTCCCAGCTGAGAGCAAGATTAAATTGGGCCAGGCAAGCTGGTATGACCCACAGCGGGAGGACACGGCTCCCCCGTAGCCCCAACATGAAGCCAATAACCTTTAAACAGACACCAGAAATCACCACTTTTCAGCTTGGACTGAAATTCATAGCACCTATCATATACCACTTTTTTTTTTAGGTTGGTTTTGTGGGGTTTTATTTGTTTGTTTGTTTAAAAATCATCAGCGATATGCAACAGCGATCACAAACAAGTATCACTGTCTCCTAAAACACACACCACCTCACCCAATTTATAGACAATTTCTATTATGAAGCACAGAAGCCAAAGACCTGCAGCGAGCTTGTGTGGTGTCCTAACGAATGACACATGTTCTTTCAGCTAACAAGGCAATTAACATGAAAATATGTGAACATTCATACACACCCAACACAAGAAGTTAATATTGCATTCAATACACATCGCAAGTGGATCACCAGTGATCACTGGTGAGATGCTTCATTACCATCCTCTTCCCTCCCTCATCCCACGTGAGCAGTTCACCAGAAAATGGTGGAAGGCGTGCATTGCAGAGCTGACTGTGCCCATTGCTGAACGTCATCCTCTTTGCCACGTCCCCTCCCGCCCACGCGGACCCCCCGGCACCAGCACCGCGTGCTATGCAGACGAAGCCGAGAGCGGGACGGCCCGGCCCCGCTCCCCTGCCCTCCCTCAGAAACTTTGTCTGCAACAGCAGCTCAGTCCTGTTCTTGTCACACAAAGCTCATATCAACACTGATACTTACTGCTGGGAGTGTTAAGCAACATTCCAGTTGTAGACAGGTTCAAGCTTTCAATGATGTAACAAATGTTGTGGAGCCCCTTTTCAAACCCCGCTTATTCTGAGACAAGTTTTTCCTTTAGCTATTTCCCTGCTGTTTCCAATTCTATCAGTAAAGCCGCATAGCACCAAACTGGAATCCTTTCCTAGCTCTTCCCCTCCTTCACTGAAAAGGCGAAGTCGCCAACGCCCGCTGCACCCAGAGCGGCCAAGGGTGCTGCCCAGATCCAGCCAGCACAGGCAGCTCCGCTCGGCTGAGGCAGAGGACCCAGACCCAGCTCGCCTGTGCCTCCAGTGAAACAGGCACCAGGGACCACGAGCTGCACGACCACACTCATGACAGGAAAGCAGCAACTTCTCTTACACTGCTGGAAAAACGTCATCATTCAGGATAAAGGCCAAACTTCACATCCTGACTTGAAAACATAATACTCTAAAACACCCAGTTATCAGTCCTGAGTTTGATGTCTGAAACACCTTTTATAAGATTGGGGGGGCCTTTTGCTTTCTGAAAAGTTCTTGTACATATTTTTGTTGATCAATGTGTTTTGTTTCCATCTCTGACAGTCTGGACAGCTATTTTCCCTCTCAATAATCCTCACTCTCGCAGTGCCTATGTAAGAGCGCCAAAATTAAACAGCTATGTAAAGAGCCTCACCTCCGAGATACTGAAAAGCCACTGAAAGACAGAAAGCAGTAACAGTTTTTGAGATGGTTCTGGAGGCACAACTGACCAAACACCCCTCTCCCTTTCTAACAGTAAGCCAAGCCTAAAAGATGGCACATTTGTTTCCAGCATTACAACAGACAGTCTTGTCCTGTTCACGGCAGTGAACAGTTCCTACTTACATATCCCAACAATAACAGAGGGTGTGTGTTCCAGTCGCAAGTAGAAGAGAAGATTGTAAAAATTGAAACAGATCAGAGAGAAGCATAAGATGACAGAGATCCATTCTTGTAGTCTCTTTCCTGGTGGAAAAAAAAGGAAAAAAGCATGTTTTACTTTTAATCTGAGAGGACATTTTGAAGTCTGAAATAACACAGACAGACTGTTCTACTGCCTGGATGACTCGTTCTGTTTGTCTGACAGGGAACTGAAACAGAAACTTATTTATCCATGGGAGATGTGCATATTTTGCTAAACGACATTCCTCTTCCCCGAGCCACTAACAGCCCCTTACCTCTGCCCTTGCCCAAATAACAGGGACAAATCAGACATCATCTCACATTGTCCTACTTTCCTTTTCCCTGCGGTTGCTGACATAATGTTCTTCCACATCACATCTTTTCTCAAATTTGCATTTCATTCAGTATTCGGTGTTGCTGCTATGGCTGAATCTGGGAACAAATTCCTGGCCTCAGATGCCCTGTAGTTAAATCACCTTATGATCTGTAATATTTTAAATCTCAGAGCTTGTAAATAAAGCTGTTGTACTAACAGGAAAAAGCATCATTCTGTATTTTGGTGGCTCTAGAATTGCTTTCCTAACATTGCAAGTATACTTGTATACTACGACCTGCCAGTCATTCTGAGATGACAAGAGGCAGAATAAGGAAAGAGAAAGAACTGGCACAAATTCTGTCTCGTACCTTGCTGTACTACTTCATACCTCTACAAAAAATCTTATTTATTGCCTAATTAAAAAATAACAACCCAAACCACCAGACACATGAGAGCACATTAACACTTTGAATATTCAGACTGACAGGGAGAAGGTTTTTGCTGCTAATCACTGCTGGATCCTCAGCAGGTGCTGATGTTGAGAGCGAGGGAACACTCGACACAAGACCCACGTGGATTAAGGCATCAGAAACAGACCTTAAATGCCTAAATCCCAGCAGGAGACCTGACCTGGCCCGTGGCCCAGGAGGACCCTGCCTGCGGGCGGCTCCTCGCACGCTCGGGAGCAGAACCGGCGTCCACCCCACGCAGGGCACCCCGCAGCCTCACGTGCTTCCCACCGGGCGGGTCTGGGGCAAAGCAACGTGTGGGGGACAATGGGTAACAATGGGTAACGGGCACGCGGGAGCTGCAGGGCACGTCCTCTCTCGGGAGCACAGGCAAACCCGCACATCTGGCACTTGCTGAGGAGACGAGCTGCTCCCCCCGCTCCTCTGGGCTGACACACTGGTCAAACCGCTCCTCCTGAACGCTAAATCAAGTCCTTCTTCTCAACTGCGCCATGTAACGAGAAGGAAACTAGGAACAAAGTAGTATCAGTATTATCTCCAATGTGCCTACAATGCAGTATTTTAAAGAAGTGAGAACAAAGACTTTTACAGTTCAGAGTTCTGTTCTAGAAAGGCCCCGAGCACATAAATTAACATCCTCTGCAGTAGCAGAGAAGAGAATCGTAAAATTAAATTAAGACACAAGAACAAGCATATTTCAAGACAGCATCAGGTCACAATGTGGGAGATTCTATAAAGAGATCCCTGGAGTAATGAAAATAAGAGTTAATTAACGCTCACTTCCTACACAAGAAAACCACACCCTGATCAGAGGAGCTGAGCGGGTAGATCCTCACGGAACAATTAGCTGACTGCGGGGAACACCAGGCTCCCTGCTAGCGAGTCCCACGAGCTCGGTTGGTGCAAACACCACTGCTCTCTGAACACGACTGTCCGGAGGCAGCCGAGCCCAGAAACAGCCCAGCTCTGGACAGCCGGGGAAGGAGAACCAGCCCACGGGGGAGCGTCAACACCAACAGCTTGTCTTCGAAGAGCACGCAAATGTAAATGTACGTGCCACATGAAGGACAAGTTGCCAAAGCCACAAAATACACACTTAAAGCAGCCCTGGAAATACTCGAGAGCCATATTCACTCTGCACAACTATATGTAATCCCCATTCTTCACAGTATCGCAGCATCATGTGCTTCCACCATAACACATCTCTGACATTATTTATGTAACGCCAGAAAAAAAAAAAGCACATCTAATATATTACCACAGCTCACTGCTGATAGATACCACTATGCATATATTACTTCAGACTTCCCAGGAACTTCATCTACAGCTAAAGGTAAGGGTAGTAAGTTGTCTGAGGAGGAAAGCCTTTTCCTTACAATCGCAGTGTGAAGGTAAAGTCAGTGATTGCTTTTCTGTAAAGCAGAGGAATCGGTCACTGCCTGGATCAGAACTGTGCATCTAGACCAGCTGAAAGGCGTCACACACCACCTTCTTTCAAAGCAAGGAAGAGACGACCAGGACAAGCTGAAAAGGGCAGACTTGCCCTGAACAGTCTAGAAAACTGACAAAGTAATGAACACATTTGTTTTCTTAACATTATTTGGCTCTGTGCAAGTAAAAACACCTGCCTTTCCAGTAATTGCCTTGAATGTGCAAGCTAAGCTGATCCTGCTGGGAACTGCAAGATGCTGGAAGCATGTCTTCCCTCTCCTAACCCTTCACCTGCAAATGAATTCACAGGGAATGGCAAGAATACCTAGAATTGCTGACACTTTGAGCTAGAAACAAATTACATATTTTATTATAAGGAGTTTGCAGTTATTTCCATAGCATAATTGAATAGCTGCAGTCACTTTATTGAGCTCCTACAAATAATAAGCTTCAGGAACACAAGGCCAAAACAAAAATTCAAACACTCCTTTGCCTCTTTGTGAGGTGCCAGGACCGGGTATCTCAAAGTAGTTCACTAAATAAATATTCTGAAGTAAAAGCTTCTGTTGTTATTTCGCTTGGCAACCAACTTTGTATATCTGCTTTTGTATGGAAAGGTTAACTTCGTTTGGTTTTTTTAAAGGAAAGACTGCTCTGGGCAGGTTCCAGTGTGATAATCTCCACCCCAGCAACCAGACACCAACTCCAGCCTCTTACTGGCACTTTTTCACAAGCTGACCATCTAACCCCTCCAGGACAGAGCCTGCTTAGCCTCTCCAAAGTTTGCTTTCAAAGTGGTGCGTTAAGTACTTCCAGAAAGTCTCGGTTTATAACTGAGATTTGTCAAACACAAGGGGCACAGGAACCCAGCGATGGATGCACAGAAAAGCGTCTACCCCAGCGGTCTGATAAAACATCTCCGAGGCACCGGGAGCCAACAAAAGGGCCCTCGATGGTACAGAAATGCAGCGAGGGGCCCAGTGCACAGCCCGTTCCCCGGCCCGCCCCGAGCGGCCCCGCTCACCGGCGCTGCCCAGGCCGGGGCGGACGGGGACGGACGCGGGGCCGCCAGCGAGCGGCA
>VWYH01001009.1:2033-170819 GCA_013399365.1 Pampusana beccarii
TCTGGCCTGCATATAGGGCCTTCTGTTCCCTTTAGAAGGGAGTCTCCTACAACCACAGCCTGCCTTTTTTTTTCTTGGTGGGAGCTGTTTTGATGGAGGGTGCAGGGTGACTTAACCTCTGCAGCACCTCCAACTCAGTGGAACCACCTCACCTCAATGTTGTTGTTTTGTTCCACTTGCAAGGCCTTATACCTGTTTTGCAAGGGAACCTGGGAGGGCGAGGTGATCACAGTAGGAACCCTCCTCCTTCTACTCTGGGCAGGAACTTGCTGCCATTTCCCCTCATTCCTGAAGTTGCTGCAGTCCACATCCTGAGCCTCTTGCCTGTTAGAGGCACCTGGGAAGGTGGGGTGGGTAGAGGGATGTTTCTCCTGCCACTCCTAGTGTGGACTTGAGCCCATTCATCCTTTTCCCTTGACTTGCCTTCTTCAGTGAGGCAAGGGGAGGAGACAGGAATCCCTGATCTTTGTTTCTTGCTGGTCTTACCTGCCCCTGGGCAGCCAGAGCTTGATCCCAGCTCCCTGATACTTCTCAACCTTTCCACCTCTTCTTGCAGCTCTACTACCAGGCTGAGGAGGTCATCCACCTGCTCACATCTCACACAGCTGCTTTCTGTCTTATCACTCTATACCAGTGAAAGGCTCTGGCATTCTCTGCAGCCTGAGGTCTGGGTGACTGCATGTTGCTGTGGCAGCTCTGTCTGAGTTGCCGCTTCCTTCCTGCTGAGTGTGGAGCACTTACCATTTTTTTGCCAAGAAAGGTTGGACCAGATGATCTTTGAGGTCCCTTCCAACCTGATGTTCTATGATTCATAATGAAACTTGTTTATCTGCAAAGAAACACACCTGTGTCTTTTGCTCTCTGCCCATCTTCAAGTCAGCACTTTAGGTATTTTTCAGATGAACAACTAGATGAATGCTTGCAAACAAACATACCATTGTTTAGGGAACAACTGTCTTACCTCAACATCACCATGGTCTGGGCTTGACTTGATATTTAAGCGTTTGCATTTCACCCCATTGCTAATGTGTGTTGCCTTAGTGATAGTTTCTTTGGGTGCTAAATACCTGTTAAATACCAGAGTATGTTCTGTGTGTTACTGTCACTTGGTGTTAGTTACACTCCTAGTGCTGATGCTTAGGCTGTGATAATATATATATGTTACAATATAAGAGGCTTTTCTATTGTCTGGCAACCTAATTTTGGCTTATAAAGGTGGATTCTGAGTAATTTCCTGCCATTTCCTGCTGGCTGTGTGGCCTGTAGAGCACAGGAGCAGTAACCAGTAGCATATATCATTTTCAGCATAGGTTGCATGGCAAAGTCAGATTAGAGCAGAAAGCTTTTCATTCCTTGGAGCCCCCCAGCCTTTGCTGGCTGTGCCCCAGGCCCCACCACGGAGCAGTAGGGCACCCTGGCCGTGGGGGCTGCAGGGTGCTGATGGCAGGGGTTTGGCTGGAGACTGTGGGCACACATGGGTGGCTGCGGCAGGGCCAGCATCCCCATCAGCACCACCACCACCTGCTGCAGCCCCAGCCAGCCTTCAGCAGAGATGACAGAGCCCTCGATGTCCCCGAGGAAAGGGTGATGTGCATGTTGTTGCAGCTAATGTGCAGGGTTTATTTCAGAAGTATTGCAAGGAAGCAGCGATAGCAAACCCTTGGCATGGTAATATCCTTCAGTTTTATCTGTTTGGCCAGTATTGGCAATTGTCCATATAAGAAAGGCCAAAAGAGCAAAACAGCAAAGATGTTTGGGCATTATATATGAAGTATGGAACAGAGATCACTAGGAAATTTTATGTAGCACCTGCCTACAAAGGATTTGGTTTAAGCCAGCTCTGTTAGTTCCTCGTGCTGAGAGTTAAAATAGCTCTAAAAGTATTTCTGTCAGAGTGAGGAGGAAAAGGAGGGAATCAAGATCTGTTATTATTACTGATTTTAATTTTTCGTTTGTTTTTTCCTACCATAAATATGATGATACAATATTACCTCCTCATTCCCACACCTAAAATATATAGCATTTCCAGTTCCGTGGAGTTTTTTTTTGGCAGAAACATTGAAAAAATCTGTTCTATTTTGTTGTATGAAAAAGAAGAAAATATGAGAAAGGAATGGTTTCTAGCTCTCCACACAATAAACTTCATAACTTTGCTGATACATTTAGTATCAAGTTTATAAATCCCTAGGTGCTAGTGAGGTAGTTTCTGTGCATCAAGAGGGGAGGGGAGAGCTTTCTTTAAAAGGTCAGGATTTTTGGTTTTTCAGTACAAAGCAGTGTTTCACTCCTGTGTTTATTTTTTATCCCATATATTATATTAGTGGTCAATTCACCAGTAAATCAATGCAACAGTACCTGTAATAATTAATTAGGATTGACAGCTTTAAATCTCTGCCATTTAAATGGCTATGAAAGCAGTTCTTCTTGGTAAAAACACCAGTGGGTTTCTGAGAAATAAAATTGTTCAGAGCAACAGAAGTTGGAATCTGCAAGTAAATAAGGTCCTTTGGAATGTTCACAACACTTGGTTGAAACTCGGCCTAGTCTTGCTAGGAGATGCTTGCTGATGTTAATAAAGGTTTACACTAAAACCTATTTCTCTCTTTCTTCCTCTCTCCAGAGACCTCTTCATGTCCTTCATCTCTAGACTTTAAGAAATCTCCTGTCAGATTCACAGCTGAATAATTGTACATAGGTGAAAGTTGAACATATTAGTAATTTACATATTAGTAATTTAGAGGTAAGAATTCCTTCAGAAACAAAATATTCATTTGATGAAGCTCAAAGGAAACCAAACAGCTAAAGGAATGGCAGCTAGTAGAAAAAGGGGTACATGTCCATCTAATCTCTGCCTTGGTACCTGCACTCAGTGAAAACTCACTCTGAAGTTCTATAGCTGAGCAGAGCTGCCTAACCTCCCGAGTGCCCAGAAATGCTGAGATGCTGTGTGTTAGTGGTCATGCTTCTGGTCTTTTTTTTTTTTTACTACCAAGTTTTCAAGTATATCCAGACAAAACAGACTGTCTGCTCTCTACTCCCCCAAAACCCCAATCCTGAGAGTAGCCCAAAGAAACAGCTAATGGGGTATCAGTTAGATGGGCATGTGCCACTCTGACCAAATAGCAATGCCTGCCTGCCTGCCTGTTGCTTCTGAGTTGCTTCTGCCACTTCAGATCTTTCTTTGTGGGCTGGGAGCTTCTTGTGGGACCTGAGCCTGAGATTTTCCTTGCTGTCAGCACGTTGCTGCTCTCTCTGTGCCTTTCCGTCCGTACTTACTAGCCTTGCAGCAGCAGAGCCACACTTTAAACAAATTATTTGTTATTATTTCAATTTCTCTTTGATATATGATTGATTATACGTGCCTGATGTTTTGTTTATTCCTGCCTGTTTTAATTCAAGTGGTAGTAAGACTTCAGTGAACTTAAACTCCCTCACTTACAGTTGAGGTGCAGTTGGATAACACACTCTATTATCTGAGTGGTTTCTGACTTCTGTCTGTCCCAAAAAACTTTTTCTCGTTGTCTTGGAACAGTTAATCTGTCAGGTGTCTCTTGTAAAGTTTTTACTTTCACCCAATTGGAAGGTCAGGTTGTTATGCCTTTGGAACTCCAGCTATACTTTTTTTTTTTTTTTTCTATTTAAAATGCTAACTCATAAAGTTAATCTGTAGAGGTACAGCTGTTAATCACTGCTTCAGAAGCTAAACATTCAATATGTGTAATGGTGTAGAAATACTGCTCACTGTTTCCTCCAATCTCGGAAATTATTACCGCACACTTCCAGTTCTATATAGAGTAACTTGCATGCATAGGGCAAATTCAAGTGTTTATCGTAACCCTTTTGACAAGAGAGGTTCTGATGAAGTGGAAGCTGCTGTTCAAGAACAGTAAATCAGAACAGCTAAGACCTGGTCTTGGGGCAGCTTTCACAGTGAAGCAGATCTCCCAAAATGCAACAAGAACGTTCCTCTTGGCACTGTGAACTGAGCTGTACTAGAAAATGTGTAGAGCCTTGATGCAACAAACTGTGTTGTCCATAAACTTAGTTAAATGTCTGAGTTGGACTTGTTGTGTTTGACAGGAGGCCTGCCGGGTTGGGACCTTGCTTGTTCTTTTGTCACACATAAAGTATATGCGTGCAGAGTAGCAGCTGTAAAAAATGCTGTGTTTTCAGTAATATTCAATGTTTTTGTTCTTCCAAGCTGTAAGACCAAGTCTAACCACTGTGTTGTCTTGAATTCTTTGTAAACGTTGAGCTTGAAAAAGCCCTTCACCTGCCCTAATGTGACCTGAGTTGGCAATCCCACATGCCTGTGTACCACATAATAGGGCTTTAGGACTGAATAGGAATATTGAATACAGGGGCAAACACAGGTGCATGACTTCTGGCTTCCTTCTCATTTGCATAATAGCAGCCAAGTAATTGAAGTGGAGAATGGTCAGCCAGCCAAGCACAAAAAAGATAAGAGCACCTCATTTAAGTGCACTGCCTTAAATCTTTTTGCTTTAGAAGTATATTTTTTCCCCTCGGAAAAGTTGGACATTGAAAATGGAGCATTTGTGAGGTGGAGCAAGCAGGTGTGTGCTGGCTCTCCCCATTCCACTTGAACCTGCGTTTGCCAAGTATTTGTGTCCATCAGTCATTGCTCCAGCCTTACTCCCAGCATTAGACTCTGCTCTTCTCAGTTGTTTTGAGGAACCCAGGAGCAGCCTCTGGCCATTGTTCATGTTTCTCAACCCTTCCTCCTCCCTCCCTCATTCTCCTGTGACATCTCTCTGTCTAAACCAGGTGGTTTTTACTAAGACAGTGAAGGAAGAAGGGGAGCAACAAGGTCCTCAATGTGTTTTATCAAAGCACTGGTTAGATCTAGGGGAAACTGCTTCAACTTGCAAGGCTGTTAACATTTATTTAAAAGTGGCAAGTACCTTATTTAGTCTATGGGAAAAGCAGAGAGTGATACTTTTGTACTTGGTGCTTCAATTGTCCTTTCAATGGAGAAGGTAGTAAACATTTTTACAGATATACTGTCTGTAGTTTGCTGCAGATAGGGGCTCCAAGCTTAGGTTTGAGATTTTTTTGCTGGGAAATTGTCAGCTGCTTTCAATATTATACTATAACTTATAAATTCATATCCTCTGAAGGGCTGTACTTGGCCTGGAGACTGAACTGTATGTTGCAGAGTCCTTACAGGCATGATCTTGTCTCTACTAGGGGAAAAACAAACAAGAAACAACAACAAAAAGCTCCCAAACAAGTAGTCATACCTTAACCAAAACCCTTTTTCTGGTTGTTTGTGTGTGTGACATAATGGTTTCTGTGGACAAGTTACCTCACTTTCATCTTATTTATTAAACACAGAACCAGAAAGAAACATTTTTCTTAAGGGCAATATAATTATTTCTATACATTCTTTGGAAAGCTGTGTTTTTTCTGGTTACTTTCATAAGCAGAAGACTTGGAACCTTAAGCACTACTTCTCCTTTTACTAGTAGCTGTAGCATTTGTACAGTACAAGAGTAGGTTATAGCAGCTGTACAGGACAGTAGACTCTGCAGACTCAGTCTGCTTTTGCCATGGGTGCTGTTGAAAAGTTCTACAGCCCTGCAGTGCTATACAAATTTTAGATTTGTTTGGAAAAAAAATACTGTTTTTCTAATCTACAAGTATCATTTTCTCATTTGATAAAGTCGTTCTATAAGATTCCATGTGCAATCCTCATTTTACTTTTTACAAAATGTTACTCTTTTTTTTCTGTTTTACTTCTAAATTCGATATTTTAAGATCATTTTCTCAGTAGTAAGTAAAAACAAGAATTAAATTAGAGCAAGATTACTTTTTTTGTGTATCTCTGACCTAATTCCCTAAGATGTTGTAACTTTCACAAATTTCCTCCCGTTTTTACAGCTGAGTTTTGTGTCTCATTCTGTATCCATTTGGTATGAGTTTTGGAGGAGCTATTGGTCGTGGAGAAAAATGAGCCTGTGAGGGTGGAAAAATAACAATCCAGCTTCACTCCTCAATAGTCATGATTCAGGTGTGATACTAAGAAGTCTTCTAGATGCCAGTTTCACTTCTTGATGATGAAGAAGGGAGGCTGTATTTCTCTTGCAGCTTTTTGATACCTTCTTGTGATACAACCTGACAGCAATATGGACCTAACTGCTCATGGCGCGATACCTGAACAGATGGTCATATTTCTCCAAATGGCTCTTTTGCATGGTGTTGACATCTGAACCAAGGTCTCATGGCTGCTCTGACCTGTGTGAGGAGACTGGCTTGGCCTGTGTCTAGTCCAGCTTTGAAGGAGCAAAAAGAGATCCCCAGACAGACCAAAATAAATCTCCTTTTCATGCGCTTTAGCCCATGTGTTCAGTGTGCCTCCCAAAGTCAGGTGCTTCTGTCTCGAGTTAGACTACAATTCTTCCGTGTAAAAGGTACAACATAGAGGACATGTAGTCACCTTTTCTGATAAATTGTGAGCTGTGACAGCTGCACTGGGAAAAATCTCAGAATTTCCTCCCTTCCTTGTAGGCAGCAGTGTATTCTAGCACCTTAACCAGAGCTGATAAAGGAACTTTTAAATTTATTTATCCCTATTTATGTATTTATTGTTTATTTATTTGCCTTTATTTATTTATTTTTATTTAAGTTTGTGATTGTTGGATAAGTGACAGGACCAGAAGCCTTAATCACTCCCATGTAACACCATGTTGCCAGTAGCTCAGACCATTTGAAATATCAGTGCCAGTGTTATGTCAGGTGTGGGCATCTCAACACAAGCTAAATTTGCAAAAGCTCTGGAAACTTTTCAAGGGAAGTGCATGAGCAACTCAAATTTTTCTCTTTTTTTAAAAAAATAATTTATTCCATGGAGTTTCAAATATCATGTAATAAGTGTAGTTGTTGCTTGTTCATTTTATTAAACAGTGAAATATTTGGTATTAAGGTCCTTAGAAAGCTATTTTCTGTATGTTTGATTATGTAACCGGCAATGAAAAAATTTACAGCAGATTTTACAAATGCTTACATGCCTCAAAATGTCAAAATAGTTCAAAGTTTAATCTTCTCTCTATATATAACTTCCTAATTTAAATCCTTGATGACTGGGTTCATTCTTTTTAGCACAGACACACATACAGTAAAAATATTTTTTAAGTGAAATTGCACAACTAACAAAATAGCACATACCATGCACCCCAATGTCAGTAGGCCATGAGCTGTTCATATGAAGATCTTCAGGTTAGGGAGTGTTCAGAGGGCTTGTATGGGAGTACATTTAGGCTGCAGAGATCTCCGAAAATTAAAAGGACCCTGTGAAACAAGGTCACACTGGACCCGTTTCTGGCCATGGATACACTCCCTTCTCTTGAGATCAGCATTAAGCTCATTGCTTCTTGTGTCCTCATAGCCAGAGCTTGTTCTCACTCTAATTGAAGATCTTTCACACTGTTTTAGAGATACGACACTTTTACAATACACAAGGTCATGATGGAGATACAAGAGATTTTAAGTTCATTTGTATTTTACTCTTAGCCATACCTTACTGCTTAGGTCCACTGCTCTTGCGATGCCATACACCTTATGTAGTAACATTGCAGACTGTCAGCCAGAGGCTATTTATACAAATGCTGTTGCCTAGTGTCATTTGATGCCATTATTTTAGGTTTAAAGAAAGTTAAATAATTGGTTTTTCCTTGCATCATTGTCCTTGTAAAATATAAGAAAATTCATTTGATAGTTTTACCTTTTGGTGTTGCTTATAGCAGCTTTATAGCAGCTACATGGAAATGCAAGTTAACACAGTATGTCAAGTTGGATAGTAGGATCAGCAGACTTTATTTGACATACTTCACATAGAGAAAACATACTTGCATACTTCACATAGAGAAAAACAAATACATATCTAATGTCTTGGAACAGTACTGAAGTAATAGTCCTGCCTCAGGACACAATGCTGTAAGTGCACAGCACTGGGAGGTTGAAACTTCAAATGTTTTAAAATAAAAAACTATGTGTCTCAAGATGAGGGAGAAACTTTGGGACTGAGTTCTTATGCTTGTCTCCCCACTAATCCTGGGGCAGGTGTTTGCAAAACACAGCTGCTTTGCAGAAGTTAGGAGAGAATGTACGTTCCAGTCCAGCTTTTTGCTAAACTGGAACGTGGAGTGTATTTTTGAAAGAATAACAGTGTGACTGTTAAATGTTCTTCCCATTATCTCAGTTTGATAAAAAGCATTCTTCAGGTCAACATGGCTCCCTAAAAGTTAAACTACATTGTTCTGTTTCCAACTGTGAGCCCAGAGCTCTCAGGAAAAGCCCACATGGTAGGAGAGGTAAGAAAATAAAGTGAAGCCCTAGGGAACCAAAACAAAATGGAAAAATGCAGTGCAGCCTGTCAGAATAAAAATCAAGGAGCCCTAACGCAAGTTCAAAAAGACCTATCCTTTTTTCTGCTTCACTAACACCTATCGGTGAAGACCAAAAAAGCATGCTGCAAGCAAAAGGCATCTGAATTGGGAATGTGAGAAGGTTGTGTGGGATGGTGGAAGATTGCAGAAGCTCTTAGAAGGAGGCGAGCAGGTTGGAAGGAAGAAGATAGTGTGTAAATGCACGGTTTTAAAAATGAGACATTGGAGCATCATAAAGTAATAATTGAATTTATGCAATTAAACCTAGCAACCAACAGTTAATAGTGTTAACATCACTAGGAGTTTCTGTACCCAAACAAGTTCTTTTAGAAAAGCAGCCCTTTCATTTTTGTGAATAGTAAAGTTCTTCTGTATTTTTCTCTTTCGACCAGGCTTTGCTGTGTCTGGGTATTTGGTTTCAAAGCTCACCAAGACAGTAGGGTTGTACACAGCACCTACCACAGCAACATCTTACTCTTCCTATGGGCCTGTACCTATGTGTTGGAGGTGATAATTAAAAATATAATTGGTAGTGACAAGTCCAGGTAACTACAGTTAGCATCAATGCCTTGGAAAGAGATAACAATACCTCATGAATAGGGCTTACACTCTAAATCATCCTTCAGGAAGTGTGCTGAAACATGAACTGAATGGTGGGAGTAGTTTCCAGAAGTGCATCAATGTTACAGTTATGTGTGTGATGCTGGAGTTGCATACATTTCTGCTAATAATGAAATATTCTGTGCTGTCCTTTTCAAGGGCTCTTGTAAGCTGCCCATTTGTATGAAAAAGCAAAGGCATTCTTGGCATGTTTTCTGTACTGGTGTATAATTTGAAATCCTCTAGCTTTATGCAGGGCCCAATCCACAGTTTAGGAAGTAACTTTTTAAAAAATAGATTTAAACAGCAATTTTGAAGTCATGGCAAATTAAGGAACTCTCATTAGACGGGAGTAGTGTGTGTTGGTTGCTAGAGAATTCCTTGACACCCCTCCCTGTTTGGAGAACTCCCTCATCTTGCCTGGCAGGAAGCTGGAAGAAATATTTACATGGCCTTCCTGAATTCCTAGCTAGTCACACCCCAAAATTTCAGCCTGTTTATGTGTGGGGGAACTTCTGTGGAGTGGAATGCCTTGATCTTTTCTTCTCAGTCTTCTGCTTTAATGGTAAACTAGGGTGCAGAGAATGCACACGCTGCTGTGGCAGGGGGAGAAAAATCTCCTTTCTTAAAGGCTGGCTAGAAACACATTCTCATACAATGTTCCTACAAGTGCTGCATCTTCCTAGTGAATATGTGGCCTTTTTCAGGTGAGAACCTTGTATAACTGGAACTTTTAAAAAACAGTTAATTGCACACATATGTCTCCAGAAGCTTGCCATTCTTTATCTACAGTTTATTTAAGTCAAACTGGTTTTCTTAAACCCTGTTCAATGCAAATATATGTTTGCAGAAGCTTGCAATTCTTTGTGAAAAGTTTGTTTAGGTCAGTTACTAATTGATTACATTTGATACCAAAATGAGCCTGGTTTGAAGCAGTCTTAAGAATATTCATGTGACATTTTTTACTGGTTTGTACCTTAGATGAAAATCTCCCTGAAGGTAAACGGGTGCATTTTTTCTGTGTGGGCAAGTCCTGAGAGGAGAGATGGACCTCTGAGCTGGGATAATGAGGCATAGAATGCACATCCCAAGGGTTAAGAAGTGAAAAAGGCCAATACTCAAAGAAATAACATACACATTCATGCAGTAAATAAAGGAGTGAATCCTTGCCAGTTAAAAAAAGGGGAAAGTCTACCAAGTAGATTTTTGTTCCTACCTCAGGAAAGGTGAATGCTTGCTTAGATGCTGGGGGATGCTCCCAGATCCTGGAGTTTTAGAGTTCAGGCTTTAGAAGTTAGGTTCCTCATTCTCTCTAACACTGCTCTTGTTTTCCAAATTTATAAAGGTTTACCTCAGAATAGCCTGAGCCTATTTCTGCTTTCTTTGTGATTCAAATTTAACATTGATACCTTCTGTTTTTCTTGATCCAGTAATAGTATATATTTAAAACTGTAGATTTATAAGAGGTTAAAAGTACATACATGTGATACAGAGGACCCATTTCATGTTTTGTTTCTGTACTTACTGGTCCCATGAACTTTTCTTATACTTCTAGGCCATTAGGGACATTGTTGCAGGAATAAAATGATGTTGATTTATTTCTAAAAATGTTTTTATAAATAAACAAATGTTTCATACATTTCCCAGATATGACTCAAGAATAATTTTCCCTTATTTTTTTGGGAAGGGTCTTCTGTCCCAGTTTCCTCTTCATTACAAAAATTAGTTAATACTGAGCTCTACTCCAAATGGTCTTGCCTCTTTATCACATCAACCATGATCTGTTGCATTACTCATGTTTTATTCAGTCCTAATATTGTTGTTGATGGTTTTTCTTGCAGACTGTAGTAGAATCAGTTTATTTTAGTAAAATTCAGACATCTTCCTCTCCCCATGTTTGTAGATGTTGAAAAACCTACAGAGCAAGAGGGGGCTTTGTCACTGAGAATAGTGTACAGAAAATACGTATATGTCAGACGATTTCTTATTTTCATCTTGCATCTTTCAGAAGTTAGACTCATTGAAACAGACCCCAAGTAGTCAACATAGCAAGTGAGGCACAATGGTGCGCTTTTGGAATTATCTCAAGGACTGTGAAAAACTGCTGCCTTACACCTGTGATGCACCTGTGCTATTTTAACTCTGTGTTTTAACACTCTATGATTTTTAAGCTAGACAGGGCCACCCAGTGATACCTGCTGTTTTTCAGAAATAGTGCTTTCAGATGTGGCAGAAGTAGTGATATTTACTAAAAAAGAAGTTTTATACAACTTAGTGTTCGGAAAGTGGTCAGTGACTCTTTAGCTGGCTGTTGAAGGATGGAAGGAAGACAAGGTTTTTAAAGAAAGCTGAAGTTTCTTACTGGAACATAAGATTTAAGATAATAAAAGCACATAATCTTTAGGCACCTAACCCTTCTTCTGGTTCAAAATAGGAGCCACAAACTTCAAGTGAAGTTGGCTGTAACAGTTGTTAAACATGGACTTACTGTTGATTTAGTATTAAAATCTGCCAGAGAAAGGAAGTTTGGGAATCTAGAATTCTTAAATGGACAGAAAAAGGAAAATTTGATACTCCATTTCTTAACCTTCTTTTGTATGTAATTGAGGTGTTTAAATCCAGATGTTACTCTTTCTTTTTTTTATTTTTACGGTGCAGCAGATGCACTTCTGAAACAACTTTGAACCAATGTACTTCTGGATAACAGCCAGTAAAGTGGCCAGAGAACGATCTGATAGCTTTGTATCAGAGATTTGAAGCTTAGATGTAGACTCTTTACTCAGTTTAAAGCCATAATAGAGAGTTTTTCTCCAAAGGGAGTTTTTCAGTTTTTGTGGCACTCTTTTATTTGAAGCTTGATGCAGTATACACTCGATAGATTCTGTCTGCTTATTAATAGATTGACAGATGCTGCTGCTTTTATTGAAATACTCATATAGAGATAGTGGGGGGAGGTAATAATCTTTCTCCTTTCAGGAAGATCTGTGCTGAACTCAGAGGCACTGGCTTGCCTTGGGTTGCCTGATACAGAACTTTCTGATCAGCATTTACTATTTTAGGCATTAAAAGGGGAAAAATTCCCAGTGAAGTCACTTTAGTGTAAGATTTCAAAAGTCTCTGCTTCCTTCTTGTGTGTGCAAAGTATACTGGAGTGAGCGTAATGATCCCTGCAGATGGCAAAGGCTTTTAGATTAGTCTAAGAGACTTGTAAAAACCATTTTAAAGAATCACATTTTGTTGAGGAGGGTTGTCCAATATTCAGTGCTCTTGTCCATCTGAGCCATGTCCTGTTTTTAATGAGAGAGTTGTAGGGTGCTACGTTCAAAGGCTAATGAGTAATTTTTTGTGTGTGGTATCCTTTCCTGTGTGGTTGTGTGTGTTTGGTTTTTGACGAGCAAAATTGTTGTTTCTTTTCATGCTTTGTGCTTAAGGATACAGAAAGTATATGGACCCTACCAAGCAGTCCAAGTATATGGTAGTTCATTTGGTTAGTTGCTGGCTGAAGAATAAGGTATAAAATCTATTTAAGTTTATGTTAGTACACTGTGATAATTCGGTATTCTTAGGTAAACATGACTTTGACCGTAATTCTGGAAAAATAAAATAAGCACTTAGATTACTCCTGATATATAACTGGAAATGTGTGTTAGTAGAAGTCACTTTTTGATAAACTGCTGTTATATTGCGCATCTGCAGTAGTGATGAATTTTGATTAGTGGTTTAAGGATATGTAAAAACAGAATAGGCAATAGGCAGTAGACAAATTAGTAACAGCAGGGTGAGGACTATCTCCTTACATTTACAGAACACTTAACCCAACAGTGAACCCAATGTCTGTGGTGATAATTATTAGTAGCAATTTTACTTTTTTTTTTTTTTTTTTCTAGGTGGCTAGCAAGTGTAGGAAAAGAGCTGAAAGATAACTTTTTGCGGGTCCTGGCAGAAAGAGAGGAAGCCAATCGGACCGGAAAAATTTCTGTGAGTACCTTTGAGATCACAGTCTTCTTAACAGCTTAAAAATCAATCTGAATAGGAAAGCAAGGTATTTGACAGGAAAACTTCAGGTGGAACATTTGAAAAAGTTTATTTGATTTAGGAGAGATTCCTTGGAACCTAGAAATTCGTTGATGATAATTTTTTTAAAATAAGCAAAGCATGTGAAAATGCTGCCCAGAAGTCTACAAAAGGTAAGTGATGAGCTGAAGGATACAAGAGGAAAAACATCTAGTGAAGTATATTTTGATTTCATAAGAAGTTGTAGATTCCTGTCTTGCAGAATTAATTCCCATCTATGCTTAAAACAGGAAGATGCAGCATGATTGTGAGGTGAACCTCTTTGAAACTCATTAACATCAGTGCTATTGGAATTTCCCTGCTGAGCTTTGGAGGGGTGCTTGGTATGTTGTGTCTGAAACATGAATATGGCCATGTGCCTCCCAGCTCAGCCAGGTCCTACACGCTCGCAGAGATGTCTGTGCTGTGCTTACCCATGCTTTATTTGATCAGGATAACGCTGGCAGATGCCATTGGGAATCCTTCCTGTTGTATCTGTCATTACCTCACAGTGCTCAGGGGACAGTGTTGCTGAAGTTTAGAAATTTCCACTTGTAAATGTAGCCAGATCAATATCCTTCACTTTAAAGGGAAGATGGTCGGCTTGGCTTTTCAATAGCTGTGGCTTTGCACGAAGAAGAGTTGGTGCCTGCGTGCTGTACAGGAGGGAAGTTTCGGGTTTCATGATTGAAGTTCAATTTGCTTCCATGTAAACTTAGTAACACAACTGAAAATGAGCCTGGAGTGGTCATCCTGGTCTTGCTGCTGTGTTTAGATGGAATAGTGCTGTTTCTTGCCTTCTTTGTAGAGGAGCAGGAGCCTGGTTTTCTGGCTGTTAGATTGTCCCTCATTAAAGAAAAATAATAAAAGTTACTGCAAAGGCATTGTGGAAGTCAGAAGTGATCGTGATCTTATTTCATGGTTCTGCTTGCTTAGAAAGTTGATCAGGTATGCACTAGTGATTTTTTTGTGTTCCTTCAACTCTCCTAATTGAAGTAAAAGCATAACTCCTCTCCCTTCCTCTGTCAAATAATTGTAGGGTCAATATTTATTCTTTTATGGCTAGCTAGTTATCCTCCAGAATTTACAGAGGAAATATTGCCTGAAGTGTGGTTCCACAATACATCTGAGCAAGCTTTCTCATGAAGCTTCAGGCACCTTGTGGTTTCAGCTGGCTGACAAATATCCTGGGAACTGTACTTGGGATATTTAGAGATTTCTGCAGGATAAATATATGACACAAAAGGTTAAATATATGGCAGAAATGAGACAGGGTGAAACATTGCCATGATGGTTTAGCCCTGGAAATGGAAGCACTCTGTGACTTATTCCATAGATTCACCATTTAAAAAAAAAGGGGGGGGGGGGGCGCAATTGGTAATTGTAGCACCTTATTCTTATAGGTCCCTTTCTGGCTGTAGTTTTCAGAGTATCTTATAAAAGGAAATGTAGTTTCTCCGGTTTACAGATGGGGGCATTACTGAGTTACGCAGAACCCTTTTCAGCACAGAAAAGCACTATCACTTTATACTGACAGTTTTTTTGCTGACCTTATATAAAAGCAGCAGGGCTGAATCCAGGACTTCGGGCTGGCTGAGACCTCCTTGCAGATTCATGACAGGGTGCCCTAGATCATAGCTCAGGAGGAGGAAAAACCTCAGGCCCCTCACTATGCTGACGGGATGCTGTGTGGATCTTGGGGTGGGGAATGAAATGTGCTTTTCTGTTATCTTAGAGGGCCTAAGGAGGAAACGGAAGAGTTGTGGTTGGTAATAGGCATCGCAGTCTTGGGGATACAGTGCAGTAGCATTCATTGAACGTGAGACTGGATCCAGTGAAGTGTGGGAACTCCTGGAAGCTTCTGCTAGAGATTCCTCTCTTTGGGTGAAACTTAGCCCTGAGAAACCTAGACAGAAAAAGGTAGAATAGATTCATATGCTTAAAATGATCTTTTAAAACTCCTTGGATTTTCTAAACCCAAATTATACAAACAAATGAGTTTTTTCAGGGATTTTTTTGATTGTTTCATTTTTCTGGTACTCTGAGACATGTCTTTATGTGTTGGGCTAGTTTGGATATACCTCTGTGCTCTCATGCAGTGTATACTTATGCTGCTGTGGAAGAAGATATTGTAACAAGCAGGTGGGGGCCACCACCGTTGTGTTAAGTAGACCTTGGATTCAGGGAAGAGCTAGTAAGGTTTTAGTGCTCAGCCTGTGTAGTTACATGTGGACCTCTAAAAAATAAAGGTACATAAGTTAGTGGCTAGCCTTTCCAATTAAAATATAAAATAAATAGTAAAGCTACCATCAAAATGAAGACAGCTGGTCTCAGTTCTCAAATTCGCAGGCCTCCTTCAGTGATAAAGTTTCTAGGCCCTCAAAACAGCCTCTGGTTATGTATCAAAAGTTTTTGGAACAGTTAGTGTTATTACCAGCTATTCAATACATAACTCGGCATAATGAAGTATATCAAGCATGGAATATCAGCCTCAACTCTGACCCACCTGCAGTTTGCTGGTTTACGGGAGAACTCATGATGTTTTCTTAATACACTTCAGTACGGGAATGCATTTCAAATAGTGATTCAGAACATAGGCTTCTAGGCTGCAATCATAAATGCACACAGAAGACTTTTTTTTTTAATTGTTGCATACCTAATGAACCAACAGAGAGAAGGCATTCCTGTGTGAAACTATGTGTGTTCGTTCGTTTGTTTTTAACTCGACAGTGCCACTTCTGTTATTATTACTGCTTTAGACTATTCTATACATTTTAAGGGATTGCACGTGGGCTCTAAGACCATGTAGGCTGGTTGCTGAGAAGATGAACCTACCCAAAGAAAACACTGCTTATTTGGAAAGCTAAAACTGTTGCCAAGCAACGCTTATGTTGCAAGATCCTGCCTGTGCTTAGTAAGTGAGGCACTTCAATGGTTTCTGTGCTTCTCTGTTCAGTAGGTGATATCTAGAACCTGCTCCTCCTTGTGAGATAGGCAGTGCAAGCTGTGGGGCTTGCTTAAAAGTCCCACAAGTTGGTGTAATAAACTAAAGAGATGCAGCAGGGAGTTATCATATGGCTTCCCATTCTCCTTTGAATGGGACCACATGACAGTAGCAACTGCAACTTGGGTCTATCTGAGCTAATGAGCCAAGTTCATTAAATCCTTGGGATTCTCTACAAAAGGCTGGTCAATGTAAAACTAACTTTTTGTAGTCCATCCAGGTAAGGCTTTCTAAGGCTTTGTGGTCTACCTCAAAAATCCCCACACATGGCAATTGTCAGGATGAGATTTTCTGCTGTGATTGGTGGTGGTCCTCAGGACAAGAGGAGTTAATGATACTTGATATGGTTACCTGCTTTAGAGCTAGACTTCAGGGTTACTGCATAAATTTGAGCTGAAAAAGAAAAAGTCTAAAAAACTTTTCAGAAGCTGAATGAGTGTGATCTTGATGAAGTCTTTTGTCATACTTTGCTCTAGCATCATCTACAGCAAGGCTTGGCCATTTTTAAGGGTTAGCAGCACTTCTGCATGTCACAGTGACAGGAGTGTTGCATGTAGGAGACCAGGTCTCGATGTAGTGAACAGTGTCCGTGCTCTGATCTGGTGTTTGTGGTGTGAGCTCTACTGCTATGTCAGGACCCTTAGAAATCAACCTTTGCCAGAAAATTATTTTCGCTTTGTCTTCTCTTAATATATAGTCAGAACCAAAACCACAAAAACAAATAAAAAAAAACCAGCAACCATAAAAAAACCCCACACTCAAAACCACTACCCAACAATAAGAAACATGAAGACAGATCAAACCCAACCAAAGAAAAAACAACTAAAAATCAACCCAACAAAACCAAAACAAAAAAGAAACAAAAAAGCAGAGTAAAATGTGTCTTCCTTTTCTCACATACAATGGGAGGAAGAGGATTAAAAAGCCTCCAATCTCAAAAACTGCACTTTACCTGCAGGAAAAAAATTCTCAACTGTGCTTGGTCGCTCTGTGTGTCTTCATTAGCTGAGGTTCTTATGTCCTCTCTGTTTTGTATCAACTTTTGGAGGTCATCTATTTGTCAAGTTGGTCTTGGAGGTTAATTCTCTAAAATGAGCCTGTCGTGACAGGAGTGCACAATGCTTGTATTTGTTTATTAACAATTTCCATTTAAAAATTTGATCCAGAAGAGTTTGTAAGAGAAATAAGGTGTATGAGTAGAAGCTACTTTTAAAAAATTAGTTGAGGCTGTGGGGTAAGGAAACAAGTGACTCCTGATGGATTTTGACAGTACTGGTGAATTCTCCACGTCCTCATGAAATTCAGTGTAAGCCTTATGATCAGATGAACTTGGCAAGCAGACAGATCTTGACTTCTTTACACAGGTGTATGTTTACCCTATCTAGCCCTCACCTATACTCTGGTATGCATTAAATATTACTTGTTTATTCAGTGTGATAAAGGGCTCTGTGGGTATCATAGTTTGTGTTTACAAAAGCCTTAGGAAATTATGCAAGACTCAGGAACTCCTTTTTGTGTCCCAGAGCAAGTCTCGCAGTTACTGTGTGAATACCTTGAGGCTGATATTTTGGGAGAGAGGCTTGGGGTAATGGGACAGAGAGGAAGACTACAGCTACACTGTAGTAGATATCTGAAAACATAGGTACCCTGTAAGCCTCAATATGGATTTCATGGCTAGGGGAAAAAGCTCTAGTTATGGTCTCAAAGGCATCAGTGTCACCATCAAAAGTATTTAGGTGCTTCAAATAATTAGGTGGAATTTGTTGATGGAAATTAGGGACATTAATAAGCTAAGGATTCATTCCTTCTCCCCCTGATCCGCTGATTTGGGGGGAAAAGAAGTAGATCCCACAAATTAAAAAAAAAAAAAAAGGTGCAACAAACAAAAAACAAATGAAAGCAAAAAGACCCCAGCAAACAAAAAGCTGGTACTCCTGTCCTCAGTTTAATGAGAACTACAACCAGGAGATCAGATAAAATTAATGCCTAGGAGAATGGAACTTTAGGTTTTTCTGTGCTGAGTATTGGCTGTGAAAAGAGTTAGGTGGCTGGGCCTTTTTGCCTTTGACATGTATATTATAGAAGCTGTATGAAAGTACTGGTTACAGCTTGTTCCTTTAGAACCATTCAAAGAAACCACTGTACTTGACTCAGAAAAACTTGTGAATTAGGCATGTTCTAGTATACCTGTTTCTTGTATTCAAAACTCAGTGAAGCATAAGATTGTGTTGTATATTACCAATGATATTGTGCTGACGTGATCTTTTTTCCCTTTACTGTTTCCCAACATCTGTGAAAGGTTCCCTGTCAAGAAAATGAGAGTATTATAGAAATGTTTATTTCCCTTTTAACTGAACCCATGTTTGTCTATTTAATTAATCCCTATGGAAATTGCGTAAGTCATGCAGGTAATCATAACTTCATTTCAAACAAATCACTCTTGGCTTTGAAATACAAAATATATATCATATTCCATTTCATTGGAAAGAGTGTAGTATGAAAGAAATGAAACAGTGTTTCCGGGACTTAGATGTAATATTTGTCTTTCATCTCTTGACAGCTTAGTATGCATTTTTCCCCAATTAAAAAGGGGTAAGGACGTCTGGCAATTGTTACTTGATGAGACTTCTTGTGCAGATGACAAGCGGAACCTTTTTTCCTTATATTTTCTCTCCAGAAATGATAGGTGGGATTTTCTGCTACTGTTTGTGTACTGATGAATATTTGGCAACAGGTGTAATGAAGTATAAAAGCACTTGGAACGCTTAGAAATTGAGTCAATGGATCCAGAGTCCTCTGAACCTCAAAAAACAACTGTAGGGGTTCTGGCTGTACATTTATGGTCTAGTTTTATTTCTGTTATTTCACTTGTAGGATCATGAAGTACTGGCAAAAGAGAAGGGATAAGAAATCAAGCAAAGAATGTTACTTGAAGTGTTTATACAGCACGCTAAGACAGCTCTTAAATTCAATATGATTTTTCTTTGTGTTTATCAAATCTGTTCTGGAGAAATATCTGTAAAAAGAATCAGTCAAGTTAATTTTTTTTCCCCAAGTTCCTTCTCCATCAGTTGTAGGTGCAGTATCATGTAAAAAAATCATTCTAGTTTAATGTATGGCTTGTAGATTGTTTTAAACGCCTAAGAATTGCATTGTTAGATAGAATGTGTTTTGCATCAGAAGGCTGTAAAATTTATACTCCACGCAGAAAAGAATGTGGAAGAAAGAGGAGAAATACAGAGCATCTCATATTTCTTTCTTCTTTTCTGTATTTATTGAAAGTGAAACAAAAATTAGGAAAGCTGAGTACATTTTATAGAGTACATGAATTGTATCATTTTGCTGACACAGCAGCCGTGAATAACTGCAGATTATTTGCACTGTGGCAAATGGTCGTGTTTCAGATCAGCTGACAGCAAGGCATGTGGTGTATTACTTGAATTGTTTTAGCTGTCATCAGAAGACCTCTAAGTTCACTTAGAATTCCAATCAAAATGCATAAATATATTAACTGCTATTAATCCAAGATCAATTAAGCTCCTTTTAAAGAACTTGTGGTTGGTTTTATTTGTCTCAGCAGGAGCTTTTGCTTCCATATAAAGACAGCTTGAAAGGGACTGATGAGTGATTGCATACACGTACTACTGAGGGTGTGACTACATTTGCATTTGAGCTGAGATCAGGAGAGTGATTTTGCAACAAGTCTCTCAGTGTGTCCCACTTAATACTCATTGATCTTGCATCACTGAGCAATCTTGGAATGCACTAATTGGCTTTTTGGGAAAAAAAAAGAGACATTAAACAAGAAGTTGGTCTCTAGGAGCACCATCCTCTTACAGATGTTGCGATCAGACTAGTACTGTGATCCCAAGATGTGTGTGTTGTGGCAACACATGGTCTCTGTTGAATTCCTGAAGACATGTTCAATGATTGTCCAGTGCAAGTGTAACCTGAGGTCGCTACTGAATAGGACCCAGATGAGTGCAAACCCAGTAATGAATAACTGGGGAAATAGGTTGCATTACAAATGCAATTATAGATATATAGATCAAACATACATTGCAGTTCATCTTACTGTATTTATGACAGTAGGCTGTGTTAAGCACTAACACATGGAATGGAAAACTTCCATCGTGGCCTATCAGCTTGAAGAAGTAAATTTCTCGAAAGGAAAAGAACTCCTTGAAGTGGGTAAAGTTTTGTTGAACCATCAAAGAGCATCACTAAAACACAAAGAGGTGATCACAGACTATAGGTAAGTTAAACCAAACCTAACCATTTTGTTTTCCTAAAGTAGCTATGATTGGTCAGTTCAGAAGACTGATTCTCAGTGTCAGCGTACTTGCATGAATATAATTTAACAACTAATACGAGAAATATTTCTGAAGACTTTATTTTGTTTTCAAAGAATGTCAGTTGTGTGCCTAAGTTGTTGATGGAAAGGAATTTGTCGTGTGTTCATTTGCATTCTTGTCAATTGTGTATATTAAAAAAAAGCACAAGGATGGCAATATAAGTGACTATATAAATGCTTTAGCTAGAAAACATGTTTTTAGAGACTCCACATACTCAGATTAAATTCTTGACTGAAATACACATGACTGTTTAGTGACTTGAATGTGTGATTCACGCTCCATGGTTTACTCCTACTTGGAGGTTCAAGGGATTTTGGTGAGAGTGTGGGATGTGGAGTGTGAGTCCTGATTTGATGGCAAGACGACTCTAACCTCTTCTGACAGTGAGAAGTGGCAGTGTGGCTGCTGCAAGCTGAACCACTGCAGTTTTCCGTCTCTTATGCTTAAATATTCTTGGAGTTGTTAGTCTGTCTTGTTTTTAAAGCTAACTTTCTTGGTCTCTGATGTTGACTTGCTCGCAAATTTGTTTCTCTAAACAGAGCTTGCTTTCTTCATTAACCCTTAGCTTATTAAATATTTTGAAAAAAATGCTATGTTTAAAGTCAGAAAATACCAGTTTGAAAAATTTGAATTTAGATCGTAAAATGGCAGGTTTACCCTAAAGAATGTGTGTTTGTTTTCTGGGATATTTTTCTGTAGGATCCTTGGACAAAGCAGAGAACATGTACTAGCTGGCTGCTCACCACGTCCGTCAGTGTAGTGTTTTGTCTACTTGGAAATGGAGGTTGAAGTTGTGCTCCTGCTGTTAGTGGCTATTTTGACACCATTGAGCTAAAGGAGCCAGAACCGCTGTCTGCTTTCTGTGTGTGCTGCTGAGTTATATTCTTCTTTGAGACAGCACTATTTTATGGAAAAAAAAAAATGTCTTCTGTGTGAATAAGGACCTTGGGTTCCATACTGATCTTGGTACTTCTCCGCTGCTGTCAGCTGATTTCCTCCTGTGTTGTTGAACTGGTAGCTGAATTTTATCTGTAGTCTGCTTCATGCTCTCAGCAGTAGCTTTTTGCAGGTGTAAATGCAAGCCCAGTGGGTGTTACAGAAATTAAAACTGGTTGCATGCAAGATCCCAATTGAAAGCTGGGAGATACTTCTGGAATTCAAGAGATAATTCTTTACCACTCCTGGGCACATAAGAAGGAAATCTTGTGAATGCTTTTATGGAACACATTGTCTGTTCTTAGTAAATAACTAATACCACGTGATTTAACTGGGAAACCTATTTTCTTAGCATGCACATGTTTTAAGAGGCTTTCAGTGTTCGTACTTGGGCATCATATTTCAAGTCGTATGTGGTTTATAATGTTAGTTTAAAACAAATAAGCAGTGTAATAAAAAGATATCTGGGTAAGCTCAGTAAAATATGATGGTACTTAAAAAAATTTCCTCTTTCATTTTTGGTCACCAACTTTTAAAAATCATCATGCCCACATTAGTATTTTCAGCTCTTGAACTTCAACAATAGGAGTAATTCTCTTTTCCTAGCTATAGAAAACAAAACCATCTGGCTCCCTAATGTTACAAACACAATGAGTTTCGCATTGTAAATGATTACCTCTAAAGGAAACAATGGAGAAAGGGGAAAGAGCTGATGCATAAAAGCTTTTAGTGGAAATGAATGAAATAAGCAGCTATTCTGTCAACAGATCGTTTCATTTGCTCAAATTAACTAATAGTCTGATAAGTGAGACTTAGTGAAAACCAGCTGTAAGAAAAGATATTCAAAGTATTACTGAAAGAGGCATAATATGACAGCTGGAATGTGAACTAATGGGCATTAAGGAGGTTCGGTATATTATAAGCCATGTTCCTAAATATTTCCGTACTTGGAGTTTGAGTGATGTTCTTGGCCACCTTGCCTGTTAATGTGAACAACTTTATAGCTGTACTTTGTATGTGCTGTGGACTGTTGGATGTCTCTGAGAACAGAGTTTGTTATGAGGGGAAATTGTTGGGTTTTGATAAAGCGATTCCCTGTGAATTTTTACTGACAGAGCCACCTGGTATGATGGCATTCGATCAACAAGTCATGACATGGTCATACAGATTATTGCCAGGTACCCAGTGGCCTCCTAATTCAAACCATTACAGAACTAGTCAATACAGCATATGCTTTCACTATGATGTATACTTTTTGAATTGTAGTGTAATAAATGACACTAGCATGTGCATAAGGTATGCCTACAGGTTGTTTCTTGTAGACCTAGAAAAGAGTTGAGGTCAACTACATGCAACCCCCCCATGAATGGCAAAGAAAACATACATTGGTTTCATCTCACAGGAACTTCAAATGTGGTGTCACTGCAATAAATGGGAGATGTATCACTTCAACATTTCATGTTGAAGTCATACTGATGGCAGTTGAAATAGAATATGTTATAAATAATTGAGAATTGATAGCACCTATTATCACTTTAGGAACTGTTGTTTGCCTTTTTTTGAGAGGTGGATGGAGCTTAAACAGAACTGAGACAAAGCTGTTGCTTCAGTTCAGTTATATGTGCATAGATGGATGAAGTGAATAGTCTCAGAGTTTGTATGACTCATTCTGAGTTGAAAAACATATTCTGCCTGTTTTTGAGATGTCTGTGTGGAGCCCCATTATAGATTCAGACAAATATCAACAGATAGATATGCATTCACAGATGAATATTTGTCAAGTACTGGAATATGTTTCCAATTCTAGCTTTTCAAAAGGACCGAAGGAGTTAAGTGCTCTCCTCTCACCAAAAGCATGAAGTACCCTCCAAGTCATGCTCCCATTCTCACTGCAGGCACTGTAGGAAAAAAGTTCACCCCTAAGCTTATTTAGTCTGTGCTTAAGACAAATATTTTCTGATTTAGGAACAAAATTACTACTTCTTGTCTAACACCAAAATGTTGAGATAGGACTTCGGCATAGATCTTAAAAATATTTATGCGTATTGCTTAAATGTGCTCCCTGGAGTAGTCACATTGACTGTAATGGGAGTTTTAATGAGAAATGCCATAGATTTCAGTGACACTGTTCATGACAGTGTGGGTGGCAAGTCTACAGTGCTAGTAGGGCTGGATCTATTCAGTATGTTACACAGCAAGGTAAAAATACTGTAAGGTTACCTGCATTATTTTACTTGGAAACTTTCATATCAGCTAATAGCTGGTCTGCTTTGGGAGTGATTTAAAATAAGCTTGATGTGTCATTGATTTTGCTCAAACAAAATGATATAGAAAACCCATGGGTAATAAGTTATCAAATATTCAAATAGATGTAGCATTATAGAGGATTGCATTTGTGTGTTTGGGAAGAGCGGCTGTACTTTGAAAAAAAGTGGGTTTTAAAAGATCCATTAAAACTAGGAGTGTTTCTCACACTGTATATGACCTAAGTTATCAGTGTCTTGTCTGCACACAATTTCTTTATTTGTTTGCAAAACAGGGATAGGGGAATGATTTGGCTTCCAGCCTCACAGTCATTCTGTTATGTAATTTTAGTTACAACTTGTAAAATGGTTTTTCATCACTATGTATGGTGATACAGCACTACCAAAGAACCAGCGAGGGATTTTACATAGAGAGGTTTATTCGTTTTAAAGACCAAAGTTGCTCTGTCCCATTACAGAGGAAAATTTTTAGGAAATCCAATGAGAATTTCAGGCAATTTATTGACAGCAGAACTGGGCCTCTGTTGTTGTGCTGTGTAATGTTCACAAAGCATCATCATTGCCTCTCTTTAAAGGGTTGAAGATTAATGAAATCTGTTATGTGGCCACGGGGTATAGAAAGTGATGTAACTTCCCCTCTGCCTCCCTCAAGGTGAGATACTTCTCAGCTGGAAGGGATTCCATAAGTAGGTTTTGAACAGAATAAGGATCATGCAGATGAACTGGGAGGTTGTATCGAGAAGCACATATATCTCCAGGATATTGCTTTCTGCCAGACACCATGCTTGGAGTTCCTCTGCTGCAGTATTCTCTTCCTGTCCTTGCTGAAGTCGCTTTCTGTCTTTCTGTATTTTATTGTCAGTAACATGGATGTCCTCTTACATTACTGTTCTGTAGCTGTTTGGGTAGCATACCTGCAGGAACTGAACAGATGCTACAGTGATGTCAGTAATGTCAGTGGTGATGAGTGACAAGACCTGATGGGTGTGTGGGATCTTGTCATTTCTAGTGGTTAAAGGAAGGGAGCGGCAAGATGGAGATCTTAGTTTCTGGGAACAGAGGGCAAAGCTTGATTTAATCCCTTTTTTTTGTGGTTAGTTTTTGAATCAAGCATTTACATGAGGACTTGGTCTGTCGCTTGATTGTAAAAGATGTCAAATGTGTGCCACCAGAGAGTCATGTTGCAAAGCAAATCTGTTTAAGTAAAAATATGTTTTTTAATGAGCTAAAACAGGCAAGAGGGGTTATCTTTCTTTTTTCTTCATTCTTTGTTTCTTTTCCTCATTGCAATATGCTGCACTTAGTCAAGAACTGACTTTGAGAGCTCAGGCTGTGTGTACTGTGTTATACAGTAGCCAACCGAGCCAAAAATCTCACTACAGCACCCTCTGGCAGAAGGTATTCCAGTGTGGCACAGTGGCTTTTTGAGCAGATTTGGGAACTCTGAAGGTTTTGTAACCACTGAATAACTTTTCAGGACCATTTCCTAGCTAGCTGACTATCTTCAAAGAGCTTCAGGCTGTCATTGTGCCCGTTTGATTCCATCACTCTTTTCTCTGAAGGAGACTCTTGGCCCTGGGACTGGTCTGAGTGTTGACTCACAAGGTCAGGGAATGTGCATTGGGACAAAGACCAGTCATAGCAGTGCCATGGCACGCACTGTCTTTGAGGATAGGAAAGTGTAGATACGTGTTTCATGAAATCCACATTCTCTGTGTGTCTGTGTTGAAACCGAAAGCTCGTATAAAGGCAGGCAGTGCTGAAAATTGCTCTTCTGTCCAGCAGGCAGGATGCTATTATGTGAAAATGAATTGCTTTCTCTTTAATGATTTGGGAGAGTACCAAGTATGTATCTCAATACAAGTGAAAAAGCAAGTGAGAGAGATTAGCATTTGTGGGTATTTTAGAAGTCGATTTTGATCCATGTTTGTTTTGAAGCAAAATTTGTGTTGCTTGGAGATAAGCAGTGCTGTATTGGTGAGTTAGATGTAAGCATCCCAAAGGTGGTTAGGTTACAAATTTATTTCCAATTGTTTTAAACTTACTTGTACTGTAGTTTTTGCTAGTCAGCAGAGCCTGCCTGTTCAGCAGCACATGAGTTCTGAATGGCTTCCCTGGTGGAGGGGAGAAACCAACCAAAACAAAACAAGAAAAAAAGCACAAAAGCATACTTTTCACATTTCCAGTCTGGTGTCTATCTAGGAAACAATTTTCACTGTGAGCAGTAAAATCATAGAACTACATAGTGTCATGAGCTGTCTGCAAGAGAGCTATGAGTAATGTAATAATTTACAGTTTAATTAACAACTTCAAAAGGAAGTGAATCTAAATTTCAGCATAACACCTGTAAATACCTGTTTATTTGTACTTAGAACAGCATTGCAGAAGCCCTTTTTGCTTAAGTATCGGACAGTTAGAAGAGATCATAATGGCTTTTGACCAGCATCCTGCAAGTACGGAGAAGGGATGCATTTTTCCCGTTATGAGACAATTATTCTGCAGCAGTCCATAAGCACTTGGCAGCAGTGTTGGGAACAAACGTCTCTTTAGACATGTTGATCATGGGATCACCGTGTGTCTGCAATGCTTCAGTAATGCCTCTTAACAGCATATGAGAAACTCTACCGTACTTAGCTTTCACAGAGCCTGTAGACTATTTCTTAAATAGATGTAGCCCTCTCGTTCTTAATTGTTTTATCATTTTCTATTTTTATGATGTGCAGTCAGTGTTATTGTTCTAATAACCTTTTTTAATTAGGTCGTCATGCAACATGTAAAAACAAACACTTGAGAGTCACATCTGCCTTACTGAAATTCTAAGTGTATGTGTTGGCATATATAGTCCTAACAACTATGTAAGTGTCCCACAAATGCCAAATAAAACAATACAAGAGAAAACAGATTGTTAATCTAAAATATACTGAAATACCAAAGGTAAAACTGTCCTTCTCCTTCCTCCCTGGCTTGAAAACAAGTCAAAGGAGAGAAACAGATATCAGATCTTTTTCATTAGGTTGATGTTTTTTCTTGAAGTATGCATACATTCCTTGATGTTTAAGTTACCTGTTTTTTACATCTCTGCAACCAGAAGGGTCACAATTTGCACTGTGAAAATGCTGCGAGAATTTACTTCTCTGGTAAATGTACGGTAGTGTTTAATGAATACCAGCTTGTGGACTCACAAACATTTTAGCGCTTACAGGGTCTTGGATTCAGTTATTGCAGAGAGATAGAACCATTACTGCTGGTGACCTTGGCTTTATGTTTTATGTGTTTGTATTTTGTAAACGAAAATAGTCTTTTAGTACTCCTGGTAATACTCTCATTCTTAAAATTAGGAATTGGCTCTTCTTTTGTATTCCGTAACCACCTATGCAAGGACACAGCTGTCTGTTGACTCATGTTGTGTAACATGATAATGAGCTTTCTCCTGTATGTTGAAAAAATGACCTAGAAGCAGATACAAGTGTCTCCAGCAAAGGTTCTTGCTGTGATAAGCTGCAACAGTGAGGTGCTATCTGCGATGTAAGCAGTAGATAATCAAATAAACAACTCCAGTCAAATCATATAATCTAAAGTAGTGGAGATAATTGTTCTGTTATTCAGGAGCAGAAAAAAACAGTTGTACATATTCCATAGATCCCAGTGGGTTTTGCTGTTTAGCAGGAAACAGAACTCTAAGGAGTTCTTGCTTATATCCCATGTCCAGGGAGCTCGAGGCTGATGGCATGAACTTCTAATCTTTCCTATAGAAAGCTGGTGTGGGTTTTTTTGGTGGTTGTTTTTGGTGGGTTTGTTTGTTTGTTTTTCTTGAGGTAAATGTATAATGTCTGTTGTGACAGGGCCCTGGCAGGACCTGACTATCATTACTATGCTAACAGTAGTTAATAACATTTAAAAGCCAGAGTTCATGAACAGATGAAGTTTGCTGCTATAGGGGTCAGCTGTGAAACTGTTGCTGACCACAGTGGGACCTGGGTTATGTGTGTTAGCATGAGATGAATTAGAAAGAATTGTTTAATAGCAGTTACTGCTGCTGGTGTGAGGGGGGCACGCTGTTGCTGTGGAGTTCTCTGGCCATGCCCCTGGTAGTGTTTATAAATGCCCCAAAGTGTTCTAGAAGCCATCTGCACGCAAATGAAAATAAACTTTGATCAGGTCCTTTCAGAGCCTGTTGTAAATCAGTATGACTCCTTTGCCAAATGGAAAACTGCATGACCCATGTGACTTAGCTCGCTGGAGACCAGGAATGTTGTTTCTGTCAGATTTTTTCCATCCTTATTAATAATTTTGAGGCTTTCATCTCCTTTTTAAGTAAAGGCCTTTCAAGTGGGGGTGAAACTACACCTGTCAGTAATGCATATTCTTGTTACTCTATCATTCTGTATGATTTTACAAAAAGAATTACATGGAGGTATGTCCTGCCATACAAACCAGCCAGCACTTGCTTTCCTTTGAGCTACGTTCAATATCTTCTTTTTTATTATCCAGTGTAAAAATGGGAGATGTCACCCATATTGGAAGACCAGGCAGGAGGGGTGCACGCATGCCTGTGTAGTTAGGGGCACAGTGGTATCTAATCTCTCTCCTAGTGCTCGAACATAAATACTAAATTTTGTATCTGAATCTTTCCCATGCCATCAGATGTGAATTTAGGCATGAGCAAGACTACACTGTTCTTGTCAGTCCCAGACTGTTCTTGGCTTGTTTTCTGCATCTGTAAAACTCCTAATTTTTTTTGGAGAGTGTGGGATGGAGAAACTTATGTGTTTAGTCTTTCCCTCCGTCCCCTACCCGCCCCGCCTCCTATATTGCACTGATTGCCTAGGAGCACTGCTGCCAAGGATCAGGCTTTGTTCTTAATGCAGGCTGGGAATGTTTGTAATTTATTTCTACTGGATGACTTAACGTGATAGTAGTTGTTGTTGGACTCCACTGACTTGTTAGCATGCATCTTTCTAATAGAAAAGGTTAGATTATTCTGAAGCGTCTCATTTCAGTGCATTTGCATGTTTTAGAGATTTCCATCTTTTACTTTTCTGTGGTTTAAGGTGTAAGCAACTTTTGAGCTGAAGGTTCATAGTTTGGCCTTTTCAGTAAGTCTATAGCATTTCTTACAGTCTTTCTCAACTATTCTTTTGTGTTGTGCATTACAACAAGGTAGATAAATTCCAGTGCAAAACAGAAAAGTTTTTAATTCCCTCTTCAGATTTGGTTTGCAAGAATGATTAATTGCTTCTCTTTGCAGTACCGATGTGCTTCTGGACTTGACTTGTATGTTGTCTGAGTGGTTGTGTAGCAGAAATACATTGTCAGCAACACCTAGATCTTGTGTTCTCCCGCTGTTCAGCCATGTGCTAGATGGGTCTGTCTTCCACTCTCAGGTCATGATGGAGAGGCCATAGAAGACACTAGGAGGAACAGTCACCTCCTTTTGGCTGCGGTCTCTACCTTATTCTGTTTGTTCAGATTTGTTTCAACTTGAGGTGAAATATATGCAGATTTTACTTAATGAAGAATATGTAGCCATAAAATACAACCTAGCTCTCCAGGAGGAGTCAGCAAGTATTACACTGACTTTCTTAGTACACTGAAATAGAGATCAATTCCTGAGGACTTGAGAGAGCATGGAATGGGGCCACAGTTTGTGTAAAAAAGGACGTAAGACAAAATCCAGAAGAAATTAAGCTTCAAATGCATTAGAAAAATTAAATTTATAAGTTTAACAGATAACACATCAGGGACTGCAAATTGAGCTGAGCAAGAGACCTCAGGTGTTGCAAGAAGAAATCCACCACAACAAAGGCTAATTGAACATGAGAAAATTGGACTCTGTATTATTTCACTCAACTGCAGTACCAGCTGAGAATTTGCCCCTTAGCATAGTTGGTCTTTTTCTTAGGTGTACTGCAATAGCCTTGTGGTACCAGTAACCTCGCACAAACAGGTGCACCTGAGCAGCTCCTATTTTGTTAACACAGAGAACAAAGTTAATGCTTTACCAGGTGCAGTTCACACCTGTGCTGGGAGCCAGGAAAGACGGTCAAGGTTCAGAACAGAGCAGCGAGAGGGCGGCAGCCTGAGAGCCGGGCTGCGGCCAGACGCCCTGCAGGACCCACTTTGGGTCGGCTCCTTGACTCCCCTGTCTGTCACCTGCCAGCTCGTTGGAGCACAGAAGTCTGGAGACTACAGAGAATCTCATTTAGCCCCACCATAAGTCTGAAATGTAACACTCGGCGTTAAAGGGACTGATCAAGTCAAACTCGTGTTGCTGGGAAGATGCAAAATGTCTCAGTTGGCACCGAAGCATCCAGAGGACTTGCCCTATTCTGAAATGTTTGCTTGGATAACCTGAGCTGCCAAGGCTGAGAAGAGAACACAGGAAACCTGATCTAATTTTACAGGTGTCTATAGACATACATATCAGATATTCAAGTGTATCACTGTTTAACAGTGTAATGTTATATTGCTTTTATGTTTGTTTAGAAACCAGGTGTGCACGAGGACAGTTTAAGAAAATCTACAGACCTGGCAAATATGTTTTCTAATCACCGTTTTGGGAAGTTCCTGACAACATGTATTTGTAAGGTGTTTGCTGAAATAATTGGTAGCATCTATACTTAAAATGGAAGTAAATGTCAGCTTCTGTGTGGTTGTTTCATGTGGAAAGCAAATCAGATGGGAAACTGAGTACTGAAACTCCTGAATTAAAAGGGAAAAAGCTATCCAATAGCTCTGAAGTAAACCAAGTAAGCCTGAGTTCATAATCACTGCCTCAGTTATCGTGTAGAAATGTATTCGTTCCATTCTCCATAAATTAGTACTCCTGATAATTTATCTTGTGTCTTTTAGTAAACTCTTTTATACATGGTTGACAAAAAGAGAACAACATTAATAGTGTGCAATAGTATTGTCAGTTTACTGGCAAAACAAAACAGAAAAGAAGGAAAGGGTACCTTGAGTGAATACTACTTTCCTGTTAGAATCTGCAGAGAAGCTTCAGTGCAAGCCCCACAAAGAACACATAAATAGACACATTGCTTTAAACTCAGAGTCTGTGTTGGTGTCAATCATGCACACACCTGAAGGACAAGCTGACAGTTTTTTTTGGTGTGAACAGTTGTCATTTTATGGGTTCCTTTGGGTTCCTTTCACGTTTGGTGGTTTTTTGTTTTGTTTTGTTTTTTTTTTTTAGTTGAGGGCTCGTACCACCTGATTTCCAAGCACTGCAGAGAACCCTTGCTTCCCTTTGTGTGCAGTCTGTGTTGGGAGAATACGTAGTCCATGTGCCATCGTAACTGTACACTGATTTTCAAAGGCAAGATAGTGACAGAAAAGAGTTAATAGAGTATGTACATGAATACACAGGTACTCAGTGAAGCAGGGATCTAAAGAGAAAAAAATGAAAGGTTGGGAAAGAAGTGCCAAGTAAAGAGCAAAAATTGCCAAGCCATAGGTGCAGGATGACGTGTAAAAGCTCATTGTAATATTCACACAGACAAACTCACTGTGCAGTTCTGGAAGCTGGGCAGGGCGGTCATCCAAAGTAAACCATCGTTTATCAGGCTTTTCTGCCTGAGTAAGGCATAGTCTTAATGCCCTTTCTGTTGGGGTCTAGCAAAGGAACACACTGAAAAACAAAAGGCTGTTGCTTCTTAAACAGGAGAATTTATTTATTTGTTTGTTTGTTTGTTTATTTGTTTATTTTCCCCTCCTCTTGATTTTCCCTCCCCTTTTCAAATTATATCTGGATAAGGCTCAAGCTTTAGTCCTCTCATGAGTGGTTATAAAGCTATGTTAAAAATTATTTTTGGTGAAGTGGCTGTTGCATCCTCAGAAGGCACGTCAGGGACACTTTCTTCCATGTGTCTCATATCCATGTATCTCTCTTTCTTTGCCTGCTGAGCATGGAAGTTGTTTGGGACAGGGAGTACCTCTTGCTCTGCTCGTACATGCTCGAAACAGTTTCTCATGGAAAACTGGGGATGCTCCGCAAATAAAGGGAGTTTATTTAGCTATATTTTCTAGTGTCAGCACAATTCCTTAGAAAAGGGCAGTGGCAGAGAAGCAGTAAGCCAAGTTTTAAATTCACCCATGGTCTTGGCAACTTTCAGCAGTTCTTGCCTCTCGCCGTATAATTTTAATGGTTCTCATTTCCTCCTGTGTTACACTTCTCCATGATGTCTCTGACTTGCCCGACTCACCAGTCTTGTGGTTTCCAGACTAGTGCCTGATTCATGATGTTGCTTTTCAATTTTTTCATTTACATCTCAGTCATGTCTGTAGCATTTTGTTATGCTTCAAGAGACGGCTTCTCTTTCAGAAAGCGTATCTATTTTCCTTCAAAGAATAATTTTTAAAGTGTTAGTAGTACTGTGCATAACGCCTGTTTTCAAATAGTGTGTTAGAACTCTTGGCTTTTATTTACATTAGTGTGAGTAGGATTTTAGTCCATAGCTTCTTGCTTAATTTTGTGCAGAAAAATGCTGTTGAATCTGTCTATAATTAGATTAGTGGAAGGGATTTAAAATTATGCTAGAAGAATTTGTTTAAGTAGCTCGTGTGTGTCTTGGCTAAATTGCGGTAACATGAATTGTTGCTCAGAGTAATTATTAAAAAAAAGTGAAAACGAAATTGAGATCAAAATGGTTTTTACCTGAGCTGCAGGAGGGACATGCGCAAGGGGAACTGTTCTGCTATTGGTAACAGAGCAAGTGAAATTCTGATTGCTGAATGGATTTCTTTGGATACACAGACTTTTATGTGGTTGGTATTTGTTGGATTTAAACCCAAGACACTTTCTCAGTGTTGGTGTCGGTAGAAAGAATGAGCTAAACAAAAAGTTGGCTGGGCTGGACTTTTTCTGAAGATTTCTAGTGTTTAGAAATCTTATATCTCATTTTTTTCCTACCTGTTTTTTTTTTTTTTTACTTTTTTTCCCCACAAATCTTCTTTGTCTCTTTTGTAAATATTTAAGTCTTTTTTTTTTTAATTGCTGAAGCCAAGAACATGCATTATGTCTGCTGTTGCTTTGCCAGCGAGCTTGTGCTGAGTCAGCGCACCCTAAGGCATTTCCCATCCAAGCAGGCTCATCCAGGGTGCTCTTTCTGGCCGGCCAGCTCAGTGCTCCCCATGGGGTGTTGGAGGCAGCTGAAGCAATTACACAGCTATAAAATAAGGACTAGTTCTCTTGAATCGCTTAGCAGGAAGTTAAACACGGCATCAGCAGGCTTGGGAAGTATGACTTAAAGGTAATAAGGACATGCTAGTCCTGACCTGCCTTACGCTGACTTACATGGCATTTTTATGTCATTTTAAGAGTTTTTACGTCATTTTAAGAGTTGTATTAAAATGCACTGTTTGCACAGAAATGGGTCTCTTAAGTAGAGGAAAATAAGTACAAGTCCCTCCTATAAATTTATATTACTATTAGATCCACTAATTTCAGGTTGTCTGCCAAAAATAAGCTCAAGAAAATTCTCAGACTTTCTATTGCCTGGTCTATGGGACTCCACTTCTGCTTAAAATCATTGATTATTAGATAGCTGTTGTCAGCAAGAGCTAAGAAAGTGGTGGTTCTGAAGTACCTGAGAGTTATGTGTAGTGGACGGATATTTTTCAAGAGCTGTCCAAACATCTCCAGCACAATGTGCAGAATTACATTGGCAGGTAGGGGCAAATGCAGTTCAAGCAGTGTGTGCAACATTTCAGATCACTGTGGGGCAAACCACATTTCTTAAAGTCTTTCCAGCAAAAAACAGCACCGTATCCAGCTGCTTTACATCAGCCACAAGTTCTTACCCTGTGTGTTTGGGGTTCTTTTTCTGTTGGATTTCTTGTTTCAAATGCAAGAAGTCGATCCATGGCATGTATTTACATATTCGATTTGCTAAATTAGCTAATGTGTCAGAATCAAATAGGTGAAGCTCACATTAAGAAAATCTTCTGCAGTGCTTTCTTGGTTTCTCATGAGAGTCGCCCTTAAAGAACACTGGTCACTGTGTGATAGTTTGCAAACTTAGCATTACTTACAAATAGTAATTAAAAACATTGGGAAGTCTGCTTTATTTTTATGACTGCACATCATATTTAGGCAAAATAACGTGAACTTCTTGTTGATTTTTAACCAGTTGCATAAGTTTTTGCTATTAGCAAAATAAGATAAAATATAAGATTTAAACTGTTATAAACCATATAACTCAGAGTTAAGAGTAGGTTCACTGAGACCACTGATGTTAAAGAAATTTTCCAGCCTCATCAGAATGATGGGTTGTCTTTCATTGCACAGAACACGGCGGAAAAACTTCCCTTGCTTTAACTCGGAGGAATGTTATTTTTTTTCTTAGATTTTTTTCCTCGGAACCTATCCATTAATTGCAGAGGAGTGAAGTTTGCGATTCGTGAAAAACCTTAGTACACCAGAAGAATAATGGACATTCAATAAGTAGTAACATATATCAAAGCATGCTGAATGTCTCTGTTTTCATGTGGGCAAAGCTTTTGCGTTTAACTTTTAAGCAGAAATTCAGCAGAGCCCATAGAAGCATGCTTAGTTATAAGCACACAGACCTTTCTATGCAGCCGGCTCTGTACATGTGCTTGAAGACAGGCATGTGCATAAGCATCATGCTGATTTGTAGATAGGTAATGTATATAATGAAAGTTATCCTTTCCCTTCAATGGTCCTTATTTATCTCCAACAAAATTCCTGCTGTCCATTTGAACAAAGAGGACCCAGAAAGTGGTACAATGTGAACTCACTGCCTTGTAGTTCCCAACAGATCAAGCATTGTAAATGAGAAAGAGAATAGAATATAAGAAGTGTTGTGCTACATTTACTGATAGTTCTGTAAATGAAAAGGAAGTGGATTTGTCCTAGTTGGAAAAAAGTGAAGCCCAGGGGTGGTTCCTGTCCATTTGGTGGGATTGGCATTGGGAATTATAGCGAGTGTGGTTCTTCGTGAGGATTATGTAGTATGGGTGGCTTCTCTAACATTAGCTGTTGGTTTTGGGTCACTTCAGTTGGTCCAACTTCAAGTAATTTCTCACTTTTCTTGTATAATCTTAAATAGAGTCTTGAAAGAGATGGAAACATTTTATTTTTCTGTGTCATTAGTTGCTTCTTTCCTTTAAAACATGACGTTTGTCTGGGTTTGGGGGTTTGTTATGTGGAGGTTTTTTGTGTGCATGTTTGTTCTGTTCTGGTTTGGTGTTGTGTTTTTTGGTTTGGGAGGGGTTTTTTGTTGTTTTTTTTTTTTCTTTTGTTTGTTTGGTTTTGGTTTTTGTTTGTTTTGCTGGAGGTGTCATTGACAGATACTTATTCACTCTTCCTGAAGATTGATATTGAGGACATAACAAATGAACAATACCAAAGACTTTTGAAATTAATATATGGGGAGATATAATCAGGCGTATCAATTCTCTCCTTCCTGCGTTTCCTTTCTCTGTAATTAAGAGCACGTTTCTGCTCATGGAATAATTCTGTGTGTTTATTAGAACAATCACTTATTGAAAACTGGAATGCTAAATAAACTAAAGAGGAAATTAATTGTAACAGGGAATAAAGGTTTTCTTTTGGGTGATATTAATACTTTTCTTACTAAATAGGAAATTATATATCCATCAGTTACAGAAGTGTTAGAACCAGGTTTTGGCCTAGCTCACAAACTTCCCCAGAGGAGTAAGGAAGAATATAACTTGTGTGGGCTATTTAGATTAAATGTAGCACGTGGAGTAAAAGTGTAGGACATAAGAGGTTGGGCAGTCGTGTCGATAAAGAGTCAGTTTCTGCAAGATAGTTGAATGTTAGCAGAAGTAATTTGAGAGAAATCGGATTGGTTTGTAGTTGAGGGAGAAAGCAGGTAGATGTAGCAGAACGAAGTTAAGTTTGTGTGAGAAATACAGCAGAAAGGTAAAGTCTCTTTGAAGATTTGCAGGTTGTTTCTTTTCTGGTAAGGGAGTTTGGCTTCTCTTCTAGGTTGCTTTTGTGATGAAGCTACTCTTCTGAGTTACAAGTGAAGGTTTCGATATTGATAGAATTGTGCCACAGATTCTGTACAGCATTAGGAGATGTCAAAATAGATGGATTGTAAGAGCAAAAAACTCCTTAGTCTTACATAAATAATGATGAATGAAAGTGGTCTCTTGCTCTCCAAAATAGAAATACCACAGTAGACATCAGGAGAATAAAAATGGACTCTTACCTGCTTTTTATTTCGTCTAATCAAACTGGAAATGTTAAAAAGTCATTGTCAGCAGTTGGTAATGGATACAGTGTAATGTACAGTAACAAGCAGAATTGATAGACAAGCATTTTCTTTCCTCGACTTTGGAAAGCAATGGTTGTCAATGCCTCTCCATTTTCCTGATGTACTACACAATGGCAGCATTTGTCTCTGGTTTGTAGACCCAGAACATTCAGCATTGAGCAGACCTTGCTCAGCTGAGGTAATAACCTGGTCAGTCATGCAGCTGAAAGATCAAGTTTAAAGTAAAAATTAAGAATTCCCAGCACTATTGTGTTTCAGCCTCATGTGAAGACTTCCACTGCCTGACCATTTGCCCTTGGCATGAGCACCAAAGGCACGCGGGGAGGTTGGTGTGTGCTGTCTTAAATCTTGCTCCCTTGTCCCCTGAGGGCAGTTTCCCAGCAGATCCTGTTGACTAACTCCTTGAAGAGCTGTAAGTTTGCTTGGCAAAAGTTCAGGGTCCTGACTTTGCTCTTCACCTGTCCCACATCCCTCAGGATGAATGGGTGCAGCCACCTTCCTCTATGCAGGCCTTTTTCCTTGTGAAGTTCGTGCTCTTTTTGGATGGTTTATTTCCACCAGAGCCTGCTGAGGTTTATCAGAGCTGGATCCCTTCTGCCATCTCCTCTTTGTCTCCACAGTTGGCTGTGGGCAGTGCTTGGTAGCACCCTTGGCTGTCCCTGAGCTTGGTGACATGCCTGGAGTGGCTCGGCGTGCCGTGTTGGGCAGAGCTGCACGGGCCGGTGTTGGGAGCAGAGCACTGTGCTGGGCCCATGCCCTGCTGGGATGAGACATCCAGTTGGAAGGTCAGAGTAACTGGGGAGCATTTGAATGGCTTTGCATTGGAGGACACAAATTTCCTGATGGTGTCATGCAGCTTTGAGGAGTTCCTGCTGTTCGGAAGAGGAAAGATACCTGAATTTTCAACAGTATAAACAGGGATTATACAAGTCTCATCTTCTCTTTCATGGGAACTATGCATTGATTCAAACCATATAGAAACTGCAGACATAAAGGCTGCATGAAATATTACGCATTGAAAGCCAAAGAAGGGACATTGGCAATTAAAAACTGGATGTCTAGGAAGAGAAGGATTCCCAAGAAAGATTGGAGGGCCAAGCAGTTGAAGTTTCTAGGTAAAACCAGGCAGAATAATCAGTTAGAGGTAAAATTATATTTGGAAATAGAAATGTATTAATAGTGCGGTAGTAATGGATCTGTGACAAGAGGGGGCAGGAATGCTCCACAGTGTTGAAGGTTGCATTAACGTTTACTTAATGCAGGGGAATGGAAGAGCCATCAGCCAAAGAGAAGGGGAGACAATTCAGTGCACAAAAACCAATGATACCAGAGCATGGCAGGGCTTGTGCTGAAATTAACTCCAGAAATGTGTATACTCTTTTCAAAGGTTGTCTGGCATTTTCTGACAGCATTACGTGTTGTACTTTGAGTATTCACTTCATCCAGTCTTTATCTTGTAGCTTAGTCTGCTTAGTAGTTAAAAAAAAAAAAAAAAAAAAAAAGAGTAGTAAAAAAAAGGGCAGGGGAATATAGCATTTAAAAAGTGGTGACACTGTATTCAAGCCCACCGTCATGCATTACTGAATGTGTTTGCATTAAGACCACTTTTTCTACAAATTCATAGTCGAGCTTTTGCCAGGCTTTGAGAGTATATTTCTATGAAGTTTGTGTAACTGAGTGTAATTAACAGAATGGAAAATGTCATAGTAGCAAAATAGCAGGCCGCAGTATTTATTCAGCTTACATTTTTTATGTATGTTTTACTGTATTAAGTGTGACCCGATTGATACTGGAAATGCAGTGTTCTCACTGAAGTTTTTAGGAATATTAATAGTGATTGTTTATGTGCAATTAAAATGCACCCAGAACTCTTCTGATTTTTCCTATTCCTGTACTGTTTATGTACATTTGAGAGCTATACTCCTCCCAGCTGTGTGAACTCCCTGCCCATGTCTGGGTTATTCAGAGGAATGCTTTCTGGTGCCTTTGTAGGCTGTGTTGAACTGCATCTCCCTCCAGGGTGCCGTTGACAGCTTCCCTTGTGTGTCTGTTGGCATATGAGCCTTGTAGGCTTGCTCCAGTGTGCAAGGGCTGCAAGGGTTGTCCCTGCAATGTGTCCTCTGTGCAGAGCCTGAGAATGGTTTCAGACACTTGTAAATGTAGTCAGTGTTGCAGATGAATAGTTTGGAAAAGGTGTCTTGTCCTGAGCTAACCCTGGCCTCAAGACACATTCATACTCCCAAATGAAAGACCTGCTTTCTTTAAACTGCGTGAGGAAATACTTTTAAACAAGCAGCAGATGAAGTGGTACTTCCTATCAAATAAAAGTGAATTTATGAATATCTTGAGTTGGTAGAACTCCCATAGGGTGCCATTAGCTTTCAGGTGGGCAGCCGCACCGCTATACACGTAGGGTTCACCACTGCTGTGGCAATTATTTTGGCTCTACAGTGAGAAGGTACTTTAGGCTCAGTAGAAGTCAAGCTTTTCAATTACATTTGCTTTTGTTCAGACAGTAATTGCTTGTATGTCTGTGATGTGGCTATGGTAATCATGAGGTCACCTTCAGCCCTTGCCTCTTTTCTGCTTGGTTCAGGCATCAGGTTTTCATAAGCCCACTGGGAGACAGTGACATGACAGCCAGGGTAGTGGGTCTCTAACGTTGCACACACTAATAATCAGGATTTTTATTGTTTCATGGATGTGATACATTGGAAAACAGTTGATTTTCAATGGCAGTTGAATGAATAACTTCATTCAAGAACTTCAGAAGCTCTCTCACTCCTTGAAGAGGGTGGTGGGGCACTGGAACAGGCTGCCCAGAGAAGCTGTGGATGCCCCATCCCTGGGAGTGTTCAGTGCCAGGTTGGACGGGGCTTTGAGCAACCTGGTCCAGTGGAAGGTGTCCCTGCCCGTGGCAGGGGGCCTGGAGTTAGATGATCTTTAAGGTCCCTTCCAACCCCAACCACTCTATGATTTATAACCTGGGCAAATTTTGCCATTTGTCATTACATTACTGAAAAAGGAGCAGGTAATGTAACCCCACTGGCTTAAACACATTGTGTGGTTCCAGGGGAAGCTGCATTTTTGATGGCTTTGTGAGGCTTGTCTGTACGCAGTTTCTTGTGTTTCCAAAGCCAGGCCTTTGATTTCGAATAGCCTTAGGATCGGTCTTTCTTTTTAGCCTTCTTTCACATCAATATGTTTCTTGCAGATACTATTCATCCTAATATATCAAGTTATCAGGAGTTACATGTGGTTTGAAGAAAGAAATGCATTAGCTGTGTAACTACAATAAAGCTAATTTTGATATAGCAGAGAACGGATAATTACACTAAGAGAAAGGAAAAATATGTCAGTATTTTATGTATATAATAATTTTAGAACAATTACCAAAAATAAGATGTGTTGTTTATTCTGAAACATTAAATCTTATTGGATATGTCAGATTCGAAGTTCCCAAGTCACTACTTCTGTTATCATTACAAAAGTTAGTATTTTCTTAAAATGTTTTCTTTAAAAAGTTTCTAAGTTAAAGGTAGTTTTCTCAAAGCTAAAATCACAGTTTAGCACCTTGAATAAAGCAGTTTGTTTTATTTACATTCTTAGGCTTGTTTTTTTAAAAGACAACAAGAACAACAACCAGAAATGACTGATTTTAAAATCCATCCGTCAAATTACGTTTTAGCACTAAATTAGCAGTTGTACCCTCAACAAGACAAACAGTTTTAAATACTAAACACAAGCTTTAATATATTGGATAGTTCTGTATTTCTTACTTGAATCTTTCATATTATTTTTTTCTTTTAATTCAGGATGGAGCAGAATATCACATATCTAGAAACTCAGCTTGTTAACCCAGTATTTAATCTTTGTGCTGCGAGAGTGCTAATATGTAGAAAAAAATCTTTGGAATAGGACTTACTAAAAAGACAATATTTATGAGATGAAAATTATTCTACATTCTTGATAGTGAAAGCTTAATCAATCCAAATTTCAGCGGCAGAATAACCCAATTATTAATTGTAATGCAGCCAACAGTCTGTTCCTGTTAGTAAGGGAACATAAACTGGACTTTGTGTGGTCTTATTGCCAGCAGTATAATTATGGATTTGATTTTAAGGATGCATCATCTAGAGTCTTTAAGGATTCAGTCTTAAGAGTCTTAAAAATCTAGTTGAATTCCTCTTTCTGTGCTAAAGTAGCCCTGTTCAACATCCAAGCATTGGAGTAAAATCTTTTCCTGTTGACTTATGATCCTGATGAGAGATTTAATGGAACGGTCACCCATTAACTGAGTTGATGACTTCAAGTCAAGTCTTCTTGAGCTGAGTTAAGAAGAAATGCATATGATGTGTAGGAGACAAATCAGGAAAATTGGAAAGTATGGAAAGATCCCCTCAAAACACACCTGAATGTGGTCTACATGTGGTGGATAATATTCTGTGGGCTTCAGTCACACACATGGTTTTGAGATTATTACTGGCATAACCCATGGAACTTCATGAACTTGCTTATCTGTGAGTTGATTTGTTGTCTATACTGAGTTTGTTGAATTGAAGTAATTATTGCTCATAGTTTCCCCCCATGAAAACTGTTTGGTAAACCTGTCCTGATAGAGGTAATCTTAGTCCTGCGACGTGAGGAAGACTTTCTAGAAATCATTTGGACCATAAATTAATTAAAATGGAAGCTTTCTAGTGCCAAACCACAACTGCTTTCCAGTGTCCGTAATCTTGCTTTAAACTCATGCAAATACATGTGTTCTACATCTGTACCAGAGAGTTCAGCCCTGACATTCCTTCATCCCCTGCAATATTTGTGAAATAAAAGAAAAAAGAGAGGGTTGGAAATGCTTCATACAGATGGGATATTTAGTCAGCTTGGAAATGCTTCCACCACGGTTTCAGTGCACAGTAACTATTCCTGACCACCTGTGTTCAATTTAAATTGATGTTTAGTTGTGACTTATTCTACTCTCACATCAGTTAATTACTCTAGGTCTACTGTGGAGAACAAGATGGAAGGAGAAGATATTAGAAAACATAAAGAGCAGTAACACTGCAGCCTGCCATAAGACCACTCACTGGACTGACATTCACACATCCCTGGGAGGGCTTTCCCCTGAAGTTTGCTCAAAGGGGATTTCCATAACATATTCTGTGCTTCCTGGTAACTAGTCCCTTTTTGTTTAACAAGAGGAATCACTCAACGTTGTAAATATGTTGGGAATGGACTCTTGCTGTTAGAGATTAGTGGCAGAGAAATTATATGATTGCAAACAAAGCAACTTCTATTTTCCATGCAGAACTGTAACAATTGTAGGATATATATATATATTTTTTTCCTTTCAACTGGCACTTGCAGGCAATCAATATAAAATATTCTTTATCGTATCACTCTGAGCTAGTGTTGACAATTGGAGTTGTCAAAATAAGGTGGGATAAAATAAACCAAATTTTATCTGTTACTTGACACATTAAATTAGATAGATCTGTTTATAATATTTCGAGGGTCACTCATTTTTCATCATAATGGTTGTTTGCTTTTCTTTTGGCTCTGAACATTGGTGAAACCTAGCAAAGTTATAAATGTGAATAGTAGATATTGCCAAAGTAAATTGTATTGACTTGGGTATTAAGCAAAGACTATTAAGCTGTGTCCTTTGAATTAGAATATGCTTATTTCTTGACCCCGCATGGTTTGTTGCCTTCTTTTCTCTCCAGTGTGTATAAATCTAACACTCAGCACAGACTGAAGTACTTCACAGAAACACTGCTGGGTCAAATAATTAGCGCTGCTGTCGTGGAAATGCACTTCAGCAGTGCTGTCAATGGGAATTGCCACCTAGTTTCGGTCTCCTGTGTTGCAGAATGTTGAAGCCTGTTCATCTCAATAGCTCAAGACCTTGGGTAACAGAAGCTGTAAATACAACACAAGGTTCCCCCTTCTGTTGCACAGAAAACCGAGTCAGAGCTGGATGCTCCCCAGATCAAAACACAAAAAAGGAGCATAAACCTTAGGGGTGAAAATGTGGTCTTGGGTCCTAAGATTTGCTTGTTCCATTTAGCAAATATTTCTGACATCTCAGGCTTAGAGACTGGCTTTTCCCAGGAGGCTCCTTGGAAGCTGCCAATAGAAGGGAGAATAATGAGCTGACAGACAAACACTTTCAAATTCCAGTTCTGAAATAATTTGTACAAATTGCCAGTTGGGGCAGGGTGGGGAGGGTTGTGGGGTGTTTTGGTTTTGTGGGGTTTTTTTAACATATCACAGGCAGAGACATTACTGTCAAACCAAACTTTACAGAGTAAATTTATAGCAACCATTGTCTAAGATAGGAACCAATGGGGTAAGAATAGAAAAACAGGCAGTTGAATGACAAATTGCCTTTCACTGAAGATCCTAAATATCAGCGGGTAAAGTAAATCACAATACAAGATCACTATCTCCTCCTTCACAGCAAGCATCCCAAATGGCCGCAGTCGAGAAGGAATTTAGAAGGCAGATAGTGTGCTATGCTGGGACCCTGTGCTGCCTTCATGTCATAGTTGCTCCCCATTAGGGTGTGTAGCCTCAAACTTCAGTGGCGAGTACGTGAGCAAAAGATGACCACATGCTTTTTTGGAAAAACAAGTCCAAAAACTTTGGTCAAATGTGAAAAGAAGGTAACATGAAGGCTTTGACACCCTTTCTTTTTGTATTAAATAAATGCCAGACCCTCTACCTAGCCTTACCTGAGATTGCAGGTGATGCTGTAAAGCCACAAAGTGGCTTTTGTAGAGAAAGATTTTACAGTAAAACTATGACTATATAAAATTAAAATGATTACATGGTCTAGATTAGTCACAACTGTCTGTGAATTGCTTCTTGGGCACAGAATGCAGAAGAAAGAGTTTGTCTTACAACTGAACCTGCATAATTTCTCTGAATAATGTCTAGCTGTTTATTTGAGGTTGGGCATTGTTGTGCCTGTGCTCTGTGTTGTTAAGGATATTCTACGAATGCTGTGTGATCTAGGATTTTTTCTTTCTGTTTGCACGGTAGGTGACTAGATGTGCTTAGGTATCAGCTAAATACAAGTAATGATCTGCCTCTAATGCAAAAAGAAAACCATCTGAACAGCACAAAATCTGTGCTGAGTATCTTAGGCCTGATGTGCCAATTGCTTGTGTAGGTCCTTGCAGGATGCAGCCCCAAGGGCTTGGGCGTATTTTCTTGGTAGAACCACTACAGCTATTGAACCATAACTCTGAATATGATAAAGCAAAGTCCTTGAAGGAGGAAAACATGCCAGAATTGCCATTAGCTTCTGTCTTTTTAAACTTCTTTGCTATGTACATCCCATCATCTCTTTTTTCCTTACCTGGATGTGCACTCCAGTCTCGGGAGCAGGAGCTCCTTTCCACGTATGTTGGGTTCATGCATACGCTTTCAACACATTCATTTTCAAACTATGGCTGTAAATAAGAGTCTAGGAACAACTGTTATTAATTGGGCTTTGCATGAGAGGGTGTATTTTTATATGTGTTGCTTTCTAATGTTGTTTTACCCACCATGGGACAAGGATCTAAATGTGGTGAGATGCAGTGTCATTTATTAGACTGAACGATGTATTTATCATAAACAAGGAAACTTTCAGGCATGCAAACTGTTCTTGTCCCTTCTGCTGCCTTGTGGCATATTCATTATCTAGTTTGCCATGTAACAAATTCCAGAGCTGCTTTACTGGAATGAACAAGTGAAGCTGGTACAGGAGCAGCCCATGCTGCTTGATGCACTTCTCATCAGTGCTCCCCAGCTTCTCCCAGCTTCTGGAACCAAATGCTGACGTACTCTGAGCAATGTCCTTTGCTATTCTCCATGTCACCTTTCGAGTGGCTGTATGTAATGCCAGAGGGTCTCATGAACAGCATGGTCTAGAGACTGTGGTGTGTATAGGCATGTATTGCTTGTATCTGTCCGGCTATGAAGAGGGTTACTGTTATGGAAGGAAGTCTGTATAATTGTTGAAAGAACGAGTGCTGCGTAAGGAAATTATATCAGTGTGTTGGAATGATTGTGTATGCAGGCCAGGAGATCTTATGTTTATTAGCTTAAAATAGTAATATTTGGTTTATAACAGCTTCTAGAGGTTCCTTCCTGAGGCTAAGCTAGTCACTGAAAATGCAGAGGTGAAGACCAGGAGCAAGCCTGAACCAAGTAAAGAACAGGAAAGTGAGCTGTAAAGTTATCTGCCCAGGAATTTATGGTAGGAAACAGAGAAATTTAGGAAAAGAGCCTCCGAGCCCATATGTGAGTTCTGTATATTGGACTGTGCCTCCTCTCCAGTGCGGGATGTGCCAGTTGTTCAGTAACTATGTACAGCTTGGACTCGCCTACCGTGAAGACTGAGGCAGCTAAAATAAAGCACCTAAAAGTGCCTGGAAAGGGAACAATGAAGGAAGCAGGGAGGGAAGGGCTACATTAGCACAATGTAAATGCATAACTCTACATTCTTGGGAGAGTTTTGCTGAAACGTTGACTTTTAAAGAAAATATTTGGGGATTATTTTTACAGGAAATAAATTTCATGGTGTTTTTAAGTTGTATCTATAAAAAGTTAGAAAGGATACTAAGTAGACAGCACTGGTCTGGTGAGTGGGCCCAGCAGCTGTGTTGGCTTCACAAGTGTTTTGCATGTGCGGTTCTTAAAGAGCAAAGGACAACGAAAGGGGGAAAAAACCCAACACGAAACCCTTTAGTCCCCTTATCTTCTTAACCATGAAAATTTCTCCTCTTTTTTTTTTTTTTGTTTGTGTGTGTGTGTGTAGTAATTGTATCAAATATGGTTTGCATTTTTCCGTTAAATGTTTGAAATAATTAGTAAAGACTTAACTCCAAAAAGCAGCTGTTGAGAAAATCAGACATATTGAAAGCCCAACAATATTTGCAAAGTGAAATTGCAATTATGTAAATTCTAGCTACTGGATTTGTAAGCATGGGAGCCCGGCAAAACAGAACTGGAAAGCTCTCAGTTACATTGGAGAAAAATACTCATTTGCGTTATAAGGCAAAGCTGTGCTTGGCAATTTGCTTGTGAGCATGCAAATCAGGTCACGGATGTGTCCACTTGCTTCTTCTATTTTGGTGTGGAAGTCAAGTGGCTGGAAGTTTCTATCTTTAATGATTTCCACTTGTCTGCTGTGATGAACAGCTGCACGAAGTTGTCCAGCACTGTTTTGAGTATTTACTGGCCAGTGTTGATCTGAGATGAAAAGGGAGACACTTAATCTAATCTTCAATGTCTCAGTGTTTGCACTTGAAAGTTTTCTTTTAGGCAGGCTTTGAGTAAGTGCAGAACAAATTAATGTTACAGTTTGACTCTGACTGACCTTTTGAGAGTGGTTATTGCTAGGAAATTCTTGAGGCATATTTTAAACAGCTGTTTGCTGTAGACTACAGTAAGCAGAAAAAAAATCATTATTCAAAATTGCATTTAAGTATCAGTTTGAGCAATATCAGAGGAAATTTGCCCCTGTGAATTAAGTGCTGGGCTGCTTCAACTTGTTAAACAGTGGTTTAGACCAGGACATCAGCCTTGTGAAATACAGGAAAACTAGATCCAAATTTTTTATGTTAGGTCCGTTTTGCTAACTTGAGCCTGCATTGAGGCATGAAGGAAGTTCAGATCTGAGAAGAAGTAAGTTCACACCTCAGCACAGGGGCCCAAGTCTAACTTGAGGCATGAACCAACTAGCAGATAGTCACTTGGGTTCCTGAAAGTCATTGTTGCATTGTTCCTTTTCATCTGCTGAATTAGTTTCTGCTTGGGGTGGTCACTGTAGTATTTTCTGCTGCGGGGTCTTCAGAATGTGAGGGGGTGTCTTTGTGCTAGAAATATACTTCCACAGCATTTTCTTTGAGAAATAGAGTTGGTCTTTAGGGAAACCTGTCAGGCAGTAGCCTACAGCAACCTATTGAAAGATTGGAGAAATGTATGAAAATTAGTAGTTATCGATAGGACTAAGAATGCTTTAATAGTCAACTAAATGTATAAATATATATTACATTGTGATCATCCTATATACTATTGCCTCAAAGATTTCTTCTATATTGAACAAAAAATAGCCAGATAAATTATCTACCACCCACTCTTCCCCCCTCCTCCCCCTTTTTTGTTTTCTCTAGCAAAGCCTGTTTTCAGTGAAGGTCCTTTTCCTATGGGGCAACTAGGTTTTGGCTGATATTTAAAGGACTGCAGAAGGCTTGACCTGTGTGGTGTCCAGAGGCAGCACTGGTATTTCAGGATGCTGTTGATGGGCGCATCACCTGAAGAAGTTCTCAAGTTAATCTGCTGATGGTTCTAAGTTAATATAGCTCCATGTTATTAAGCAAAGTGTTGTTTATATGCAAGAGCAGTAAGAAATCAGAAGTTATATCCTCATCTGGTGCAAGTCCACTGTTTTCACTATGCTAGATTAAGGATGAAATGTAGAGACAGTAGAGTAATTGTGTAGGCTCACGCTGTATGCTTGAGAGAGTTAGAAATAGAAACTATGTCTCCTTAACACCAAGATATGTGCTTGAACAATAAACCAATTTGTTTTCCGCCATCCAAATTCCCAAGTGCTGTTTTGGAAAAATATCTAGAACAGCAACTTTTCATTTGAAATCCTGCTTGCATAGCAGACACCTTAACTTATGTGCAACAAATCAAGATAAAAATTGCTGGTGCATACCTCTTGATTCAGCCATATGCTGGGAGCGGTGGTTTTGACAGATACATTTTTCCCGAGAGACTGAAGTTAGTGCATCAGACTTAGGTTAAATTTGAAGGATCTGAGGTAAAATTCCAGGGATCCGTCCATTAGCCACCAAGCCCATACCATCCACTTTAAAACAACATGATGGGAAATGTAACCTAATGCTTGGGAATTGAACTTGTGCCAATTGCGCTGCAGTGCTACGTTCATTATGTCATACCACACACATCTGATAAGGGAAGACATAATGCTGTTGGATAAGTTCTTGTATACAAGAACTCTACAGGTCATGTAGAGAGACCTGTTTTTTATTTAATACCCGAAGTATGCAGGTGCTAATTTGAACCATATGTACATGAGGCTGAAGCCAAAGTTTGTTACAGTACAGTGAAATGATGGCCTTGCATTTCTGGGGGGCTGAAAGGAGGCTAGTTTTAGATTAATCTTTATTTACTGAAGTATTTAGGCAGGTATATTGCTTGAATTCTGTTGTTCTAGTTTCACTGAAAAATTATCTTCCTCTATTTCCTCTTTTAATTAGAAGCCTTCTTGATTCTATTTCATTTGAGAAAACATTTCTGGGAGACGCTCAGTTAGTACCAAAGTAGCAGCAAGTTGTTTGGCCGAAACAGATCCTGCTCCCCCTTGAGTCAGGGGCATTTGCCTTAAGTGTCTTTTCACCGAGTTGAGGGTTTGGTGTTGTAGAGAGGCTCTCGCATGCAGTGCCCATAGACCGAGGTAATCCTGACGCTGCTGCTTTCAGTCCCTCTCAGGGCACAGGAGCAACTCCATGAGGGGCTGCACTGCGGTGCAATACAGGCATGAGCTGGGCAGCCAGTGCGAAGTAGGTGATGCGTGTGTATATATCCTTTTGTGTGCTTATAAGTCAATTTTATATGGAGAGAGAGAGCCACCCCGTCTGAAATGTAGCTCCTTTATAAATAGTGCTATTGTCGTGCCTGATTAGGGAATTTATAGATAGAAAGAGTTTTCTCTTACATCTCTTCAGACAGCAGGAAATAAATCTTGACTATTTACATGCTTTGCTTTGTTTCAAGGTAATGCATGCAAGAGGCAGGAAGCTGCATCAGAAAGCTGCTCATTGCTTCTGGTGTGCAAGGGTGGCCAGTCGAGGAGTCCGTTCCAGGTTCACTGAGATAGTGGAGAGAAGGAAGACGATTGTCTTGCACACATCCATGTTATGCCATGCTAAGGATTATATTTCCTATATTGCGATTGGATCCATTGGTGCTGTAACATAACATGGAGTGAGCCATTATCTCTGGTGAACTTGTGCAACTTTGATGTCAGAGCTTTAAAGATGAGGCCTGGCATTGTAATGATTGTGCCAGAGGAGCAGAAGAGGTTGCAGGCTTCATGATGCAAATGCTTCTTTAGCCTGTAAGGACCTAATGCAGATTGGCATTTTTGTTTTCAATCAAGTTTACGATTTGTTGTGCTTTGCCGATTCCATCCTTCCCTGGTGCAATGGAAGAATTAAAATGTTCAACCTGCAGATAGATTATTGACAAGTTGTGGACCACGTCTTCAACATGACTGCTCTGAGCAATGTTTTCACACTTGGAGTCTGGATTGACAGTGTTATATTTTGGCTTAGTAACATATTAAGAGGCTTTCATACTCGTGAGTTTGAACCTCATTAAGAGGTTGTTGTAGTCTTAATGAATGTTAACCTATTAAAATCAATAGAGTGCTTTGTTTCTTTTGAGCTTCTGCTCATCTTTTCTTTTTCTCCTACTTCATAATATTTCTGTGTTCAAGGGATGCTATTTTGCTGTTGCTGCATAGCATAATAGCAAGAGCTACACTAATGCCTGCAGAGAATTTCACTGATCCTTTTTCAGTGCTTATTTGGGAATCCGTTATGGGGCCCAGAATAATTAAAAATAGCAAGGTTGCTTTCCAGAATGGGTCTGAATTGACCAAATCAGCAGAGTTACAGCAGTTAATACAGTTTAGAACTGAGCTGTTGTTAGTGCATTTAGCAAAAACATAGACATATGTGAAGGACTTGTTTAAAATAGGTGTGATTTTGCTATATGGTATGAAAATCAGTTTTGCCAGAGGATTACAATAGTCTTGCTGTGATAATATAATCAATTTAGAGCTAAAATGTTGAGATGCAAAATAGGCCAGAGTAAAATATGTCCTGTAAAATATGCACTGGGGGAATTCAACCTAAAATGTATGTGAGCAGATCTGAAGGCACTGTATTATATCCAAAATTAATGAACCTAGTTGAAAGTAGAAAAAAAAAAAAAAGTGGGAGCAGGGGGGCAGGAAAAAAAAGCCACATTGGCATTTTGTCTGAAATAAATAGCTACTTATAAAATTAATGCATATACCATTTTTTACCTTCTATTGCTTGTTTTACTGTCTATCTGAGGTCTGAATCAATCTTCAGTGTCTCAGCATCCTTTTGAATTCAGGGTCGCAGACAATAATTTGTGGCCAATCCTGTGTTCAAGCCTTTAATTTCCTGGTTGTCCCATTCAGGCTGTGAGCTGGACGTGTCTCATTCCATGGTGCTCGCTCTCTCTCTTTTTTTTTTTTTTTTTTTTCTTTGTTTTCTTTTTTTTTTTTTTTTTTTTTTTTTTTTTTTTTTTAGTTATATTAAAGGCAGAGGCAGCCACTGTGGTTCTGGTGATGTTCTAGTTATTGAGTGAGAAACTGTTCTGCTTTCCTGCCTGTTCCTGTTTCCTTCACTTGCCTTGCGTGCTACACTTATACCAGGTCTCCCCTAATAACTACAGAATTGCCCTCTCAGCTGGCACCGGGTTGTACCCTCATCTCTCTACAAAAACTCCGTCTTCTGTAGGGAGCTACACTTCATAATGGAGTTGTGGTGTTCTGTCAGGACCAGAAACTCTCGATCCTGCAGAACTGGTGTCAAGTATACTTTTTTTGCATAAGAATACGCAAAAGAAGCATTGAAATCATGGTTAATACGTTATCGAAGAGGTAGTTTTTAATCACTTCCCAGGGATGTGTCAGTCACCAGCAGATAAATATGAAATTATGAACTTCAAGTGTAAATTATGTTCTTCTATGAATTCTATGAATCAGAGTTTCTGCCAAGTCATCTAAAATTGCAAGGAAAAGGCTTAGGGCAGTAGTGAAGGTTATTCTGCTACGAGTGGTTTGCCCTTTTTTGTTTTCTTTCAGTGAAGACGACTCACTTCATAGAAGCTGTCATTTCCATAGGCAAAAGGAAGTATCTTTAGTAGGGTGGAATCTCTAAGGGTTTTTTCTGTCAAATGTGTGCAGTGTGATTATTGAAAGAACTAAAAGCTGAGTGATGAGGTGAGAGTGCAAAGCAAGTGCTTTTAATTTACTGTAATTGTTAACTTATACTTAGGCCAATGAACTTAATGAAGATAGACTATGTGCTGAAGCCGACATTAGTTGCACTTATTCAAACCATCAATGGGAAGGTATTTTAGCTTCGTGATTTACCTCTCTTCATATAACCAGATGTACAGAAAGCACCTTCCACATGGGCCAATAGTGTTATGAAGCTATAATAGCTAGTCTTTAAATTCTGAGAGTTCTATTGCTGTCTTCATCTATATGTACTTTTTTCCCCTCAACACTAGAGTAAAAGAAATGAAGTCTAAATGCCCATGTAGTGGGTTATGTAAACTTTCACCAAACACCGTTATTAAAATGTCTGTATGTTGGATTCATATCATACAACTATAGTAATCTTTTCCCAATGTCAGTGTGATTTGTACAGAGAGAAGTATACAGTTTCTTCTCTTTTAAAACCTACTTTGTTGTGTGTTTTTTTAGTATAGTTTATTTTGATGAATGCTCTCAGGTGTGTATACACGTTTGGTGTGTGAACAATGACTTGATAATGAACATATTTCATGTACAGTTGACCATTCAGTCTGAATGAAACAGAGGGTTAATTTTCAGTCATGTCAGTTTTTCTTTGACCACTATAGAACTGGAGTTTGGGCCTCTCTTTCTTCCTTCCCAATGAAAAAAACAAAACAAAACTAATATAAAAATAATAATAAAACCCCGATCAAACAACAAAAAAAAACCCATGATGAAAACCAGTGAGTTGCATTTTCAAGAGATGTCTTGCTTTATTAGAAGGAAATTGATAAAAATGCAAGTGTATTTTGAAACTTACTGTACTAGTTCTGTGTTACCTCTGCTTTTTTGTTTCAGTCTTTTGGACAAGAACATATTTAATTTCATGGCTTAATTCAGACTCTGGCAGGAGTAGCATAAGTATGATTTTCCAAACCTTCCTTATGCCTGAGGAACATTTCCTGCACATCAAGAACATTTGTCAGAGAACGGTACCTCTCAAGCCCATGTTGATGTTACTTACCCACATTAGTGTTGATGACCTAGATTGATAGTAGAGTAAGTAAAATTAGAAAACTTCCTGAAGGGAGACATTGATTCCTTGACAAATATCTTATACTGGATATGAGCAGAGGGATCCCCTGGGCTTGTCTTCAAATGCCCTTATTTCTGACAGCCATCAAGAAGATAAGACAGGAGAAGGTTTAAGTTTTCTTAAAAGCGTCCAGCTGGGAACATCTGTCCCTGGTACTGTGGCCTCTCGGCTTGGACAAGGAATATCCAGTTCATCTGAAAACTTTTCCGCAAGCTCTGTCTCAAAAACAGGATCACAGTGTCCTGCCATGTCTGTTGTCTCTGCAGTTTTCTTATCAGGATAGACTGATGTGCCTTAATTCCACTGTTACTCAGAAAGGCAATGGATGTGTGGCTGAGGGGCGAAAGGCACATTCACATATACAAATGGGAAAATGTCTTTTATGAGTATTTTTACATAGCTTTTGTACCGGTGTATCTTTTACATTTTTCGTCAGGATGGCAACTTGACTTGATTTTAACACAGTCCGTGACTTTGTGTTCAGGACCCTTTCACAAAATAGGTGTGTTCAAAGTTCCTGTGGCGAATCATGCTGCTTTTCTTTAAGGTGTTCTAACCTTACCTTGAAATCAGTTTCTGTTGGGCTTTACTCTAGTCCTAACCAAGCTACTTGAGCCCCTGACTGATCCTTGGGGCGAGTGGCTGCCATACACTCTGTCTGCAAACCCTTCTCCCTACCAGCAGGAGAGTGGCAGAGCTGGGGACTGATACTTGCTGTTCTCTGACAAGTTATCCTCAAATGTACAGTTTACCAGGATATCTCAGTATTTGCAAACCGTTTATAAGAGACCTCCAAGCTATTGCCAAAATATGAGTACATGTTATGAAAACATGGCAAATATTTCGTATCTGGCAGGTGTTTTGAAATCTAAGGATGGGGCAGCCCCATCTATGCAAAAGCCTTCTACAGCTCTCTGCAATTAAGTGCAACTCAGTCCTTTTTCACTTAAGCTACTATGATAGCTTTATGAAATGGTAGACCAGCAGAAGATGAAACTGGAACCATGTAGCATGTCTCCATATTGTCACCACACACAAGCGACACTGATCCTGTCTTCCCAGCTGCTGCATTGGAGGCTGTTCCAATTTGCAAGTATGTGTTGATGATGGGCTTACAGTTGTCTCTTCAGATAGCTATTAAAAAAAATTACAATTTTCCTAAAATTACTTGTGGTTGTTGCAGTAGTGGTTTTGAATGGAATGTAGTGGTCTCAATCTGATCACTACTTAACAAGTTACCCGAGAAAATGCATTCAAACACTGAGAGTTTACATTACTTGCTGTCTTTCAGTCATGTCCTTAGCAATTTCTGAGGGGGGAAAAACAACAGCAATAAAAAACAAAACACCAAACAAAGAAACAAAACGAAACTGAACCCTACCATACTGCCATTGATGTTAATTTTGATTTTTGCTGAAGTTCATGGCAAAGAGCTAATGAAAAAAAGAACATTAAAGGATTGTATCTATTTATGTCCCCACAGCTCAAAGTTGAAATAAAATTGTAGGGAAAACATCTTTCTGTTGTGCATTTTGTGTGGACGTAACCAGTTTGGAAAGGAAAAACTAAAAAAAACACCAAAACCAAGTAAACAAACAAAAAAAAAATCAACAAGAACAACAAAGAAAACACACACACACAAAAAAACCCACCCCAGACCTCTGTTTTTTAAAAAAAAAAAAGGAGATCTACAGTTGAAATGTCTGGGGTAAATATATAGCAGCATGAAGGAATGAAGGTATGCATAACTTGTTAGCTTACTCTGTAGTGTTTCTAGAAAAACAGATGTTGGCCAAGCAGCAGTTAGTCCAAAAGATTTGAGGTCAGGGTGTTGATGCTTTGCTTCGGTGTTTGATCAGAGCTGGTTGGTGGAGTTGTGCTTTCAGTTGCTTGTGGGCTCAGTTTAACCAATTGTTAAAATTAAATGGGTCAAGTGACTCCACAGTCTTAATAAGCATTCTGTTTGGCAGATTTCCCAAATGTTTAAAACACAATCCCTGTAGAACAACAATAACAAAGTTTAGGAAAATGTTGGGTTTTTTTCTTTTTGTTTGATTGGTTTTTTTGTTTGTTTGTTTGGGGTTTTGGGGTTTTTTTTCTCAAAACTACTTGTTCACCTCCAAAATACTGATCCATTTCCAAATAGGAATATGAATCCTTCCCTGCCCCCATGTTGCTTTCCAGAGAAGTGTGCTTGCTCGCTCAAGAGCTAAGTTTGCTTAGTTGAGGAGAATGCACAGGGAATCAAAGGATCAGCTCTTCTTTTGCATCCTGTTTGCCTCCAGTTGTAGGAAGTCAAGTCAGAGGTGGTATGACCTCTCTTCCTGAAGAGGAGAAAAAGGAGATGCCTCTCTCAGCTGGATCCTTCTCCACCTGACTTGAGTCACACAGCTGGAAAAGATGTAGTAAAAGGGATGAGACTGTTCTCTGTTCCTGGAGGGCAGAAGGAGAGTGGATAGTTAACTGGTATTCATTACAGTTGAAAATGGGTAAATACTTATGCATAGTCTTTAAAGAGTCCATGCTAGCTAAAAGCTAGCTTGGGATGCCTTTGACCTGTGAATTTCTCTACTGAAAGAGAAGTTCATGGCAGAATGTAGTTCATTTGTTGTTCCTCCTTGGATCCTCAGACTTCTGAGCATACAGGCATTTGCTTCTAACCCTTTAAATGAACCAAAGAAGACTGCTAGTTCAATTTTCTCCTTTCACTTTGAAGAAGTGGTCTTTTGTTCTTCTCTTCACCTGAGGATGTCTCTTCATCCTATTCTTAGCAGAGCTGGAAAGAATCAGCCACAGTTGAGATTTAGATATTTCTTTTGATTTGTGTGGTTGGACTGAAAAGACAACAGACCTCTAAATTAGGACATGTGCACACATCCAGACAACAAATGGAGCATGAAACATGAAATTCCCCTTTTCTCTCTGTAAGTAGTAAATGTTTCAACGAGTAACGTATGTCTTAGGTTGACAATGAGTCTTTCCTGCTCATTGTACAAATATTTATTGGGGTTGAGATATTTATTGGGCTTGAGAATCTTATGCGGGGTCTTGTCAGATGTTAAAAGCAGGTGGCAAATATTGACAAGGAAGGCTAAGATACCCACTGAGGCAGAGACATACACCAGTGTTGCGTGGGTTATGATGTTCCATGACAGGTGGGGGACAAGTATCCTGCAGACAAAGAGTAAGAAGGAGAGTAGAAGGTATATGGAAGCACCTGGCTCCTGTAGGAAAAAGCTGTGAACTGATGGAGTCAGGTGTTTCTAGCAGCATATCACGGTTATGATTAACTGAGTCCTTAAGAAAAGTGCTAATCTGCCAGATGGAATCCAAGACTATAAGGGTCAGGAAATAGCAGTAGTAGATAGTATTTATGGTCAGTACCCATCTTACTTTTAGATGCATAACTGTGAAAGTAGAAGAAAGTAGAAGGATCTAGGCATTGCAGAAATTCTGGCACGCTCTGAGTAGGAGTGCTTTAACATACCATGTTTATTTAGTTCATATCTCCTTTTCCTGTGAGTTATGTCAGTTCTGTTCAATACCTGACTTGGGCTGTTTCTCTGAACGATCTGTTACCACCTTCTTGATACCATGAAGAGTCTGGTGCAAGGGCTACATGAAAGTCCGAATACAGGCAGAAAGAGAAGAAATGCCACACTTGTGGAAACCAGTGGTGGCCATTTTCCGAGACGGGGAACCAAAGTGGAAACACCCAGAGAGTTGCTCCCTCCCACCTTGCGGGTGGGCAGGGGTTAGGATACCTGGAGGTGATGTGAGTTCACCTTATCTCTCTCCATGCTCTTGCAATAGGCCAAGTGTAGTGCAACAACTTACCTAAATCCAGTATATGTCTCCGTGATCTATTTATAGAAAAACTGCCTAAGATTATGGAATATCATTTTCTCTGCAAATTTTCAGTTATGATTTACTTTACATATTCTTTCTGAGACAACCACTGTGTTGTTTGGAAATCACAGGTCCTTTAGGTGCTTTCTTTTCGAAACCCTGGGACAAAGATGATATTCATCAGGTGGATGAGGTTAAAATAACCTAATAACACTGAAAACTGCTGTTATTTGGTCATGTCAGAAATGAAAGAATGATCAGTTTCATAAAGGTAGCATCAGCTGTGTGTATGTGGTAAAGCCCCCGTGCATTAAGCTATGTTTAGACTAATTTTCAAATGTAGGGTATTATTGATGCTGAGGTGTCTGTGCTGGCTTCTGTTGCTCATGATGAGAAATAGACTTCCTTGAATTACTAGAACTCTAACTCTCTTGTATGCTCATGGTGTTTCCTATTGAGCATAAATTCTCTGATCTTAAAAATCATGATTAATGACACAAGCTATGGTCACTGGCTGTGCTTAAATGCACATGATTCTCTGTACTCTAACAGTGCAGCTAGATGGAGACAAAATAAGTACGCATAAATTGCCTTTTATTACCAGCTTGTCCTGTTTATTTTCACATGAAAAGGCTAGGACAGCTGAAATAAGTACCTGGGGTAAAAAAGCCTATCTCTTTTGGGTCCCTGTGTTATTCCCCACATCCCGATTATACTCTGTAGCACCATAAAACTTTTCCATTTTGAAAAGCTGCTCAAGTTCTGTACTCAGCAGCCCCAAATGACAATAATTTTGCTTCTGGCTGTCACTTGATATCGCAAATACGGTGTGCTTACAGTGGAGCTTGGGAAGTCACACACGGAGCGCATTCTTTGGAATCCTCTTTGGTTTATCATTGCAGAACAACCCACAAAGATTTGTATTATTGCACCTGAATAAATAGTGCTCTGCACTTCACCCATTGAGGTCAGTGCACGTGGCTTCCTAGGGAGGCATTCTTTGACTCTTTCCCTACTGCTTCTGCTGAATAACAAGAGCCTTGGCACCTGTGCCATCTGACCAAATGTCACAAAGTGCATGTTTTTGATACTTATCTTGAAAGGCCAGCTGCTGGCCACCAGTAGTTTTCTACACAGCAATATTTTTCTAGCAAGCAGGAACAGCATTTGTCTACGCAGTTCACGGTTACAACTACCAGCATAGTTTTATCAGTGTCGACTTGCCAAAATTCTCGAAATATTTTAATTTCATTGTAATGCATAATAACAGGTGTACAGTGTAGTTGCCAGTTTCTGCTTGCTGGCTGGGAGAGCAAATTATTCTTTCCAAAAGGAGAACGGTATTTGATTGATATTTTAAGCTAGAAATGGCTAATAGCAAGTGCACAAGATTCAGCTCTTTAACAGTTATGGTTTGGTTGTTGTCATTTCCATATGACCACTAGACAGAGGAAAATACCTTCCTTGGAAGTTATTCTCAGCTGGTTAGAATGATAAGAAATGCTTTATTTCAGAAATATGTTTTCTATATTATTTCCAATGTCTTGCCTACAGGTTTCGTTTTTTTAACCTTTTTTTCCCTCCTCTTGAGTAGCTGTTACTGTTTGAGTGAAAAACCCTCCTTGTGTAGTTTCACCATGGCTCTGCAAATACATTCTTTAATTTAGAAGTCTAAGCAGACACAAAAGCCAGATTTCCATGGTCTTGGCTGTGGAGCCTTTTGAGGCTTACGTGATTTGCCCACTGCTGAGCTAAAGTCTGATTTAGAAGCCAAAGCTTTTTTTTTTTTCCCCCCCTACATTGTTCTTCTCATGAACACCAGACATTTGTGCTAGTTAAAATATATTGCCAAAATATGAAATTGCACCTCCTGCACACTAATGTTATGGAAGAAGTCTTAAAATTACTGCTTTTAAACAAGTCAAATGCATGTGCATATACAGTAAGAGGTTATGATAAAGATGTTATCAGACCTATACATTACTGTCTTACAGGTTCAGGCTAACAGAAGAGGATACAGTAGCTACAAGTGCAAGGGGAAGGGGCGGCATAATCCCTGACCTCAGGTCTGCCTTAGTTCCTCTGAGGCAAACGTATTTCTTTCTATATCTTTGTGGGATAAAATCATTCTCAGTAATGCTCTTTCAAAGAAGCAGTATGGGTTTCCTCAGGTACCTGGCTGCACACTGCCAAGGGCTGGAAATGGCCTTCAGCATGTTAACAAGCCTTGTAGCTAAGTGGCAATATCAGTGTGTTTGGTTTTTTTAAATTGATTGCATTAAATCCACCCCCAGGGAAGATGAAGCCCAACTTTGAGTGCTTCTTGCAGGGTGATCACACAAGTTATGTCTTAGTACTTCTCCTTATGCCTGTGTGTCATCCTGGTTCTGCCTCAGTCTTTTGATGGAGCTTTCAGCCTTTTGGTTTTATTTATGTACTTGTTTATTTAAGCCTTGTTGAATATCGCAAGTTTAATAGGCGTAAGCAAAGTCCTGCAGGGTTTCATGGTCACCAAGTAAAGAGCAGAGAGCTTGTTAACATGGGAAAATTTGTTCAGCAAAGCTCAGAATTCTGGCAAATAGATTCCGCAGCCTGGCAGCAGAATGATTTATCTTCCTGCATTGATTTTTCAATGGCAAGACTTGGTATGTGCAGCCCTGTTGGTTTTAGTGGTGATCTCACTAATGTGAAACCTCGTAAGGAGAGCAATGTAGCCTCCAAATCTGGACTAGCAATGATGACCAGTGATAAATGAAGACCTTTTATAGTACCGGATGAAGTTGTTACACTGCTAGGTACAGGAGGCTGCTTCCACACGGTGGGACAGCTTTTGGATTCCTGAGCCCAGGCTGAGCTCTCATTGAAATTACTGCAGCTTTTGCTGGAGGGAAGAATTAATTTTGGCCCTGTGTTTCCTTCTTCCTGTGAGTTATCTTTGAAGCCTGTTTCTTTCTGAAATGCCTTAGGTGATCTCCTTCTGTCACACACCGGAAGTAGGTTCAGCAAAGTTTTCCCCAGTTGCTTTTAATCATCAACTCTTTGAAGCGGCCACATAGTCTGTATGACTGTTATATGTTACCTGACTATTAGCAAAGGTTAAACACACTACCACAAGTGTAGCTACGCGTCTGTTCTGCGCATTCGCTATTTGTGATGGACAGAGCCGTTGGGCAGTGCTGCTGTCCAGTTAGATGTTACCAATGGCTTCTGAGAGTGATTTCCAGTCAGGGTAACTACATGCACAGTTTTGGAGTCCAGGTTATGCACATATTTCTCTCGGCCATATATATGAGGAAATCTGGGTTAAAATCTGCAGAAATATTTAAAACTGGAAGCAGTGGCTCAGAAGCTGTGCTGATTTATGTTGTCTGAGGGTGTGGTCCTCCTCATCCTGTTATCTGCCAAGATTTGAGTTTTAGATTCCAGTTTTTTAGCCTGAAGGTGTTGACGTCTTGTGTGTTGGAGCAGTATCAATAGAAGTGTTTCCTTGATCAAAAAATGTAGTTTACACAATTTTCAGCAATTCTTTCTCCAGAGCGAGAGTCCAGGATTCCTCTCTACATGCTCTCCAGTACTTGTATTTGGGGTCTTTATGCTCAGTTTCTGAGGGCTTTTTGAGGTTTCCTGAATATAATCCCTTTATATGCAACTTTTCAGAATGGCTGTGTTGAGAGCTGGACTGGGAACTGCAGCCAGAGTTTGCTTCCAAATGATCTTAAAAAGATGCTTGTGAAATAAATGTGGTCTGCATTGTTGTTTCCAGCAGGTGGGTAGGCATTGAGCTAAGTGATATGACTTTTCTAAGGCTAAAGGGCAATTTATTACCGTCGCTTCTAACCTGAACATGTCTATCCCAGAATAGACACAGAACTCCACTCCTGCAGGTCAAAACAAACCATTAGTGTTGCCAGAGCCTCTGAAGAAATACTTGAAAATGTGGCTGATCAATCTTGGGGGTCAGGGAAGCCTGACAAAGGGGTTAATCACTTGGAATATCCTGCAGGCATATCTAGGGACTTTGTACTTGGCTTTGGTATTTCTTTAACAAAACAAAGGACTTTATGTTTAATAGTTCAGGATAATTCTTGTGTTTACATAGCATAGTATTTCATTAAATGCTTAATTCTTTCAAAAAAAAAGAAAAAACCTGCAAGTTTAAAAGTTGCTTATGCTGGAATTCCTGGCTGAGGGGGAGTGAGGAAGGAGATTAATTTCCAGCAAGATGGCTGCCATCAGCTGTAAATTAAGAAGGGTTTGGACTGTTTGGTCTTGTCACTGTGTAGGAACCGGGAGAGGCAATGAATTCTTCCCAGGAGTCTGAAATGTTCTCCATCTGCAGGGCAGGGCTGGTTTGCAGCCGTGCTGAAGGGACACCATGCTGTGAGCTGTGTGAAGTCCAACACTCCACCATCCAATCTGTATCCATCTCTTGTATCCCCTGGGACTTTTCCTCCAGCAGGTTATCACTTCATGTCATATCTGGTGTGAAGGGAAAGGAAAAAGGGCTCATCTAGCACTAGCAACACTCCATTCCCCTGGAACAGGCAGGAGTGAGTGAGTAATCCAGAGCCCCAAGTGTTACATGGTGTTTTGCTGAGCTCCCCTTTCCCCTGTGCATCCTCTTTTGACAGCGCACAGAGCCATATGTGCTATATTGTTGGCTCACCTTAGCAAGAACAATCAGGGTTTTATAGAACCAGCCTCACATCAGATAATGTGAAGTTTACTGAAAGGGATGGATGGTGTGCCACACTTTGCATCATCTCTGAACAGTTCTTGCAGATTTTTCTCATTAGGGCACAAAGGGGAGGGGAGCCGAGTTGCTGTATAGTGGCTGACATGTCTGTATACTTGGAGGAGACTTTGCTCAGGTGTGAATTTGGGGTGTGGACTGTCAACTAGACTTGTTACTTTAAGTGCGCCCATCCGAATAAGCAGTGTGCTTCTGCTGGCTGCTTATTTTGGAGCTTTATTTAGTTTGAGGAGGTTTAAGTGGGGAGATTCATAGGTGCAGATAGAAGCGGATGGAAGTTTATCTTCGATTACTGAAAAGTTTCCTATTGAAATCCTTTCTCTCAGAGAACTTTATACACTACCGCTGAAACAGGTGGTATCAGATTGAATGATGTTTACTGTTGGAAAGGCAGAATTTACACAATTGTTTAAAGAATTTGCCGTAAAACTAGTACTATGTTTACACATCGGGCATAGAGAACTCATGACAAAAGGAAAAAGAAAAAAAAAAGAAAAAAGAAAAATAAAATACACAGATCATGTTCCAATCCGCAGTCTCAAATAAAATGAAACTCTGTTTTGTAATCAAGTAATTATCCCTAGCGTGAAGCCTGCTGTGGTTTTGAACATCTGGCAGCTCTGCAGGCTTCAGGGTGACAGCAGGAAGAGCAGAAAGCTGCGAGGCAGGGAGGTGAGGCTGGGGGGCGGGGGCGGCTGGGGCAGAAGGGATATGTTAGAAACTCAAGATGTAAAAGCTCAGATTTGCTTTTCCTGTTCTGCCACAGGTATCACTTGTTACCAAGAGTGAATTGCTTAAAGCTGTTAATAAATCTTTAATTTGGGTTGCTTCCAAGCTTAGTAAATTCAGCTTTCTGATTCCCCCTAGATATCAGGGAGCAGCAGGAGCTGGGGGTATCTCTGCCAGGGCAGGGAGCCTAGAACTGAGGGTGACAGCCTGGCAGGCAGGGCAGTGACTGGGCGTTTCCGCAAGACCCCAGCAGAACCAGCAGAGCAGGTCTGGTGACAATAACGAGGGTCAGCCACAATCCTGTGGTCGCCAGAGCAGCTCGAATGGATGAGGCAAGTCAGGTTGAGGTGGGAAGGTCAGTAGGGTACAAGGCCAAGCACCACACAAATACAACATAGCCTGGACCACGGCATCGCCTGAGCTTCTGGGGGCGTTGGGCAGAGGGCACATGGAGGAGGGCCCAGGTGTGGCTCTTGGGGGGGGATGAGGGCTTAGGGATACCCTGACACTGGGCTCTTGGCTCACAAAGGTGGCTATGTTCTGGGGATTTTCTGGTTTAATGATTGTTTGGTGTTTACTACTTATCTTTTGGTCAGAGATTGGTGTCATATTCTTCATTTTGAACTATATCAGTGCTTAGTCTCCCAGCAAGTGAGCAGGTTCAGCAACACAAATAAAATAATAAGGAAAAACAATTCCTCATTGTGGGGGTTTCCAGAAGGGGGGGGGTGCAAAGGAGGGAGTTTCCAAAGGTGCCCACTGTGTCTGAAGATCTAGGACAGAAAACAAGCCTTCCTTGAGCCAGCAGTAAAGCCCAATCTCTAACTGGAAGAATCAGTGTAAATATTGCAGCCCACAGAGCACATGTTTTAAAGAACACAGGTACTTTCCAAGGGAGCCGTGGCTCCCAGCTTGCTCTCGCTTTTCCCAGAAATCCTTTCAATGATCTGACCAGGTTGTGTTGAACTCCCTCTTGAGATGTCTTCTGGGTATGTCTGGCATTGCTATTCCCAACTGAGATACCTTATTTTCATTTGAATTAGTATGAAAGGACTTGAAACCACTAAACCGTCTTAATCACAAGTACAGTTTTATTTTGAGTGAGTCCTGGTTTAACTATATTTTTATCTCTGAGCTGCCAGCAGACAAAAAGCAGCAAAACACAACCCTCAAGATTTCCTGAGTGTAGCCATGGCAGAGAGGAAATGAGTGGCAAGGTCTTACAATCGGTGGTGACATGATGTGCTTCTAGCATCAGTGCTACCAAGTGAAGAGAATATCCTATTGAAATCCACTATATGGGAGATGTTTTGTTAACACATTTTGTCTGAGACATCTGCCAGTGTTCAATTAAATGCATGTTTAGGGAAGACTTGCCAGAAGATGTACACTTTCTAAAAGCAGTAAGGGCATTTAAACAGAAAATAGGGACAGCTGTGAGAGGTTCTCTTTTTTGGAACCAGAGACCATGAGCAAAAGGTGACTGATATCACTGAAATCATACGTGCATATTATGAATAGCAGTTGTTTCTTCGGGCTGAAGGTTGCCCTCCTGATCAACATTTCTAGAACTTCAGCTTGAAAAAATGATTTAACTTGAAAATTGCTACACTTAAAGCAAATTATATGTCTTAAAATGCTTGTTTTATTTTAGACCTACAGGCTGTCAAAAATAACGCAACTTTCAGACGTTGACTTTGATCTAATGCTACTTTTGTCTCCCCTTATCTAAAGACAAGGGCTTGTTATTCTCAATTTGCATATTTAAAATCATTTAAATCTGCTGTATATTTTAAGAAGAATTTAGTGTAATTGATGAGAGTTGCTAATCTATTTCTTGTGTATGTGTGGGCTTTAGCCCTGCTCACTGATTACAATTCAGGGATCCATCTTGATACTATTAAGGTAAATTGGAGATTGGATTTCCATGTTGATATTTTCATTTTTAACCAGAAATAAGGCTAGGAAATTTTAAAAAATTGCTTTTAATTGGCTGGATGCACTTTGGAAAGAATGTAGCTGCACTTTTGAGAAGCAGAGCTTTCCCTTTAGCCCCAGCCATTAAAGACCCAAATGTTTGGGTCAGGGAGATTTCAGCATTGGTCTGCATTGAGTTATGATTGTGGCTTCTCTGTTGATGAGCGCATACTGCAGAGGAAACACTACCTGGTCTTTACAAGTCTCTGTACAGCCAGGACATGCTCTGAACATGCTGGAAATACCCTCAGTCTCCCCTGATCTCCTTGGGTGGTACGCTGTGGGTATTATGAGGGACTGATCTTTTGAACTACACATCTTAAACGCTGCATCGAAACTGGAAGATCCGGGGTTGCATCTGAAGTCCCAATCTAGGCCAGTTCCCAGGTATGTGTAGCCTGCGCTTTGGGGTGTGACCACAGCACTTCCCAGCCCATCTCTACCCTGCCTTATGGAGAGGCCGTGGTGGTTGCTTGGCTTGGGGAGCAGGCACGCTGTGCTCAGCCCTGGGCCCCGAGCTGCTGGGTCAGGGGACAGAACAGTAACATTCCTGTTGTCAACCCCTCGTCTCTGTCAGTCTGGCTGGACATGGCCAGAGCCGCTGAGATGGTGCAGGAGAGCATGCGTGTGTGCGGAGGAGGTGGTGGTGCAGGGAATAGGAATGTACTTGTCAGTGCATTGGGACACAGGCCTTGCAGGGACTGCCAGCCTTCCTGGATCTGCAAGTTGCAGGAAAAGGTCTTCAGAGAGCCTGGAGCCCTGAAACTCGGCACTGCTGAGAGCTGGTGGAGGAAAGAGTGTGTGATGGTTTCACCGGCAAGGATGTGACTCCACAGGAGAAATGCTGTGGTGGAGCTCGATCCCTGGGCTGCCTGGTGGGTCAAACTTGACAGCTCTTCTTGTCTTAATTCCAGCTGCAGCTGGAGATGGGTATTTCCCTGCAAAAACCCAGGGGTTTCATGGGCGGCCATGTGTCCTAGCTTCAGCGAGGCAGCTGCCCTTGAAGCACTCTTGGACTGCATGTGCCTCAGGCGCAGGTCAGCCTGTCTTATTCATCGTGTGTTTGTCTCTAATCACAAGGGGCTGGACCTGGTGGCCAAGGTGATGTCCCTAGTCCTTTTTGTCCGTTTTTTGGTCATCATTCTCATGTTCAACCTTAGCATCTAAGAATTTCAAAGGACTTTAAAATAGCCTTGAATTTGTGGACATACCGCTGCTTAACATATGCAAGCAAATATTATTCTCTTGGCTTTATCATCCCTGGGCACGCTGAGGCACAGATGGCTCAAATGGTTCCACAGCCTGAAGTTGATGAGAAAGATTAGAAAATTAACAGTCTGCTGCCTGTTATTATAGATAACACTGTAATTCAACAGGAGTGTCCTGTTCAGTGGTAGATGGGCTTGTTGGTCCATGGGTGAAAGCAATGTTTCCAAATAAGCAGTATGGCCTAGCAGATAGGATATTTGGCTGGGAACCAGGAGACCAAGATTTTATTACTGACTTTTTTTGCTGAGCTGCTTTATGATTTTTGGCAAAGATGCTTCAGAGGTTTGTGCTTCTGCTCCCCCTTCACCTTCTGTCTGTCTTACCTACGCAGTTTGTAAGCTCAGTGGAGTAGGAGCCATCTCCTAGGGTGTATTTATACATCCACATACACTTAAGTAACGTGGATGCCACTTTCAATACCATCTATTTAGAGTGGTTGTGTTTTTAGAAAGTTGCCACTTGCTGAGGGCTAATGCACAGTAGCTCCCAGGATAGTATGGGTATTCTTGCCTAATAACCACAATATCTGCAGAAATTGATATGTTTGAAGTGTTTCCTTTTTTTAGACTTCACACATAAAATCCCTGGAACCCTGAGGAGCTTCACTGGGAGCCTGATGAGGGAGAGGGACTCTACCTCCCTTTTAGTGTCGCTCAGTAGTAATTTACCTGTTCTCATGGGAGAGCAGCTACTGCTGAGCGCAACTATCTCCTTCTCCCTCTCTCCCCATTCCCTCCAGCGTTTCATCGCTGCTGCAGCCAGCCCTAACGCTATCATTTAAATATACTCTCACTGCACCAGGGGATTTCTAATCCATTTAGAGGAATAAAAAGAGATACTTAGCTCTTGAAGCTGTGTGAGCTGTGTCTTTTGTCAGCTTCTGGAGAAGGAACCTTGCTGCCGGTCATAAAATGCCAAGTGGTATGCTATTACTTGTTGGCCTGTTTGATCAGCACAGAGTTAAGCCAGGAAACATGAGATTTGCTGATACGGCTTCCTTTTGTCCACAAAAAACAATACGGGTAATGGAGGGAATAATTGTTAGCAGAAACCTCCTATTTGTAGCGGTGTTGGTGGGCTCGAAAGCCTCTGTAATTCCAATATACGCCTCCGGTCTCCCACCTTCTTTTTGGCTAGGCTGTGTTTTGGTGGGAAGTGTGCATTAAGTCTTGCTGAGATCCTGATGAACCAAGCCTGGCCTGCAGCTTTTTCAAGTCCGTGATATATAATGACAATAAACAGTGTGGTTGTCTGTATGATACTGCTCTAATCAATGTGTTCAAACCAGGCTGTCAGTTAGTGTGCCTGATACCTGCTGCTTTGTGGGAGGAAACATCTTCCCTTCTTTGTGTATAACCAGCATCTCTTTCCCTAACTCATGATCTGTTTCTCTGTATTGCATCTATAATTTTCTTAATCTGAGTCTTATTCTAGCTTGCTAGCCCTTTTATTGTTATTTATATTTTTTTTTTTCAATCTAAAAAAGCAATTCTCCCTCTCCTTTTGAGGCTTTCTGAACAGCAATCCTCGTCATCTTCACAAAGTCCTCTGGGTTGTCAGTCAGACCTGTTTTCGCAAGGGCAAATTGTACTTCCTTGCACTCACCTCAAGAGTCTGCAATTCTGAAGCTTCCCTTCAACATAAGAAATCCTTTTTTCCTGTATTGACTGCCACCTGCTTAGTTGCTTCACTTAGTCCCCTGCAAGGTAGGGCTGAAGTTAGTTTGGGATTTGGTGGTGTTACCAACCACCAGCAGTGTGCCTGTGGAAGCTGAGAGCCTGACATAGAGCACAGCCTGAGAAATGTAGTAGAGCTGGAGATGCTTTAGCTGCTTTTCTGACTTGCTGTGGTTCTTGGCATGTTTAAATAGCAAATGTGAAGTGGAGATTTGGTGGCTGAAAGTGTAGTGTTCCTTCTTTGCAGAGCAGATGCCCAGGACTTCCCATGGACTATCCCTGTGCTCTCCAGAACAACCGGGCTTGAAACACTGGAGAATATGGCCAGTGAGGCTTAATGAACTGCAGGGAGTTATTATGGCTGCCAAGTGCCATTCATTTTCAGATGGTGGCAAATAAAGACCCTTTTTATAGCAATTTACCCATCTCTTTGGTAGTATTCCTTATGTAAAACAAAAGGTTGGTTGTATTTAATCATAGCATCATAGAACACCAGGTTGGAAAGAATCAAGGAACATCTGGTCCAACCTTTCTTGGCAAAAGCAAAAGGTTACTCTCCTGCAGTTGTGAGTGCTGGTAATGATTTTTTCCTCACAACTTTCTGCCTCAGCTTCATCTTGAAAAAAATTAAATAGAAAAGTTTGGCCTGTTTGAGAAAATGTTCCTTCAAGCTCCTGTGGCCGAGTGTGAAGCTCTCCTGGGAACGTGCCCAGGACTGTGACCGCTGGGATCAGGGCACTTGTGGCTCCTTGAAAAATCCAGCCTGAGGTGATCTGTGTACCCAACACAGCTTGTGCAGTACATCACCACACTGGGATCCTACTCCTCATGCCAAGTATCGGTTCAGAAAGTATTAGATGTTTAGTAATGATGTAAACTAATTGAAATGATCCCAGAAAGAAAACCTCAATAGCTTGCAACATCATTTTAGGGCCAGCTGTGACATTTGATTACTTCTATGAAAGTTTTGTGTCTTTAGCTTTCCTCAGATTCCAATGCTGTGCATACCAGGAAAAAAAGATGTAATTGAAAATGTAATTTATCAGGAATTTAAACTAGTTTGACATTCCTGAAGACTTCTTAATTTTTCAAAATTCCATATTTGCAAGTACACAGAAGACCTTTCCAGATGTTTTTCTCCCCTTTAATTTATAACTTTAAAAATATTTTCATCTACCACAAATAATTGGCGTACATTAATTATATGCCTATAATACTCTGTTGATGGCCAAGATGTAGGTTTATTTCTTCATGCCCCAGTGTATCACAATGTATGTAGCAATGGGACAGAACAGAGATAGATCGGTACAGATTTTCAAGAGAGAGCTCCCCCTGTTTTTAACCCACAATTGAACTGCAGGTGGGAATTTCAGCAAGCAAATGTCAGTCAAACCACAGGTTTGTATTGTAGAGATGAACAAGTACTCTGTTATGCATCTGGAATTCATTTTCTAGATGCAAAATTGCACCTGCAGAAGAGGAATCCAGTTCTCCCTTGACCCACTATGCTGCTAGCTACGGGAGTTTAACAAAATGAGTGACAAGTTTTGGAAAAGTTGTTGGGGCCTTATTGGAAATTGCACTCATTCAGAAATTGTATTTTTTTTACCTCCCCTCTCCACTGAGAGCTATTGTGGAATAAGGAGGTGTTTTGCATTGTAATACATTTTTTGGGGGGTGGTTTCCTCTGGCCTCGCTCTGGCTGACAACTTAGAATGTTATCCTGGCAGCTATTTACTTTTAGTATAATTTATGGCTGAGGCAGCATGGGCCCTAACTTTTGCTTGCTCTTCCTCCAGTTTCATCCTGTTTGTTTGCTGACTTACACAACTATAATTCTCAGCTTTTCTTTGCCTCCTCACCTCCCATCCCAGAAAGTTCCTGTGAATCACTCTGTTCATTTAGAAAAATGAAATGCTCAGAGACTTTTTCACTTCGTATTTTGATGCAGGCTTGAATAACTTGGAAACAGACACTTTTAAATTATTTCAGAAAATGCATGTTTACTTCTCTAGTGTTCCTTTCAGAAATATCCTCTTGGCTCAGGAGGTGACAGCAATTCTGGCTCTGCAAAGGTGCTGAAGCAGAGGAAAGGAGATCCAAAAGAAATAGGACTTAAAAAGCTTTCTGAGGAGAGGGGATCATCTCAGATGGGTGATGTGGGGCTTGCTCCCACTTGCCTCCCCATCTCTTGCGTTTCTAGACTTGGTTGGATTTTTAGCACCTGTTTGAATCAAGTAACAACAGTCCCTCCCTCACTAGTGTTTTATCAGAGCAAAGAATTGGAGATCTGTATCAGAGAGGTGCTCAGAGCTGCATTTGCTGCAGTGCCATTTTTTTAGGGATGCCCCGTTTTGAGGTGTCCCCTTCAGAGCTTGCAGCTCGCTCTGACTCAGAGTAGCTGTGGCTATTCTTCACACTTGCAAGTCAGTCAAGCTGGGCACCAAACAGGCAGCACTTCAAAAGAATATTCTTGTTTCTCCAGAAGTTGCTCCTTCCCTGAAAGTGCTTTAGTGTGTGTCTGCTTGTTTCTTTGCTTGTTTCTTTGTTTTTTTGGGGGTGTTTTGGGTTTGGTTNCATTATTGGATGACTACATTAATATTTGCAAAAGAATTTTCAAACTTTACAAGAAAAGCATGATTTGGAGGCAGCATCTGGAACTCTCTTCAGTCCTGTCTGTAACTTATTTCCTTCTAATTGTTTATTTCTAACAACTTGTCTCCTCTCTTGTGTACGATGGTGTTTGGGACTGATGGAGCTGCTAATGAACAGTGTTGTGTAACTCAGCACTACGGCTGGCTACAGATCAAACATTCCTGACATGGTGAAAGCAGCATGCCTCTTCCCAAGCCTCTAATTATCAGGAAAAACTAATTGTTGATTACTGAAACCTTTTCCTGGATTGCTAACTCTTGGTATTTTATGCAGTATTTTCCAGAGGCAATGAACCTTGCTGGAGACTTTAATTTATCATGGGCTAATGCTGTTATTATGATGTTAGTGTACATGTTTTTGCTGTCACATACCCATGGAAATTGAGGTCGATTATTTTCTCTTCAGAATAATTGTTCTGCACTAACTGGTGATGACGGCTACTTGTGAGTAGTAAATGTTAGACCTCTCTATATAATTAACTAATTACCATTTTCTAATTGCTTAAGTTCAGAGACTTGGCACTTAACAATATTAGAAATTCCTGCCTGGCTTTGCAAACAATCTCAGTAGGACAGCATTTTGCATGGAGTATGAAGAGGGTAGTAATGCTATCTCTTTTTCCAGTTCTGGGAAAAGCACCGTAGATAAAACTGCGTGGTTACTTTCAGCTCTTGGACATGTGTCACTTTGCTCTTCTCCACTCCGTGTTTCACTCTCAGTCCCTCCATGGACTTGGCAGGTGGAAGTCCTGCAGCATCATTGGCTTCACTGTGGTAAAAGATGGCATCTAGGGAAGTGTGCTTCATGGAGGAAATAACAGAGAAAACACTAGCGATGGATGCTACGTTCCTGAGAAAGGCTTGGAGTAAGAGGATGTATCTTTAGGAAATGGATGATACGAAATGGTAGTGCATGAAAAGATGAGGGCGTAGCCAAGTTGTCTATGGAATATGTGTTTCTGTGGAGAAAACTCCTCGCCTTGGCATCCCGCGTTGCTACTTGGCATCAGTATCTGTGCTTATTTTTGTGGCAGCTGGAAAGGAAGAATTTCAGCTGTGACAGACTGAAAAAAGACTGGCTTGCAGGAGTTCTAGTTGCGTGGCCTGCATGAGGGACACCAAAAACTGGATAAACAGTTACAGGGACTATTGAGATATTTGTGAATAATTGTGATCAATTTTGACGTGCTCAGCAATAAGAAATGAGTTAAAGAATGGATAATTAGATGCTTCTGGTACACTTTGATGTTATGAAAGTGTACAGCATGCTCAAATTAATGTCCAAACCCCCTCCACCATTTTAAGTTGAACAAAAAGTATATATATAGATGTTACACCTTTTTATACAAAGTGGCTATCTCCCACACACAAAGACCTACTGCTAGGAAAAATGCTGTCTTTGTATTTGTGGAATTAAATACTTCCAAAATTAGACTTGAGGTAGGAACTTAAGGGCAGCGCGAAAGTACTGCCAGGGGAAGTAAGGTCTGTGAGGAGCCTGAGTCCAGAGATCAAGTCAAATATCAAGTTGCAGTTCCTTAAGCATTCTAGAAAGAGCAGAATTTCTTTTTATAGTTCAGAGGAAGAAACTTGGTGTTCCATCTGTTTCATGTCATAAGTAAGTTTTAAATAACATTTATTTGTAATCATCCAAAGACATTCTGTGAGAAAAAGATTTGTAAAATATTCCATATCTGGGATCTCCAGCTGAACTGTTAACTAAAGTACATTTGGAAGATAAACTTTTGCTTTTAATCCCATTGAAAACAACTGAAATTGTACAGAGAAGAGTTTGATTTATTTATTTTTGTTGCTGGTGGTCAGTGAAAAAGGCCCAATTTGATTTTCAGATTCCACCAGATGCGCATGCAGGGTTGGTAATTAGGAAATATGTTTGTTGCACAAGTAGCCACTGAAAAATGGAGAATGTTCGATGTGAGAGCGAAAATTCACTTCAAGGATGCAAGATACATTGCTGCATGAGAAAAGATTTGCTTTTATTGTTAAGTTTTTTCCTTGAGTAAATTATTAGTGGATAGGGATTTAGCAGAAGACTAATACAATCCTTTCTGTAATAACTTGCATAAACAGATAGATATATGAAAGATTACACTCCTAATTTGTGGAGTGGTTTGTTGTTGGTTTTGGTTTTTAATGTAAGGCATATAATTATATAGGAGAGATTATCCTCATTAAACTGTATTGATGCTTTGTGTTTAGAATTCAATCATGTGTTTCTCTTTGTGGAGGAATAAATATACAAACACATACCAAAAAAATCCACAAATAATCACATTACAACTTTATCAAGATACTGTGATTACAAAAACCAGTTTCCAAACAAATAATCACAAAGTGTATTTAAAAATTACTCTTAAATGCATATCTGCCTGTTTCACGTGTGTTCTCTGGCTTCCAGTGTCATATGCCACCAGCAAGTCAGAGAAAGCAAATATCCTCTGTGTGTTTATAGCCCATGGCTGTATCACCACAAGCCTTCAGAACTCGAGATCAGAAATTTATACAAACATCAGAATGTAGGCGTACTAGTAAGCAGAAACGCTAAGTGCCACAGCCACAGTAATGAGAGTTTTATTAAACATACTTGTTAAATCCAAAAAAATCAGTGTTTATGTTTTAATAGCAAAAATAGGGCATATAGAAGGCCTGCTGTTATCCCTAGGTGTCATTGGCAAAGAGAAGGCCCTGACTTTAAGGCAAGAAGATTGGAAGACTGGTTGCCAGAGCTCTCAGCTATTATTATGGGTTATGCATTTGTCACCACTTTGTGCTGGCTGTGACACTGGGGAAAATAACCTACAGATGTGAGGCCTCGTGCCGATACAGTGCTCAGCTTGGCTGAGACCTTGTGGCGTCATCTGCAATCTGTGTAGTGAGAATGACTTACACTCACAAACTGGTTCTCAATTTTCCATCTCCTCTGGAAAAATGTTTAGACTCTCAGAAACAGAAAAAGTTGAAAACCAGTGCCTCAGAGACCACAGGTCTAAGTTTCTGAATTGTGTAATGGCATAACGTTGTAGTATTACAAGGTAGGGTTGATTGGCACCCTTGACAGAGCATGATTACATTTGAGTGGTGTGGTGCAGGACCACTGTAGATAGAAACCCCAAGCGCTACAGCCCTCAAAGAGGTGCATTTTTGTTCACCATAACGTGACCCCTGTGTGTGCTCTGCTCCAAGCCTCAATAGATATATTGCCTCTAGAGAAAGACAGGACCGCGATACTTGCTATATGCAGAGCTATACGTTTGTTGTGAGGCCTCTGCGTTCGCTGGGGAGGTTTTCTTTCCTTCTGCTTCAGGCAGAAAGCCTGCGTGTGGAAGCACATTCCTTGACACGGTACGTTTTTGTGTGAGTATGTAGCAGGCTAAGCACATGCTCCCAGTCACCAGATGTGGAGACCTAGTACCTACTGTGCTTCAACAGCCAATTACTCAAACCCATAATATTTTTGCTGCTGAAATTAACCACTTTATGAATTATACAAAAGGAAATGATCAGTGTTGACAGCTGATTCTTTTAAATGGAGTGTAATCAAAAACATCATTAAAAATACGCCTGGAGTTCACCATTCCACAGTGCTGACTCTCATCAAGTTTTGAAATGCCATTAGCAACAGCATATCTTTCCTAAGATTCATAATTTTCCAGGTATTGCTCTGTCTTACTCAATAAATCTCTATTTCTCCTCCTCAGAAATAATTATGATTCCTGGGCACTGCACCAAAACTTGCAAATGTTTTGAAGATGTCCTGATCAGGTGAGATTAGGACATGAGTGTTTTAAATTTTAAGTTATGGATATGGCATCCTTGAAACTCTACTATATTAACTGGTTAGACAGTCCAGGACGAGGAAGCACAAATTACTGCCTGTTAATGAACAACTTCGTTTCAGCGCTGACTAGTAAGAAAAAAGAAATCAACCTTGATCTCTTCAGAGAAATCTGTGTATTGCTGCTGGAAGCTGAACATAGCAGAGGTATTGTTCACCTCTGGATTCAGTCATCTGTAGTTTTAGCTTTATGGTGATGGGAATTTTTCCCTCATGGAGGTGAAAAGAACTTTTTTTAAAAGCTTCTTTAAGGGTGACCCAGCTCACTTTGATAATAAGCCTGCTTTTTCTGTGTTTACTTGCTACTTGAGAATATTACAGGATTTGATATACATGTTTTTGAGAGTCTCGTTAAGTCAGTCCCTTGCTACGCTCTTCACTTGGAAAGATGTACTGCACCTGCTGCCCTTATCTGTGACTTTTTCAGAGCTCTCTTCAAGCTTTCATTTTCCTTGGCGATTGTGTGATTGTCCTTGAAGTAATAGTATTGGCATGATTTTAAAGAGTCTCTGGAGATGAACTTTGTTAGCAAAATAGTTCTTGAGAGTTCCTTCCTCTCTCTGTCTCTGAATGTTTACCCTCAGCTTTTAAGTCATATATTTATTTATGCGCCTTTCCATTAAGCCTGCTAATGGCAGACTCTTATTTTGCTCAAGAATACAGAAAAAGCAGTTTCACTCTCAAAAAAACCCTTGCAAGCATAGAAAAGGAATATCAACTATGGATGAATGCCGGCTGATGGGGAGTGCCTGGAAACTTGGAGGTGTCATAAACCCAGTGTTAGTGACAGGACTCATCAAAGCAGCTTCCAATTTTAGAAATACTTGTAAGCCTGGCAAAATGTTGAGTTTTGTGAGGGGATATGAGAGAACAGAGGGAGCATCTGTTCTAGGTGAACCTGCTTTAGCAGTTGGGTTGGACTAGATGATCTCCAGAGGTCCCTTCTAACCCCAACCATTCTGTGATTCTATGAGTTTCTCTCAAAAATGAGGAAGAGCGGGGGGAAAACATGACAGATTTTGCTTGAATGTTACCTGTAGATAACAGAGTCTTGAAACTAAATTGTAAATCCTTCAGTAAAAGATCTTCACAGACATCATGTCCTGGTGGTTTTGTTATTTTTCTACGCTGGCTGGTTTTTTTCTTCCTCTTTTTTACTCCATTTTGGGAAATTAGCCTTTCTGGGTTGGTTTTGGTCTTGAACTCAGCCCTCAGGATTGTTCACATTGCCTAAATGCAAGTCTGCATATTGCTCCAAACCTGGTGTGAGCCAGCTCTGATGCTCAGACAGGGATATAGGTATAAAGGAGGGTTGGCTGAGGCTTAGTTCTACTCCTACAAGTCACGTGGACATAATCAGCTTGCCCACTTGTCTGTTGGACTTTAAGCATAGGTAATTAGGAAGTACAGACAGAATTATTAATGTCTCTGAGACTATTCTCTCAAAATTGACCATATGTTTACTTACCTTGATTAGTTGGGTGGGATCCACAGATTTTTGGATGTTGTCTCAGCAAAAGCTGGACAAACAAATGCTAGAGAAATAAAAGCCCAAATTTGCATTGAATCAAGCTACATTCCAGTTCAGTATCGTGGCTGAATGAATATTAGAAAGAGAATAAGATAAATTAATTAGTGAAGGAGAAAAAAAAAAGTACTAGTATGGACTCTATCCCAAAGTCTTTTTATCTGAGTTAAGCAGTTAGTACGTGGTTTGTACTGTAGGTCTGACAAGGCTCACATTCACTTTTGTAATTTACCTCTATTTTTCCATAGTACTAAAACATCTTTAAGTTTAACTGTATTACTTATAATTGACTGGACTCCGAAAGCATTCACCTTGTGTGATTAAAAAGCAGAACCTGAGTGTAATAATTAAACTCTGTTTACTGTTCAGTCCTTTAAGTAATATTTAATAGCTTTGATTGTGAAAAGCCATGCCACACAGTGAAGTGCACTTAAGGCAACTGATTAAATGAACATGACTAACATAAGTTCTTACAAATGTAAACAAGAAAAAAGTAAACATGAGCTGAATGTTTACTGGTTCTTGACTATGTCCCAGGGCATTAATGTGTGTATATAACACTTACATGACAGTGGATTATAAAAAATGTGTTTCAAACTCCAGTGAATGCAGATCAGTAACCTGTGCACCATTCCTAAGCTTGAAGGCCTTTAGGCTTAAGGTTTTTTCTGACGAGCTTTTGGTTGACTTGAAGTATTCACTACTGGCTTTTCCAGATGACAGCTCCCTTCCGCATCCTCCCATTCTTTTTACAGCTGCTGTGATAAAACCAATAATCACTGGATCAGCAATAAGGAAACAGTGATAGGTAATTATGCTGTATTTTTAGATTCCTGTGCCTGGTGAATCAAAAGACACAACTAAGCATAAGTTTTTGTATTCTCCTTTTTTTTTTTTTTTTTTTTTTTTTTTTTNTAGTGCTGTCAACCATATTTTTGTATGTGAGCCAACATCCTTTTGGGTGATGTGTGTGTGTTAGTGCAATTGGTAACATCTGATCGATTTCACTCTATTATTACACTTTTAAATCTCCCATTTGCAAGCATCTTGCTATATTTAATCAGAAAGAGCCTCCACATCATGTTTCCTTCTTGTAACATGCTCATTAAAAATGCTTTGATTTTCTAGGAATGTCCATGTATCAGCCTGTTAAAGCCCCGTGTGTCTCTGCGGTGTGTGGTGCACAGACACTTGGAGCAGGAAGTTGTGAAAGAGGCTAATCTGATTGGAAAAGAGCCAAAAAAAGCAGAAGACTTGAAGGAAATTATTCAGTTTCAGGATTTTTCCTTATAAATCTTCATGCTGCTTTGGAGAACTGCCACAGGCACTTGCTTAAAGAACAAGGCACCTCAGCTGTACCGTTAGGTACGCCCTTTAGAGATGCGGGCTGTCTCCTGCCATTTATTTCCTTGAAGCCACTAAATAAGCAGTTCTTCCTCACAAAATCAGGTAGATGACAATGTCTAGGAGTTCTGCTGGCAGTTAAATGGTTAGCCGCTATATGGCAGTGCCCAGAGCTGAACTGGTTGCACTTGGTCCCTGAGATGTTTTGTTGATGTTTTGAAAGGGCTTAGTATTGCATTTGTCATGAGCAGCCTTGTTTATGTACCATGTCCCCGAGCATCTCTGTGCTTCCTGTGCAATATCGCCAACCTCACACCCTTGTCTTGCAAACATCATATAAAAGGAAGATTATGACACACTCAGATAATAGAAAGGTGAGATAGCGTCTTGGGCAAATAATCAGGACTGCATGTGAAAGAGACTTTGAGACTCTTGAATTCTCTGTGCTCAATTGGGGCGGGGGGGCAGGGGAATTTGACTATAATTATTGTTATTCAGTATCTATGTGACTCTTCTTGGCATTTCCCTCTTTTTTTTGCCTTCAGGTATCAGCTTCTAATGATACTGTGCATCTTCCTGAGGCCTGGGTGGCCAGGCAGCAAGGGGGATGCCATGGCCGGCAGGGCAGAGGCTTTACCAGCCAGGACATGGCCCAGCTTTGGGCTGTTCATCTTCCTGTCCTTGCCCGGCAAGCATCTCTGCCTGACCTGACTGCTTCAACCAGTGAGATTTTATGGTCCCCATACAGTTAGTGTGAGGAGAAATGCTTCCTCCGACTTTGTCTCCATCCACTCAGAGCCTGGTCCTTCCCACTTGGGGTGTACGCTGCTGGTGGCGTCTGGCTCCGAAGTATCACTGGTGACACAAGCTTGCCAGGTGGGAATAGAACACAAGCCCTGCTGCTGGAAAGGTGCTAAAGCAGACACTTTTAAATCCAAGTTTTTATTATCTGTGTAAGTTACATGTTATCAATACTGTATTAAATTCTGCAATAGCAAACAAGTAAGTGCTTGGAGAAAAGTGTTTATCATCTTATCTGTTTTATTGTAGCAACTGATTGACCTACTGTAATGATAACTAAGGAGGACTTTGTGTCCCATAAAGTTTATGGTTTGATATGAATGTTTGTATAGATATTGTACGTCAAAAATCATTGAAAAGTGTTTCTGGGAGAGTTTGTCTAGTTTCTTTTCCAGAACATTCTTTGTTTTTGTGGGGTATTTTGTATAAATGATAGAGCTATTCAATGAAGTGGTGAAATATTTGCTTGGCTGCAAGCTATGGACTTCCTTGTAAATTATCAGGTCCTTCCTATACAAGATCATTGCTTGTCTTTAACAGTGTGGCAGATAATAGCTTGTAGTAACAGAACAGGACAGTAAGCAAGTTGTTCTTTGTATCACACACACACAAACATGTAACCTTGCTTTTACCATTAGTTTGTGTGTCAGAAGCATTGCTACTCAGATGATTATTTTAAATGCTGTCTCAGACAGAGTACAGCTTGTCCCAAAGGGCTGAACTCCACCTGTGGCATGACATGGCATGTTTTCACAGTGATTTGCTGTGAGAATGAGGGAAGACCTCAGCTGTATTAAACACCTTTTCAATTATGTATTTGCGGAAGACTACTGTAGGTGAGATCAACATCTGCATTATAAAGATTTGACGTGAATAAATGCCACTTGTTGAAGCCAAACTTTTATAGAAGTGTATTGCTTTTGCTGCCGGATACTCAAAGCAGTAAGGTGACACAGAGCAGCCCAACCTTAGGTAGGCTCACCACTAAAGTCAAGGTTTCCTACCAGTCCGGCCCCAGCGGTAACTAGAGCTGTCATTGCACTGGACTTCCTTGCATTTCAGACTTGGGGTTATAGGTTAAGTGAATTCTGACCTGTTTGCTGCCTTCCCCCTGTCTCACATCCTCTCCTTACCTGGCTGTGGGCTCTCACAGGATGACACTGCCAAGGAGTGATGCTTTCCAAGTGTCCAGAGGTTTCCCCAACATCCTGGGGTGCCATTAAGGATACAATGGGGGAAGATGAGGCTGCCTTTTAATGGAGAACTGCTTTCTTGACAACCTTGTTAACTGTACACTTGAAGGGAACAGACTCAAGGGGAACCAGGAGCTGCTTGCTCCAGCTTGTGGGCCTGGGTTTTCATGTGTCAGTCTTCAGAAAGTGCTTTTGTGCCTTTCAAAGCAGCTTTAAATGTGGAAAGCATGTTTTCCATCATGTTCGTGTTCAGCAATTGCATCTGTAATGTTCACTTGTCCCTTATGCACAGTTGTGTCCTTCTCTCCCTTAGCAGGTGCTACTTTGCCTGGAAAGCTCTGACGGTAGGTTTTACAGACGTATCCTTAATTTGTCAAGTTACTCTGGGGTATAAATCTGATCTGTGACTTCTTTATTTTGCACTTCAACATTCATATCTTATATGGGCTCTCCACTTGTGTGTTAAGATGTAAATATGCCCTGTTAAGTGTAGTAAGGTTTAATACTTGTGGAGGAAAAGCAATTGGTATTCTGAGATGTAAATTTACAGGCCAAAGGTTATGATTTGATGTCTCTAAGAAGAAAAAAAATACAGTATTAGAAAAATTGCTGCCTGGTCCAATATGGCAGCTTGTGTATTGTTATGTAAATTTACAGTGTAACCTAGAGGCCAGGTTTCCATTATGGGAAGCATTACAGAAATAAATCTCAAATTAATGGCGAATCTATAATATGTGTTTAGATACATAGAAAAAACTACTAATAATTACAGATTTTAATACAGATCTTGCATATGCTCAATGTGTATAATTTATACCAGAACATTAAGTTTAATTATTTTACTTGATGTAATTAATACATAAGAATATAATTTTTTTTAATCATTAAAAACAATTAAAATTTGAACTTCACTTAAGAAAATAATTCATAAATAAATAAATATTTATATGGTTGGAATTAATGTTTGAAATCCCTAAGGCAAAAAAAAAAAAAGTTTACATATGGTTAATGAGCTTACTTTGCGGTAAAGCAAATGTTAAAGGCATGCTTAAACAGTATTGCTTTTCTTCAGTGGAAAAAATCTGAATGTTCATAATACACATACTGTCATAATTAATTTACTCAGTTGTTTGCTTTTGCACTGGGTAGATAACGTCTTTTCAATTAAACATCATCTAGCAGCATGAAATAACAATAGCATATCAACGAGCTATTGCTCAGATTATTTTTATCTGTGAGAGCCAATGTTTCTGAGCAGGTGGATTTGAAATACTAACATGTGACATGACATGATGAATTTTTGCGTAACACTTTGTGTATTTGGCATCTCTGAATTGTCTGACAGGGTTCCCAGGCGATGTAATGGTCATTTAGAAACATTTGAGGATGTTGAAGTGATCAAGAAAGTGGACCAGATTTCCAGAATTAGGCTTTCAGTGCTTGGCAGCTCATTCACAACTTGTATAAACTTGCAGTGGTGAAAAGCTTCAGTTAATTAAAGTCCCACCCTGCTCAATTATGACTCAAGGGCGTCATCCAGTTCACTAAGTGAAGTTATGTGCCTATCCTTATATGGAACCTAAAACTTCCAGTAAGTCAATGGAAATTTGCCTGATTAAGCAGTTAAGATCAGTCCTGTACGAGAACTATTGTGTTTCTTTACAATAAACTGATTTTAAGTTTTTCTACATACGAGTCTGGAAGACAGAACTATTTCAGGTTTATGTAGATGAATTCAAGAAAGACCATAAACAGAAACACAAGTGATGAACAAACTTAAATACTTTTACTTAATGGCTTATTCAAGGTTTATTTGAACCATGAGACAGAAAAATTCTGGGAGTTATACACCATTCAGCTGCATGGAAGAAATAAACAGAACTCTAACCAAGTGTAGAATAGTATAGAATAACATTTGTTTAAGTATTTCCAGGTGGATCAGACTCTGATGGTTTCTCCTAGGGAAAATCATGCCTCATGAACCCTTCAGTTAATAGAATTGTAGATAAAGTTGACTCAGAACAAGTAATTTATTTTGATTTTTCAGAATTATTTTTATTAAGTTGCATGGGATGATCTTCAGGAAAATAGCCATATGATCAGAGGCTAAGGTTTTTTATTAAAATGAGTGAGTGCACAGCTGGTTACAAAGCCAGGAGAAGGGCATGCAGTCCTTGTGGCAACCACACTAACTCCAGCTTGACATTTTCAGGTCCAGAGAGCTGAATATCCCCCATCAGGAAAAGGTTGGATTTTTCAGAGCTCTTGTCTTTGTAAGAAGATGAGCTCTGGCTTGATGGCAAATGTCAGTATTGCTCATTTAGCCTTTTTCTTTGGTTCACTCACACCGAAACAGGAGCAAGAATTCGAGCTTTCGTGTTGAGAGTGCTTGGAGGGAGCATGGATGGTGCTGCACTTGGAAAGCTCTCTGTGTTCTTTGAGGTTGTGAAAATACAGGACTTATTCTGCCAAATGTTTCTCCTGAATGATATCAAAGTAATTGGGAGATGAATTATTGATAGTTGGTAACCATGTGCTGTGCTGGAGTGGGGAGAAGCAGTGCCCTGTGCTGTGGCCTTCGAAGTCTTGTTTCGTCTACTTGCAGCTGAGCTGAGGGAAAGTACGTTCAGTCAATTCCAGTTTTTCACATGAGGAATTAGTTCTTCGCTGTTTCTCCTGTTCTCAACTTTGTGGGCTGGCTTTTGTGTATGGAGGAGTACTGGCATTGCTGAACACATTCCAAGTAGCATCTCAGGATTTTGAAGCAATTAATTGGATTTTTGTGAAACAGGTGTTTCACAAACCACTGAACAGGCACAGATACTTTTGTTTCTTAGAGTTGTGTTTGAGATGCCTTTAATTTTGGCAGCCTCTGGTAATAAGAGTCAGTCGTGTCTTGAGGAGTACATTTCTTGATGTTTCTTGAGCTGCAAGTTAAAGTACATTGCTTTTCAGAAATGTGATTGCTGCAGAGAGAAGGATAAACATAAGAGGCCTAAACTTTTCAGGGAGATCTGATAAAATTGCTCGTTCAGCATCTGGTGTAAGGACTTAATTCCTGGGGAAAGAAAAAAAAGTATTTGGCTGGAGAACTTTGTCACTTTGTGGTCAGTAAAACCAAGATGCAAAACAGCGTGGGTCTGAGCATCGAAACGGGACAAAGTAATTCCAACTTGTGCAGTAAACAAAATCTCTTGCTTTTTCATTAGCTCTATGACAAGTTGTTTTGTGGAGATAGCTGTCTGAAGAGCCGTAATGTTATTTGAGTTGTGGACAGGTAACTGTATTCTGAATTTCCACTGCTGTCCTCTTGGGTCCCTGCTGTTTTAAGGTGCTGTCTCTGAGTTATGTTGTATTCAGGAACGGATGGACACGATTTATTCAGAGCTCAGGTGGATGGAGTGCACTGCTTGCCCTTTATATCATTTAGCTTCATTTAGTTACTGGTACAACATTCAGCTGGAGACTGATAATTATTGGCATCACCTACCTGATTGCTTTAACAACAAGCACTGATTCAGTTATTGGGATTCATAAATCGTGCATTGGTTGGATTCCACTTGTGGCTTTATGCATTTGGCATCCAGCCACAATTAGTAGGAGTCAGAAAGGGAGCACCTGTCCCGTAAGATTAAAAAACTCTAGTAAACATTAATTATATCCTTTATTTTTTGTATTCTGTGGGTTTGGAACTGTTAAGCCTAATAATACAGCTGACTTTCTGCTTTGCCTGTGATTTGTTTGGTCATGTTAAATAGCTGAATCTCCTCTGTGAATGACATTGGCAGGAGGTTGCGGTTTCATCACTCAGTGGAGCCAAGTGGTACCAGTAGGTTAGAGAAAACACAGAGGATGTCTAAACAATGCTTCTGCTAAGATTAATTCTTCAGATAGCCTGATGATAGCTGCCTTTTGTGTGCTGACAGCACAGGGTTGTGCACCAGCGTTGTAAGTAATGCTAAACATTGATCAAGCTAATAAAATGCAGCTTTGATCATACTGGCAATTTAAAAGACAGAGTGGACTGTCGACACTGCCATTTGAAAAACAAAGTCTTTGGCATGCCAGAATGACAGTGTTTGTCGAGATTGGCTTATCCAAAACATTATGTTTTGTGAAAATGATCATTAGCACTTTATATCTATGAAGGACATGCACAATTAACCTACAAAGTTTAATGACTTCTCAGCAAAGCAACTAATAAGCACTTAGCCTATTTTTTATAGCAGTTTCCATTGTTGGCGTCCTGGTGACTGTAGGCGTTTCACAGTTTTGAGGTAGAAAGCTTTTGTGATGTAAAATATATGAGAAATCATTTGCCTTCTTGACGAAGATTTTGGTAGCGTGCACTTTATTTCCTGGGATGATCTGATACTGCTACTTTATTCTCACTTTGTCTTCAATTTCCTTCATCTTTACAGTTAAAAAATAATAATAATTTAAAAGTCTGTTTTATCAACTCACTCCAGGAAGTTCCCATTTGGCTTCAGGCTTGCAAATGAGTTGTGCTGTGACTCTGTGCCACAAATAAGCTCTTTCTGTGCTTCTGAGAAACATCAAACCTCTACTACCTTTACTTCAAGTCTGCAAATACCAAAGGCCAAGTTCTGATTTTCCTCATAAGGAACTCGGAAGGCAGAGAGGTTGGATGTTCTTTACTTGGACTTCTTGTGTGGCCTCTGAAAAATTGTCTTGACTCTAGGAATATCTGTCTGGGATCTCACCCTTTATGGCTGTGCCCTCTCAAATACAAACAAGATGTACCAAATTGTAAGCTCCAGACCAGGGCATCACAAGGAAAATTATTTACTGAAAATCATCACATAGTTCTTGCAAAAAGTAAAAAGAAAGATCAAAATATTTACTGACTGTTCATTTCAAAATTTATAAGAAACACCCCAGCAGAGGCAGAATAACATCCTTCCAGGAAGGCAAATTTTTAGACCGATCCTTTAGGATGGTCTTGTTTTTCATGCCACCATTGGAATCCTACTTCAAGTTATACGGGAAATTGGTTTCAAGGAGCATGTTCCTTCTGATTTCGCATAAACCAAAGAGTTTAAAATGTTTGCTTTCTTTTATCTTGGGGGGGTGGGGAAGGGAAGATTTATATTAGTGTCCCACTGTTTTATTATGTATCATATTAATTGATTGGTTTGCCAAAGAAAACTGCCATAGTTGAGTGTTGTGAAAATGTAGCAAAGCAGTGAACTGGTGGCAGGGAGGGGAGGAGAAAAAGTCTTTTAAACAGTTGCAAAAGGCCTGTTATTGAAGTTATTAATTTCAACCTTTCATCCTCCAGCGTGATAAGTGAATAACTTAAAATGCCAGTTGATCTGGGTGGGAAGTGGAAAGCCACTATAATCCAATTAATCACAGAGTACTGGATGCCTCTTTGTGAATGTGAAAGCAACTCCAACACATGCTCAGCTGTTACTCTTTCACAATGTGTAGTACAGTTGTCACTCCAAGGCTCCTGCCAGCAAAAACATCCACTGGATTCATTTTACCATCAAATATTTTTACACTTCTGCACTAATAAATATAAACTACCCTGGCTGAAACAGACATATGCAACCCTACCACTACTTGCATTGCACCAGAGACAGAAGTTGAGCTACGCTGCCATCCTGCACATATAATCAGCAGTGGTGATTCCTGCTGCAATGGAGGTGTTCCTTCTCTGGTATTGGTTTTAGCCCATGAAAACAGGAGTGAGCGGAGTGGGCAGTGGGGGGGAGTATAATATGAGCCTACACTCTTGACAGTCTGAGCTGACTTCTCCTAAAGGAGCCTGGATGTATTTTCTTCTAGTTGGCTGTTACAGGCATGTCCACTCTTCCTGGGACATGGCAGAAGTGCAGGGTCTGCCCACGCACAGCGAATGTGCCATGGCTTAAAATTTGGCAGTGTATGTAACTTACAAGGAAACATGACAGATGTGTATTTTGTTTATGGCTGCCTTTTATTCTTTGACATGTAGAAGTATGTTACAGTTAATGTAATTAACAAAGGAGGAGCATGTAGTCATTCATGCCTTCTGTGGAGCAGACAGGGATAATTCATTAGGTAGTGCCCAAAATCATCAATTCCATACCTGCGGTGGCTTTGTATATAAGTGCTACTCATCTGTGTGCCACAGAGCTAACAGTTGAGTTACCATAGTTGACTAGAGAAGGATTACATGACTGAGGAGATGCTCGTTGTACTGTACCTTGGCTCAATACTCAGGTGTCTTGACACAGGCAGGACACATTTCAGCTGAAAGGTTGGTGTAGCAGCAAGTTCTTGTTTGGAAGGACCTGCATTTTAGGCTTCATCTGAAGTCTCTTTAAGAACATGCCAAGCATTTAAGTACTGAAAATATACTTGTTCTCAACACTGCAGAAGGCTTACACAGCTGAACTCTCCAATATTTATGTTTGACGTCAATGGGAATGTTGCCTGAATGTGGGATTAGAACCACCGTTATGTTTTCTGCTCCAGGCGTCAGTGAGAAGTTGTGTACACACACCGAATCTCAGTGGTCTGTAGGCCTGGTGCCATGGCTGCACTATTGCCATTACAGCAGCAGCTCATAAACTGTGATGGGAATAACGGACTGCTGCAAAACAAAGTGTTTCCCATGTTCCAGTGCCATTTTTTAGGTAAATGTCTTTTTTTTTTCTGCTGACGTTGGACAAGTGCATGAATGTTAGGACAGCATCACAGGCTGGGTTTCTGTTTAGGATTGGTAATGCTGGTGTCTTATTTCTTGTTTGCATTATTGTGGCACTGAATCAAGGGCTGGGGCCCTTGAGAGCTGTATGTTGTAAAAACACAGGTTCTTGTGGCTGAGAGGAAGAAACCGTGCTAAAACTGAACAGGCTGTTAACACACTAGGCTGGATTAACTTACTTCTTAAGACAAGCAGGATAGAAATGTCTGAGGGATTGATGAGGGGCAAGGAGCTGAGTGGAAGAGGAAGGATGCTGAGGGCCAAGGTGGGCAGCCACAGGTAATTCCAGATAAACACCTGCAGAGTGAATGAAACTTGCTTTTATTACCAGTCTTCTGGTGCTCTGGGAATTGCAGACCCACTCTGCCATTGATTACTCCATAGTCTTAATCTTTAATCTTGGGTAGTACTGAAAAGAGAATGTAACATTTACCAAAGTAACATTTCATAGAAACTTGGGTGTTCCTTCTAAACATGTCAGTACAGTCATCGTTTCCTTTTTTCTTAATTTCCTAGCTTGTAAAACACTGAGTTCCCTCTCCAGTATTTCATGTCAGATAATGACAAACTGTGTTGAAGGATTAGGAACATAAATCTGGGCTATATTCTTTATTCTGTAAAATGAGATATTAATAACCTGTGTCTACTTTAGGTGAGTTTGTACCAGAATGATTCTGAGAATAAACAAGTTAAGGTACAAGAATTTGTCAGCTTCTCTGATAATGGGATAAACAAAGGTATCTATGATATTTTATTTCCAGACAAGTGCAAGGAGTTCAAGGACATAGGAAAATCATATGCAGGCTTCTTTTTCTTTTGTTATTTGACCAAATGATTGATAGAAAAAAGTGTGGGCATCTTATTTTATTCAATTTGAAGGCATACTCGATCAAATTAGGAATAAAAATATGGTTTTGATGGCTACTTAAATCCCCTCACCAGCAGATAGCTGGGTTCACCCATTAGTTTCTAACAGCAGTTTTCTGCTGCTCTCGTGGCCAGTCGATTAAAGTGACTTTCTCAGGTGGTATGATTTGAAAGTATTGTGTTAAACCAGTGGATTTATATCCACTTACAGTTATTGCAGTTTAATAGATGTTAATGTGTAACTGCTTTTATCTGTGAAATGGGTTGAGCTACATTTACCTTTTCAGTTTTGTCTGTGAGATTTTAAAAGTATCTGTATGTAAGAGGTCTTTTCAATCCACCACCATACTACAAACAACAGGGAGTAACTGTTCTCTGCTCAAACGAAAGGAAATATATTGTCTTGAACAAAGTAACGATAGTGCACGTGCAGATTGGTGTGATGAGATCAGACTAAGCTGCTCTGTAGTTTTGGTTTACTTAAAAGCAGTATATTTTACTTCTTTGCGTAACATGTCTTAGAGGGCTTTCCACTTAAAAAAACCCCAAAAAACAGAACAGTTCTCCTTTTTGTTTAAATCTGACTACTATAATTATAGCTTAATCCAGTGCTCTGATTAGCATGATTATATTTCTCCAACACAGATGTTCTAGAAACTTGTATTTTATTTACATCGATATTTAATTTTATTTTCTTAAAGCTCAATTTAATTTCGATTAAAAAGTATATAAACAAGAACACGTATGTAACTATGCTGTGTTTCCCCCCCTGCAACCTCTTGGAATTCATTTCTTTACTTCTGGGTGGTCACTATACTACTGGGTGTTTTTATACATATTTAGTGGGACCTGTCTTTTATAAATGAGAATATGATGGAATCCTGTTTACAGTTAAGACATTTGAACTATCTTACTGCAGTTGCCAATCTCTTCCTGTGGTCAGCACGATAAAATTGGTCTCTTTTTACAGTGACGACTTGGGATATGTTTCAAAACAGCAAAAGAAATTACTTTGAGGAAGAGGGTAACATTCCTCTTGTGAGCGCTGAGGGCTCTGAATTTGAGCACGGATGGCAAATACGAGTTATTAAATCTTTTAACACTGAAAGGAACTCAAAAAAAAGCTGCATTGTGCCTTTTACTTCTTATCATTCCCTACCCATCTGACTTGATTTCTGTCAAGATAAGCTGAGCCAAACTCGTTTCAGGGTAAAACAGCCAAGATTGTTCCTTGTATTGCCAGTGTTGCTGTAGTAAAAGATGCTGCTGCCACATCCCTCTGTGCTTGCTCCGCCTCAAGCATCCCCATGAAGGGAGAAGTGTTGCAGTACAATTTTTCATGTGAAGGAAACTGCTGAGATCCAAAAAGACCCAAGTTGCCAGACAGATAATTCAGAGGGGGTTCTTTGAAAAATCTTGACAATTTTAAGAGGGACTCTACCATGACAGTGCCTCTAGACTCAGACTCTGGTTTAGGTCAGTGCCATGTGAATGGTTCTAATAAAAACCCAACCTGCCTAAATATTGATGCTTGAAGTTTGCCAAACCGCATTCCATAATGGCATTTACTGTTTGGGTTTGAAATAGCAGAAGTGTTGATGAGTCCTTCCAGATCTGCTTTTACTGGCCTCCCTGAGAGCTGTAGTGTGAACGTACCTTGTCCCCATTGTGGTTTAGGGATCCTGAACCTCAGAGCTGGACCTGGTGACATCAAGCCCATGTTTTTCAAGGTGCTGCTCTGCTTTGAGTTGCAGTTGCTCCTGGTAACATATACAGATAGAGGAATGGCTATAGGGCCTATCAATGTTGCATACTTCTGGGTCTGACAGATCTAGATCAATTTGGTCTTGTACCTAGTTTGTATGAATAGCATGCAATAAGCCTAATAAGTTGTGATCTTCTCATTTCAGGGCGTGATTTTAGTTCATTTCTTTCTTGCCTTCAAAGGTTAAGGGGGCTTTAAATAATTGCAAATTTTAACCAACTCTATTTTTATACTGCTGCTTTTTTATATCTACTGCTGCCATAGACTGAATGGCACAATGTCTATGAGAAACAAGACTGGACTGCAGCTGACATAATGCTTCATCCTGAATGAGTTCAAGCTGGGGAAATTGAGAAAAGATCGGGTTAGGATTAACCGTCCACCCTTGACAGAGGATGTGCTTTACCACTTTTGATGTGTGTTCACAATCTGAGCTCTCACTCAGCTTATGTTGCTTATGAAAGGGATCTTCTGAAGCACTTCCTTCTATCTGCTCTTGTTGGGAAGACAGAAATTTTTTTTTCTTTTGATGTGATCTTTCAGCACTTATTTATTCATCTCTTCCAAAGTTGATGACTCTAATGTCCTGTGCAGGCATTCACAGTATTTAAATGTACACCATATAGTTAGGCATTTAGAAACATAAATTATTGTGGAGTGTAGCTACTCATATGTTGAACACCAACCCTCTCACCAATAATAGAACATATATCCCAGTTCCCCATGGGAGATGCTCCTGTTGAGCAGCTGTGCTATGAGCTGTAGGCCTAGCATCTCCGAGGCTGGTACAAATGCTAATTTAAACCTGTAGATTTGTTAACTTAGGAGGATTAATCAAAATACATGGATTAAGTACAATGTCTACTTTAAGAAGAGTAAAAGCAAAATTTTGCTCTGCTTGTGTGCAGCCTACTTTTGAATCAGAAATGGGCAAATGACAAATTAACGCATGGAATGGATGTAGCAGGGGAAGGCACGGCACCATGGTCAGTACAATTACATACTTTGGTAACACTCCCATGACTTGCATGTCATTCAGGAGTTATGGCACTGTGTATCCTGTGCTCATGCCTACTATGAGATGCCACTTTGTAGAAAAAAATTACTTGTTTGGTAATTAAAAAAAAGTGGGAAGCTGATTATGTACAGTACATGGAAGTGGGAAGATGTTCAGGTGAAAAATATGTCCTAGCTTCATGGAAAAATGGTGGTTTGTTTAAAAAAAAGAAAAAGACAGAGACATTTATCACTAGATTTCTAGTTTTTATGACTTTGTAGAATGTAAAGGGCAGGTTTGGTGATGAGTGATTTTGAGAATAAACAGGTTATTCCTTGGTAGGAAATCTGCCCTAATGCAGAAGGATATCTATCTTAAGACTTAATTTAAGTTCCACATATAGCACTGAAGCTCACTTGCTTCTACCCAGCTCTGCAGACCTATTTCTCCCTAACTCACTCATGTCAACTTCGTTCAGGGTGAATGGCTGTGATGTAGGCATGACTTTTTTACCTCTGTTTTACCTTGAATATGCGCAGTGTGGATGTGGAGGAAAAAGGAGAGCTTTTATGAAAAAACAGGAGCAGTTTGGGGCTTTTTGGTTTTGTTTGGGGAGGTGGTTTTGAGTAAAAAAGGGACAACTGTGTTCATCTTCATTGCCCTCTTCCATAAAAAAGGGAATAACCTCCTGCAGGATTTCCTTTTTGAAGTCTGGTACCTGTTCTTTTTCATGTGCTTCTGTGATTGCTCTCAGGAGGGCAGGAAGGACCAACCCTGTGTCTGGGAGTTTAATGTGAAGTAGGAAAGATGCCTTGAAAAACAAGCACTCTTGTAGTACTAATAGATGTGGTTCTTTCCTTTTTAAGAACAGAATCACACGCTCGGCTCATGTAAGGCGATTTTTCATTGCCTTTGATAAGCTGATTTACACTAGCTAAGATTTGATCTATGTGGGTTTTTTAAAAAGAAAAATAGGAGACTTTAGCTTAGTCACCCATTCTTTATGCTTATGATGAATAACAGTGAATTAAACTTCTGAGGTTCATCCTTGATGAGAATATGGTACACCTGGAAGATGGTATTGCCTGACATGCCGACAGTGATTCATTCTGGGAGAAAACAAATGGACAGGTGAGCAAAACTCAACCCTGAAACATCAAATCCAGCTTCTGTTTCTTCTATATAGATGGAAAACTTGAGTGTCATTCACACACTCATACTTTTATTTTGTAGCTACTAAGTTTGGTGTTCTTCTATTTAGTTTGCTTTGTGATTTTTGGAGACAGGCAACCCACTGAACAGCCATTTTACAGCATGTTTGATTTTCCTGGGTGTTAGGTGCCTGTTTTTTTTTAACATCCCTGGAATACTAACCTATTGGAAAAGTACGTGAGATGCAGCAGTTGTGAACAGAGAAGGTTTGAGCTGGGTCATTTTTGCCTCACCAGTTAGAGAGTGGCCATGAACATATTCCTGAAGCCATCCTTTTTTGTCCTGCCTCCATGCAGCCAGATAAGAGGTATTCCTTCCATGAAGCGCATCCTGCCTTCCACCATTTCCATTCTTGCAGGCTGCTCCTGTTGAGTTTCCATGCCAGTCTGCAAGCCCAAAGAGCACCTGCATTTTATGCCTGGTCTATCATGTTCTTTCATCTCTAATTATCAGGGGATTTTGAAAGTAGGTCTAAACCAAATATTTATTTAGACTGTTCTCATGAAAACATGACTCTGGTCCCAATCATCAGGACAGAATAACATTAGTAAGCTGTGAGTTTTTCTCTTTTGCCTCCAGGAAATCACTGCTCATTTCTCTTTCTCTTTCAAGACATTTGAAAACATCTGCTGCCCACGGTATCTCCTCCAGGACAGACTTAAGTTTAAAAATGTTCTTGTATGTTTTCATTTAGCTCATTTTAAAAGGTTACCATCAGGTCTGCTGACATTTAGAAGTAGCCTTCTGGTTTCAGAGAACAGATGCCCAATGAAAATATGTCTGTATTTTAAAAGAGGCTAGAGAATAGAGAGGCAGTGCCTGTGAGGCTGGGTAGCCGCACTCCATTCAGGTGAAGCAGACTTGTGGAATCAGTGTGAATCTTCTAAGCAAGTTGTTCTGCATCAGGACTCCAAAGAGCTCAGATGGCTGATGAGGAATGGCTCTACCTTGCTTCCCTTTTCCTCCAGGGACTTGCTGCTTTGGCACTGCATTCTGCAAGAGAGATTTTTGGCTTGCCCATAAGCAGGACTAGAAGCTATGGTGAATTTGAGTGTCTGCTCCTAATAATTAAGCATACTTGCTTGAGTAACTTAGAAATGTAGGAGAGCGAGAAGAGGTTTGAATGTGCAGTTTTATTATTGGAACACATCAATAATATTCCAGTAAGTGAGTTGACTGGGGTTTATGAACACGCTGAGTCAGCAGAATAAATACTACAATTTATGCCATTTGAGCACATTGGCATGCTATGAGAGAATTTGTGTCTTGTAGACATAGATGATGGTTCTGGACGGGGATGCTTTATTTTTTTTAAATGTTGCGTTCAAGACCATTTCTGCCAGTGCCAAGTTACTTTTGCCAACCACAACACTCCATGACAATATACTAGAAATTCAAATTAACAGGAGGTGCTGCAACATACCTGGAGCTGAGGCCTGAGCATTTCCGTAGTCAGACTCGAAGTTAGTTCTTTTGAATGAGAAGGATATGTTTGACTTAGAGTCCATGTAAACAAAACACTGCCATAGTTTGTACATCTATAACACATTAGACATGACTTGGGTTTGGTTTGAATAAGGAAATCCTCTGGGGGGGAAGTGTGTGTATGTATGTTGTGGGGCAGTGATGTTAGGGTTCTGCTTGCTGCAGAACAATATTTAGATTTCTTAAAGAGAAGCGCGACTTAAAAGAGTTCGGTGGCAGGTTCCCTCTATTGGTCACTGCATGGGGGAAATATGCCAAGCCATATGCTGCCTACCTTCTCTCCAGGTGCCTGTACCTGTTCACAAAGTAAACTTTCAGGTGTCTTACCTCCCTGATAACTGTTCGCTGCAGGAGCTGTGTCTTGGAGCTCCGGAGACGAGCTTTCAGGCAAGGCCTGTATCTGTCACGGTGCAAACTGTCAGGATTCTTCTCTCCCTGGTAACCGTTCTCTCCGGAGTCTGTATTTTAGAACTCCAGAGGCAAACCTTCAGGCAGGGCCTTATGACCATATGCAGAGCAGACTTTCAGGAGACAAGATTCTCAGAAAATAAAAAATTTAATGGAGGAGAATAGCAAAAGGGCTGGCTCAAGCTGGGTACCTGTGCAGAGGTCTGCCCCAGCATAGGAAACTATAAGCTTTTGTATCTTTACATTCACACCAAGATCCAGTCCAATAGCAGAATTTTACCAGCAGGTCCTTTGCTCCCCATTGGACCCTTTTTCTCTGACTCCATGCGAGCCTCTGTTTTGTTCAGTTGTAGACATTGTTTTAGGTCCATATCCTTGAAGGTGCTGTTTTGTCTGGATAAACCCATTCTTCTCAGCCAAGTGCAAAAATAGGCCCCGCTTTGCAGATGTCTGTGATGTCTCTGTGTTAGCCTTGGATCACTTTTTTCCCAGTCAGTTCCATTTTTCCCAGCAAAATGCAAGCTAGACTTCATCTTGCAGGCATTTAGTATAGTCTGCAGTTGCTTTTGGCAAATATAAGCTTAAAATTTTTAGCAAATCTAGTCTACTGAGTAACATGAATCAAAGAGTATACTAATAAATCGTACAACCTTACATCTCTAAATAATCCATTGTATTTGGTGTGCATCTACTTAAGCTGAATGACTAATATTGAACTTGAATTGGGCTTGTCCACTGACCTGTGAGTAGTAAAACCATTGCCATACAGCTCACTTATTTAGCAGGGAGAGCTCAAAGTGGGCTCATTCAGGCTGTTGTATTTATGGAATAAAGTGGTTAACTTGCAGTCAAATTGCATACTGTAGGAAAAGTCTGCATGAGACTCCCTGCACCCACGAGCCACCGGCATTCAATGTGCCGTTCTGCTTCCTGGTGAGTCTCCTGGAAAGAGTTCTTGGCCTGGCTGCAGCTCAGGCCTTTCCCTCCTCTGGAGCCTGCACCAAACTGCTGCTGGTTTGGCTGGGGGGGGTGGGTTGAGTGCACCCGCCACAGTGTAGGAGCTGGTAAAAATTTCTCAGTTGCTCCACAGGAAGATAAGGGACCTGCTGGTTTGGAGAGAGTGCATCTTATTCCTGTTATTGGGACTAATGGAAAACAAATGTTGTCCCAGCTTCTGAGGTGTGTTTTTTACACTGTGTCAAAGAATTCCCACCACGGTGCTGTGGCAGGCCCTGGCACAGTGGTGGTAAGGGCTGGTATCTTGCAAAGGAGAGGAAGGCAATCTTTCTGCCAGCTTCCTTTTCCTCTCTTTTTGCTCTGAAAACACTTAGTTCTTCTCCTGTGTGGCCCTAGAAGCTGAGCTGCACTAGAGGCTTCTTGGGTGGATGGAGATTATGTTGAAGGGAGTTTCTCTTCTGGAAGTTGATCAGTAAGAGAGCCCCATTCCTGTCCCATCAGCTGAGCTGCCTGCTGGCTCCTACGTGATCTGCTGGGCCTGTCTCTTCACCGGGTACAGAGTGAAGGAAGCTTGGACGAGCATGTGGTTAGGAAAGTGGGAGAGGCATGGAGACAGAACTAAGAGATCCTCTGGTCTGGAAAGACACCGAGTTATGTTAACAAGAACAGATAGTTCAGGCTAAAGAGATGCTGTTTTCAAAGAATGAAAGGGAGTAAAATAGATAAAGGAAAATCATGGAGAAAGAAGCTCCGGGGAAACACAAGAAAGCATTGTGGAAGCAAAACGATAATGGTGAGTCAGAGGCAGATGCAAAGGGGAAAAAAAAGTGGGATTAAGAAATAAATGAATAGGCAAGAAAATACCTAACTTGTGGGGTTAGCAGTTTTGGTTTAATTTATATTTCAAATGTTTTCCTTGCTTCAGATATTATCAACACTTTTTGCACAAAGAGAATACCTCCCAATTGCCTATAAGCTTTTGTCCGCTTTCAAACCAGACCTTGAAAGAGATCTGCATAATTAAAGCCTTCTGGTGCACTACACAACTCGCTGACTTCTGCGCCAAGGAGCTCTAGCCATACAATCTGCTTTTCCCCATCTTTACGCTTTGCTCCTAAGTCAAAAATTTGCATTCATATGCATTTAGGATGATGCCAAGTGGATTACTGATAGCTAACTTCTTCCATCCGCCACCCAGAGCACACCGGCTGTTTCTGTGGTGGTGGTAAGGGTCCTAGTCAGTCACTGGATCCACAGAGTTGTCCCTGGGTGGGTGCAGAAGGGGATGGTGGCTCCCCGGGCTCCCTGAAGGGGAACTGGCAGAGTGTGGATGCATCTTCTCTCTGCTCCCACTTTTGCAGCAACAAATGAGTTGGCAAAGAAGTTGCAATGATGAGTTGTTGATGCTGTTGTGTTGGAGCACAAGTCTGATGGGGAGCAGCTGAGGGAACTGTGGCTGTTTAACCTGGAGAAAAGGAGGCTGAGGGGAGACCTTATTGCTGTCTACAACTACCTGAAAGGAGGTTGTAGCATGGAGGGTGTTGGTCTCTTCTCCCAAGTAGCAAGTGATAGGACAAGAGGAAATGGCCTCAAGTTGCAGCAGGGGAGGTTCAGATTGGATATTAGGAAACATTTCTTCATGGAAAGGGTTGTGAAGCACTGGAACAGGCTGCCCAGGGCAGTGGTGGAGTGACCATCCCTGGACGTGTTTAAAAGTCATTTAGATGAGGCTCTTATGGACATGGTTTAGTGCTACAGTTAGGTTATGGTTGGACTTTATGATCTTGAGGGTCTCTTCCAACCAAAATGATTCTAATGATGTGTGATTTTCCTCCCCTTTAACATGCAAAAATGGCAACCAGAAGGGAAACCATTGTCCCAGTAGCCTCTGTTGCCTCCCTGATTTGAACTTCCTGGGCTCCATTTGCTGCTCTCACTCTGAATATACGAGAGCTGTCAAGGTGTTCTGCCACATGCATGATTAACAACGCTCCTTGCAGACTTTGCTCTGTATTCCTGGCCTCAGAAAATGCTCAGAGTCAGACAAAGGGGCATGTTTGCTATCATTTGCATAAAAACACTTTTTATCTCATGCATCTGTGGAATTCATTGAACCTAAGTCATCTCTGGTGTATAGCCACAGTAAAGTCGCAGGAATGATAACAAGGGTGAATTTGGCCCTGAAAATGGCATGTGAGGCTCATCATAACCAGCCCTGCCTTTCCAGCATTTGCTTCCTGGAACCTGACTGGAATCCTTGTAATAGCCCAAGCGTGAAGATGCAATTTCATGCCCGGTAATTGCAAATTCTCAAGTCATTTAAACCCCAAGCATCTTTGAAAACAACAGCTGATCCTGGTGTGTGACAGGACTCTCCTAACTCCAGGCAGACCCATATCCGCTTGCCCAGATGATTGTTCTTCACGATGCGCCTGTGTTGGGCATTGTGCTGAGTCACCCCCAAGTCACGAAGCCAAAGGCCTGGCCATGATGTACATGTACAGCGAGGTGGGGGACATCAGTTCAAGCTTTTCATAGTGAAACCCACATGTTAGATGAAGTAGGTTTCACTCTGATTCAAGTAAAATTCTCATTAGGTTCAGAAGAACTTAATTGAAACTTTAATACTCAATCCCTAATTATTTTGCAAACTAATCTGCAGCAGGAATATTGGTACATATGTATGTACAACAGTTGCAAATTTCTGAAGTTAATGAATATGTTTTAGTGGTGGGAAAAAAAAGACAGGTTTGGTCCAGTGACAAATGAGGTCACCAGGGTGTAGATTCTGGTCACCCTGAAAAGAGGATAGGAAATGTTTGACCAGAACGTGCAGTAATCTGGGGTATGTTCCCCTAATCCAGGGCATCCTGGCTGTGCTGAAGGAGCTCTGTTCCCACAGCAGCTGTAGTCTCCATACCGTTGGTTGTAGGGATGAGGTAGTGAATGATGCAATTCCTTTTATTTTCATGCTCTGTTCATCTGCCATATTCACCCGTGGAACAAGTCCTGAGGTCTTCACTTGAAACAGGTGCCAATTTCTCAATAGTGTTCCCAGAAGGGGTCAAAATAGACTGAGTGCTTTAGACTTTGCATGTGCATAAAATACCTGTAGCTTTAGGGCTATGCTAGTGAAAACCCAAGATAAGTTCTTATCTTCTTCATTCAAAGACCTCTGGAATTTCCCTGTACAATTATGTCCAAAAGCTCCAGGGCGGAACCTGGAAAATAGGAGTTAATTATCAGGTGGATGTTTCTGTTAGTACTGCTGTGCTGTGAGACCCTCCTGTCTGTTTATCATCCCTTTCAGGAGCACATGAGATGTATAAATCCAGCTCAGTTATTGTTTGATGGTCCACTCCAATATTGTTTGGCGTTAATACTCAATGGGAAACCAGCACTTATTTTTCCTTCCTTGTTGATACCAGTGAGCAAATATTTCTTATTTTTTCCTCACCCTCAAAAGAAAACTTTTAATTTAAAAGAAAAAAATACATGAGGAATCATAGAAATGTAGCATAATTATCAGGCTACACACACAAGATAGACTAATTTGTTACGGGGCCCCAGTTAAAAATCTCTATTATAAAAATTGTGTCATTTGCTGCTGTTTCTGGTTCTTATGGATAAATGGTTGAACTAAGCCGGTTCATAGGAAAGCTGTGAAGGTATATTTTGCCCTGTTGAGTGTTCTACAGTGATACGTATATCCATATTTTAAAAGCAAAAACAAGAAAGTGACTAACCACAATTAGTTTTCTGAACATGTTCCTAATGAAATTCAAGTATCAGAAATGCCTGGCATGTCAATCAATACATGATGGTAAACAGATCTTATTCCAATGAAAAGGCATAAGCCGTGAAATTGGTTGGGAACTCTGAATGGCTTTTCCAGGTTCTTACTGAACAGCATTTACAGTTCTGGTGCACATCTGCTTCAGCCGAGAGGAATAGGCATGTATTTTCTCCTAAGGGTAGCAGTTTGTACCTGACATATTTTATTTGCAAATCTGGTGGTTCTTCACTGTTGTACACTAGACAAATCCTTACTAGACGGAGTACATCCTGTCAAATTATATTGGTTTTGCACTTCCAGAACTACCCTGTGTGAAAGATAAGAGGTGCAAAAAGTACTCAGCTGGTCAAAAGTGGTATGTTGCCTCTGAGGTAGCTTTATTCATGCTTTCTGTCATTACTATGCAAGCAACAGGAATGTCAAAGTGACCAGTGGTGAGTCAGAGTTGATGTGATCATGTTTGCCTGCAACATCATACGCAAGAAATAATCTTGGTAATTTTGACCTGGAAAGCTTTCTGGCAGCAATGGTGCTACAATATTGATTAAAATGCCTGTGACTGCAGGTCTGTGTGGTCTTCCTAATGCCTCAGAGCAGCTCATAATGTCACAGAGTCAAGCTTCTGTCAACTATCAAAGTGATTAGACAACACATCAGAGGACTACAAGGCTTATATAAAGAAGCTGCTAATGCTGGCATGTATTGGCTATGACAAATGAGAATTGAATTGTGGATTTGGAATGTGGGGGTCTATTTATGATGTTACTGTGACACTTTGTCACAAGACCACCTCTCAGGATATACAATGTAGATACTCAGGCCATCTAAAATAAAAAACATATCAAAAAACAAAACAAACAAACAAAAAAACCCCAAACCAAACCAAAACAAACAAAAAAACCAAACCAAAATAAAAGCCACCAACCACAAAACCACAAAACTAAAAAAATCCACCAACTCCCAAAAAAACTCCAAACCCACCAGAAAAGTTATGTTCCCCATATTCTCTGAAGTGTCAGGCTGTCTGCCTTTTGTAATCGCCTGAAAATTCCCTGTCTTTCTACTAAAATACTTTATTCTATTGATTTTGTGTATTCATGTGCTAAAGCAAGACAAAGGCTCACAAATCTTCCTACAATAGCCATTATAAAGTTGTTGAGGACACTTTAATTGCTATTGAAGCCACCTAACTCAAAATTGTATCAGATTTGTAAATAAAAGTATTGAGGATATTGAATACTATTGACAGAAATAAATTACTAAATGTGATGAATGCAAATGAAGATCAAAGTCACATCTACTTCACAAACTACCCTTTGATAAACAGGACTGTGTTTTAGAGTGGGGACCAGAGGTATGGGGAATCTTGGCTTAGGAGGGATTCACAGTTGCTGTCAAGAAAAAAGCTCTGGTGTATAACAAGCTTTTACTTGGTGCATTACTGATTTTTCTGTTTTGCCTAGTGAGAGAGTAAGAATACTTCAGAGGAGCTGAAGCGTGAATATAAGGGATTTTTTAATACGGAATGAAAAATAAACTGAAGAAATGGAAGAGAAAATTATCTCGTTAAGTATGAAGGAAAGCTTATTAGATGGCAATTTGTCAGTCTAAAAATAAAACCTGGCAAGATTGGAGAGTTTTACAATGTATAGTGCTGCTGTGTTATGTAGGATCACACTGAGGTTCAAAGGGACTGTGGACTGCTTTAACATGTTTATATAGCTCATTTTGGTTAGATTCTTGTGTATCTTTTTAAAACTACTAATTGTTTCAGACAAGTTGTTTAAATAAATAGGCTAGGAAAAAAAATTAAGCTTGGTGCTGGCTTTTTCAAGTCGTAGATGGACATTCACTGCCCTCTTCTTTGTCTTTCTGTATTTACTTTCTTGCCCAGCTAGAAGAGCTTGGAGTTGATATTCAGGGAATTAAATTCTTTATTATTGCCGGTCCCCAGTTTTATCTGAATGGTAAATAGAGGTTTCCGGGAGATAGAGGGGATTCAGTAAATTCCTGTAGCTTTATTTTCCCTGTCTTTGTCCAGCCGACTCTTGAATATATATAAACTTCTGGAGTCCACATGTGGTGACAGGGAGTGCTACAGATTCCTTATCCCTTGCACGAGGAGCCTTTCCCTTTACTGTCTCTCAGCTTCTCAGTCACATTTCATTGTCAATAGTTCTTCCTTGGAGTAGTGAAACATAAATCCTTTTCTAGGCCATTCTGTTGTATTATTCCACATCATCTTTGTCTGCTCTTATAGTCCTTGTACAGAAGCCGTTTCATATCTGTGATTTATCTCCTGGTGTTTTATTGGAGGAAGGTGGAGTTGGTCTCACCAGCAGGCTTTATCAGCACTTCACATCACCCCTTCTTCCAGGGCATCTACGTGTGTGTTTAACCACACAGATCCTAGCATAGAGCCCTGAAAAACTCCCAAACTTTCCTCCATTAGAAGAGAACCATTTCTTTTTGCTTTTCTTCTTCTAACTAGAGAGCCATCCTTTTCTGGGTCAAAATCCATTATCTCCAACAATGACCTTCCACCTTTGCCGACGTGAAACAGCCTGTCAAGGGCCAGCTTCCCTTCGCATTTCTGACTCCTTGGTTTTGCACCGTTTTGTTGCTAGAATTAACACAGACAGCAGATACCACTGCTTTGGTGCAGCTCCTTATGAGAGTGTGTCCTTGGCAAAGTGAGGGTGGAGGCATTATACATCCACTTGTCTCTTTTTAACAGGGAAAAAAACAAACCAAAACAAAAACCAGAAATAATCAGTCTCTGTAAGTACTGCCATCAAGGCTGACCCTTTTTAGCTTGTTAAAAGGAGGGGTGAAGGTAGTTGATTGTAGAGCCTATAGCCATATCCAGTTCAAGGCTTTCTGCAGAATTTAACACCTGCACATTCTCTACGGCTATGAAATGATGCGTTTAGTGTCAGAGGTACCATAATCACATCTTCAATTCTGTCTCCTTTTGCTTTTCTAAAAAGTCTTGCTAAAACTGTTCAGTGCCATTTTCATAGTTTCGATGATGTGGCACCAGGCCTTTCTTGGGCTTTTCTACAGTGCAAGGTTTTCTTCCCCCCCTCTGGTCTGGTCTGAAGATATACACTTAAATTGTATGTATGTGTCCCATTGAGCACTTGTGTTAAATGTTGTTAAGCAAATGTAAATCATGAGTCCGTTGTTTAGCAGTCTGAGTAATCAAAGGAAGTATTTTGGGATAGCAGCAGCAGTATCTGGGATGGTTCAGCAGAGGAAAGGCTCTGTCCCAAGTAAGTGAAGACTTAGGCTGATGTTGTGGGATAGGTATTGAAGGTTTTGAGATTAAATTTTCACACAAACTGTGGTATTCCCTTCATGAGGAGGAATGGGTGGGTGGAAGAGCCAGTCAAAGTTGCACTGAAACTTGGTACTGAGGAGCAAATTGGTGCCTTGAACAGATCTAATGTTGGAGGAAAAAAAAAAAGCAAGAAACAGACCATAAAGAGTATAGAAGTTGATGACTGGGAAACAGTGATCTAGTGGGCTAAACAGGAGTAAGAGAGACAAAGAGGAGAGCCTGGATGGAGAAGGGCAATGTTGCTCGTCCTTGCGGGTGATCATGCTCCTCGTGTCTCTGATAAATGACTACAAAAGCGTGTCACCTCTAGTTTGCCAGTGCTGATTTTCAGAAGCTTGCACTCAAGAGGTCCAAAAAAGAAAAGAGAGTGATAAAAACCCCCGAATCAAACAAACAAACACGGATGGAAAAAACCCATCATTTTTGAATTTTAAAGGATGGATTATTTTCATTTCCTTTATTTAATTTTTCAAAGCAAGAAATTTTGAACAGGAGGAAGTAGAAAGGAGCTAGTCTGTTTTCAGCTACTACATAAGACAGCAGCTGTCTGAACCATGAGAGAAATGTAAAAGAACATAGGAGGAGAAAAAGGGAAGAGAGTGGGAGATGGGAAGCTGGAGCAAGTAAAAGCCAGGGATCCTTCAGGGCTGGAGACTGCGGAAACATTAAGAAAAAACACAACAGTAACAAAATCCCCAGATCTTTCTTCTGGGTATAAGTGGGAGAAATTCTAACTCTGAGTCATAATATAGTTCTTGTCCTGATCCTGGCAAGGCACAGTTGTACATCGTACCTAAAGAATATTGAAAAACCAATAGCATTTTGAAGCTTGTTTTGTGCTTCGGGTAAAACTTCAGAAGTCGCTAGTGGGCATTTGGCCTGAAAACAGGCTGTGAGACCCTGCAGCACAGAGTCAGATTCACTCCTGACCTTTGGCTTCAGCATGTTAGGCCAAGGCTTTTGAAAATTAAATAGGGTTGTCAAAAATATGCTAATGTTTTTGGAGCCAGGGTCCCCAGTAATCTCTGGCTCTTTAGCATAATTCTATCAACAGAGAATGTCCAGAAAGACAGTTAAGCCTTATTTATTGGTGTTTTGTGTTGCAACAGCACCACAAACAGTGAGACCCTAATAGGAGATGTGCCCTTTTCTCTGTAATTTGTCATGTTCATTGAGGTGGGCAGTTGAATTCTCTTATTTCACTGAAGTCAAGGAAGTGTCAGAAGAGAGCTGGAGGGTAAATCTTCAGACCTTCTACCTATAAAGTACTGCCCTGAAAGGGCTGGGCTGTCTTTGGAAGGAGGTCCCAAATTCCTGCACACTTTGTGAGCTGTAGTTACTCTGAGGGTTTGGCTTTCTGAAGCTGTGAAAGGTGAAATAAATTACCACCAACTCTGCTGCTTGCTTTCTTTTAAACTGAATACATTCTTCTCAAATTGAAATATAATTATGGACTTGATGTGCTCTCAACTTTTTATTTAGTCAAACTGAAAGTTATATTCTCTGCAAGCTGCTTTAAAGCCAAAATGAAAAAACCCACCACCTAATTATAGCAGCAGTGCGGGGGAGGTCTGCTAGTATATTCTACGATACATTTTGACAGCTGCTTTTTACTGGAAGGTTGTCAAGACCCCTCACAAAAATGTTTTGAAATGCTTAAAATGGACAAATACAAAATCTGTAGCTGTTGCATAGCCAGCAAAGACAAAAGGGCTTGTGCATTTGGCTGGGCCAGGGTTATAGCAATGGTTAATAGCGTATTCTCATCTTAGCTGGGCTTCTAAACCATTTTCAGAAGCTTTTCTGAAGTTGTAGAGCATGAAACTGTACCATAATTTGGCACATAGAAAAGCTCTCCAGAAACATTCAGTGGGTGAGAAGTGTTTCAGATCTTTCTAGTTTTAAAGATTTGGCATGGTAGGTTCATTGTTATGGTCAATAGGCCAATGGCAGATGAGGCAGTTAAAACAGTGAACAAAATCCATCCTTAACCCTTTCCTCCCCCTGCACCCCTTTCCTCCTGTCCTTGCTGCTTATATGTGAGTCCCCAAACTTTATTCCTGAAGAGACTAAGGAATGAGGATCTAGGCACTTGGGCTGCACGATCGCTGTCAATACAAAAACACACCAAGATGACAGGGCATGTGGCAAAACAAGAGGACAGGAGGGACAAAAGGGAGAGGTCTCTCTGCAGCAGGTTTCCAGACACAAACTCAAAAATTGACTCAGGCAGCTGCTGCAGCTGGATGTAAAAGTTGACCATTTCAGCTCTGAGGTAACTGCTTCACTCTGTAAATGCTATGCCTGTGGGGGAGAATCTAGTCCATCTCTCCCTCAACCCGGCCATTCTGCACTGGTTCTCTTCTCTTTGCCCTTGTCAAATCCTGATGCAGTGTCTGATAGTTGCTGCCTCCTGCTCTGTCAGCCACACAGCGGGGCTGGGCCCCAGCTCTCTCCTCCTGAGGCAACAGCAGAAGCCAAAGCATACCAAAGGGATGCCTCAGTCTTCTCACCTTATCTTTTGGGTAGGGCACTGTGTGATGGAGGCTTCAGACTTGCTGGTTCTTGTATGTTTTCTTTGGGTAACGGGTGGGAATGGAGGGCTGCAGGAGGCAGCACATCTGCAGCTGGGTCAGTGGATGAATCACACACTATCGAGGGAGCAGAAACAGTCAGGACTGCTATCACCTTATCTCTTGAGGGAGCGATCTGATGAACACGGTGTGCACACAGCTGCCTCCAGGGAGAAAGAGAGAACAAGTATCTGGCTGCCCTCTGTCTTGGTGCCGCTCTGTTCAGTTACCTCCTCTCAGTGCCTATGAGCACATGTGCAGGGGATTGCGTGCATGCAGGCAGCACAAGCTTTAAAGGTTCTTATCGAGGCATCTTGTCATAATCCCAGGTGCAGTTTTAGACTAGTCAAAAGATAAGGTGAATTTCTGGAATATTGAAGAAACCTGCATACATGTGGTGAGTGTGTTCCCAGTGAGGAAAGCACATGGCTTTGGCTTCTTGGAGAATAATGCAGCACATATCCTTGCTAGAGAGGCATGGTTTTGGCTCAAAAAAAAACCAAAACCAAACACCAGGAAGGAAGGAAAGACTGTAAGTTCTGTCCATCACATGGAGATGGCAGTCCATACTTAGGGTGTCTTGGAACATGTGCTTATTCAACAGGTTTGAGAGAATACTTAAAAGAAACAACCTTTCCTGCAGTATGTATTAAAGGAAAACTGGAGTTTTTCAAGGTAGCCAAAAGTCACCTTTCTTTAGAGGGCTGCTAAAACAAAAGGTTGAGTCAGCTGAGGTCTTCGGTTAAAAAGAGGGTAAAAGATATTCCTCATGATGCAACTGTGAATGGTGGATGTCATTTTCACCTTAATAAATTGCAGCCTTTCACAGAAAATCTGTGGTACCGGATATTTGTCTAACAGTGACTTATGTCTGGAAAAGAAAAAATAGAATTAATTAAATTCTGTATAGTAGCTATGATCATTTAATAGATAACTTTGCCTGGGACATTAATGACCTGTGTTATTCCTACAAAGAAGCAGAAAATCTTTGTCTTGATGACCCATATAGGCATGTTCATCAACAAGTTATACCATGTGTGATGTTGGCACCAAGGCCGTATGCGCTCAGGTATTCACTCATTCAACTAATGCTCATTTGCATCAACTGACATTGGATCAGACTGCAGGGGAATAAGATTTGCTTTGATTTATCTACATTGTTAAGTACTTTCAAGATAACTTTAAACTGTGCACTGGTATGAATTCCAGAAGCTTTTTGCTTGAATTTCAACAGAGGCACAACAGAACTATCCCAGGCACTCTCTTATTTGTTATTTTCACTACGAGCATTATTAAAAGTATAATTACTTTGAAAATACTGTTAATCAGGATTGCTACATTGTTTAGTAGGGACTGAGGAACCAATTTCTTACTTTGAAAAAAGTAGTTTGATCTTCTATGTCCTTGAAATGAGTCCTTGATTTCAAGGTCAAGAATTGCGTTTTGCAAATGGGGCTTGGGGCTTGTCTGCCCGAGGAGTTAGGACGTGAGAAATGAGTGTGAATTCTTTGATGTGAAGACGCACCTTATCGCACGGCGGGGTATCATCAAAGGAAATCATCATGTTTAATTTGACAGTAGGCACTTCCTGCTGATATTGAAGAGGTTACACCTCTCTGTCATACTGGTGTGAATGACTGAGTACAGCAGCTAAAGAACTTTCAAAGAGCTAATGAGGTTTTTTTTATAAGGAAAGTTTCAGCTGATGCTGACAAAGCTATGAATGCAGACTACACTTGTGTTTCTGCCCTGACCTTCCAAACTGTTCCTGGCAAAGGCAGTAGCAGTACCTGGGGTGGGATGCTGCACGGGGAAAAGGGACTGTGCTAGGACAGCCTGTGTGCACGGGGCTGGGAAATGCATTCTCCGTCTTTTTTCCATGTAGCCATCCAGCAGGCTCCTCATGCACTTGGGTGTTGTGGGAAACATGAATTTGGCAAGACGCGAGCAGGAGCATGCAAAGGGAAAGGAACTGTGTTCTGCCCTCCCCGAGCAGCATACCTGCACAGAAATGACTGCCAGAACCTGAAATTGCTCTGGTTTAGGGTAGTTTTTTCCACTCAGTTGTTTGGTCATGAATGTTTGACAGAATTGTTGGTAGCCGTGCATCAGTGCTTGTGGGATTCATGGAAGAAATGCATTTTTCTGGAGGGATCCTTAACTGACATTTCAAAGTCTTCTGTACATTACATAAAATTCTTTCAGATTCTTTTTGACAAACTCATGTGTAGAACATGTAACAGGTTCTTGGAAGAAAGGGCTAGAATAGATAATATTTGAAGTTTTACTTTGTGTCAAATAATGAACATATAAATACTAGCACATACAGTTGCTTGTTTAGGTTACCAGTTTGGTTTCAACTGGCTGAAATCAATCACAGAGATGAAATGAATTTTTTCAAGAGAAATGTTTGGCACTGGTTTTATAGTTTTGTTTTGGACTACTAGAAGCTGCGCTTCAGTCAGTTATCAGATACTTAGACCTGTGCTCTCAGTTTAGCCTCTGTGCACTTCAGTTTGATTCCCATTCACCATCTTCATATAGCAATGAAGCATTTGTTTCTCTTTCAACCCTAAGAAGTATGTTATGTTTCAGCTAAGAGCAGTCAGGCAAAGAAGTGGGAAATACCCAGATTTCCATTTGCATTCAGATGGCCTCTAGCTCCATATTTTGGGCTGTGCATTGCTGGCCGCCAGAGTCTTAGACACATGCAGGCGTTGCTGGAAGGCTCCTGCGGGACATGGGTGGGATTGGAGCTTGGCCATGATGCAGCCAGGATGCTGTCAGCAGAGTGTGAAGGATCTTCAGAGATGGACTCTGCGCCAAGTACTTTGTATGCATCTGCTCATAGCCTAATGCTGCTGCAGCAAGTGCCCAGATGCAGTGAGCAGAGCCAGGCAGGTTTTTCACTTGATAAAGTGATTCCAAGAGGGAAAAGGGAAGCTCATTGCCCATAGTGCAGGGAAACTGGTAGAACATGCAAAGAAAGAAGTCAGCTAATCCATGTACTGATGACAATAACAGATTACATTTTCTATATCATACCTTTGAAATATGTGATCAGTCTTTCACTTTTAGAAACTAAAGCAAAATAAAGCAAGCCAGTAAACAAGTAAAAACCACTTCTGTTTTTTTAACTGGAAAAGTTTCAGTTCAAACTGAAAATTCTTGTGTCAAAGTTGAGGGAATTTTCCTATCTGTAGTTGAACTTCATCAACAGGCAAGAAAACTCCGTTTTGATGGTTAAAACTGGTATTTTTCTTCTGATCAAGTTTGTCTTCCACTCTCTCCACATATGTACCGCCTATGTATCAGTCTGAGGTATGGCACTTGCCTGCACTGCAGCGTTAGCTTTAGCACTACAGCTGCAGGAAATGTGTTGCAGTTTTTTTCTGTCCAACAAAATAATCCTCTCAACCTGCTACACTTGACCTTCCTGAGTGGGAATGTTGCTTCCCGTTCCTCCAGCAGTTCCATTTAGGGAAGGGACAGCAGAAATTACTCTTCTTTTTTCCACTAGGTTTACTGTTTGAGCAGTGCCCGGGAAGTGTGCTGGCACCATCAGACATTTCTACAGTTGTCTTTGCTTACGCCGTCTCTTCAGTTTGTGTTTATTTTTGAGATGCTTTTTGGCTGTAAATTGAAGTGTAATTTTTTGTAGACAAGGTTGCCTTAAATTTGCTGTGTGACCAGTGACTTTCATGCTCAATAACAACCTAATCATTTTGGTTCCTCTGGAAAATCAAGCTTGAAAAAAGCAAGCGTGGCTAATAGAGTTAGCGAAGAGGAAATCCCCATGCTTCAACTATTTGAACTGTGTTTAACATATCCCATGAGCCTGTGTGCACATATGCTCAGGTGTACAAGTGCATTCTTGATCAAGAGCCACACTTCATTTCAAAGTAAAATGATGAGGGGAAAAAAATAATCTGTCTGTCAGTGTTCATGCATTTCAGGGCAAGAACTCAATTATATATAGCACTTCACTTACCACTATGCTACTTAAGTTCGAAAAAGATCATTTATTACAACAAGAATATGGAATTTCTACTATGGATGTTCCTGATAAAGATTCCATATTTAGATTTGGATTAAGAACAAGTTCAAAATACGTTTGTATGTTAATCTCAAACCAGATGGCTGGTAGATAAGAAAGCAAGAGGCCAGCTGAGCAGTCAGTGAGGCCTTTTTGCTTTTTATTTTCTGTATATGTTTGCTTTGTCTGAAGGGAGAGCTTAACAAGGACTCCTCCAGTAGGTGAGCTTTATGGGGTTTTTGCTTTTAATATGGGCTGGGGACACTATGCTGGCATACCTGACCAAGGAAGAAGTGTACTGAGTGTCTTCTCTCTCTATAGCCATGCTGTACCTTACTACAGCAAGGTCATGGGGGACAGCAATATATTGAAATAATATGCTTTCCATCAACAAATGCGCTTTTGCTTTGATGCATCCTCAGTCAAGTCAAATAAATACTTGAAAGTATGAGAAGTTAATATATTGCTCTCGAACACTGAGAAGCACTTCTGTACGAAACTAGTCATGGAATAAATCTTTGAAAAGTTGCAGGCCCTCTGTTTTCCAACCGTGTGTCTGTGCTACATGTACCATACGTTGCTGACCATATATTACATGGTTTTGACCCAGATTCTATCATGACTGATATATTCAGTTCCTCACCCGGAGGTGGTGTTCTTCTGTCCTCTACATTTACTACTCTGCTCAAAACCTTCCAGCAATGTACCTTCTGTAAACACAAGCAACTACTCTTCTTGAGGAAGAAAATCCCGTCTTTTAAGAACTATTGAGAAAAAGCAACATTGGGTCAAGATGTGTGGGGTATAATGGATTATCATGGAAAGGTGGATGCACAGGTATTAGCTTATTTTCCTTATTTCTGTGGCCATGTTACAGAAAGATATGTGTTCCTACTGTAGCTGCATTGCAATGCTTTATCTCATTAATATGTGATTTAGTTAAACATCAGTGTTTTTAAATCAAATGCACTGGAGTTAGTGATTTAACTAGAATCAGACAGTGTTTTGAACTCTGAACTTGGAATCCAGATGGGTTAGAATTTGTAGAAGTTGGCCTGATCAGTGATTTATAGATGTTTAGGAGATGTTGAACAAGGATTTTTGAGGAGCGGTGTAAACAAAGTGTGTTTATATTAGTGATTCTTTGATGTGAAAATCTATTCAGAAGGTGCCAGGGCACTATCAGAGAACATCATCAAGAACATCCGGGTGTGTAATCCCACAGTAGGCATTTCCTGCTGTTACTCTACAAGATTAAACCTTCTGTATTGTACAGCTGGGAGTGACTGTCAGGGTGCTGCAATTAATGTACTTTTTAAAGAGCTAAAGAAGTTCTTAGAAGAAAGGAAAGTAGGATCAGATAGCTTGCTCTGAGCTACATCTCTTAATGTCAACATAAGGCAAATTTTCAAATGATCAGAAGTGGTGCTTAAGAAAATTTAACTTCTACCTAAAGACAGTTTTTAAGAAGTGCTCAGGACCTGATAGCTCCATTTTTATATATTTTATATATTTTTATTACAGTTCAGCCATTTTCTTTTTTACGATTTAGGGATGTGGTTGTAAATGGCACAGGAGCCCTAGTCACGGGCAAGGATGGCAGTGTAAGAGATAAAGTATGTGTATGCTCAGTCTGCGTGTCACAGCTAATGAACATTTCTCTGCTTCACGTACACCTTCCTCCAGAATCAGAGCCGTTGCTTTGTATGTCTGAGAATTGCTTTAATTGCCAACTCCAAATATTCATAAATCCTGAGGCTGACATATTTTCTAATCATAGTTTAGCTGTTAACCCACTAACATTAGTTCAGGTTTCCAAGCTGTCCTTTCCAGGGCTGAAGGTTATTGGTTTATTTGTGTGAAATCTGAGAGTTTTATTACTCACTGCTGTAGGCACTGGGGCAACATGAAGGTACCACAGACCTCACCACAGAATTGTGAAACTTGGCATGATGATATCTCCTTCCAGGTCTCCAGTGGACTGGAAAACTCATGAAATTAAAGAAGCCATCAGAAAATGGGAACAGTGCTATGCAAATTGGGCCTGCACTCTAGAATAAATGGCTAACTAGGAAATACACATAAAAGCTACCATCAGAGAAAAGGAGCCTCAGCACAACAGAGAAACAAGGGGAGAGCAAGGGATTTTCCAGTGAGGCAGAGGCATGGAAGAAAGGGCCAGATCTGTGAATTAACTCTGAAGAAATGGCAGGAGGGCGATACTTTCCTGCTCTGTGCACACACATACAGTGCCCAACAGGACAGAGGCCCATCCTTGTTTCGCACTGGGGTAGTGCAACCATATGTATAATGACTATTAATTGAGTCTGAAAAATCAGGACATACTTGATTGAATCATAAAAGCAATAAGAAAGGAAGGCTGTGGTGTAATTTTTGAGAGAGGAAGGCATGGGTCTGTTTCTTTGTGTATTTGAAAGCCTGTTTCCCCTTAGGAAGCCCGTCTCTTTGCAGCTAATGGAGGCTAGACATGTGATGGTGAGACTTAATCATTTGAAGATTTGTTTCCATGTATTTAAATGACTAATGTAGGGTAATGGCTATCTTTCCTCCTTCTCCTCTTTCTTCCCTCTCCAGTCATGCCTCTTTTCTATGGAGAAACAACAATGTTTCCATAAATAGAGTCTTAGGTAATGATTTCCGTCCTAGTGACACTGATGTTTAATTAATGTGAGGCTCTGAGTATTCTGCAGTGCTCTACTGCTCTGATAAAGGAGCCAAACAGAAGCACAGCAGTGCGGTTTTCTCTGGCTTTGATGTTGGAGTACTTGGAAGAACCTCTGAGGAAATCATCAAGATGTGAAGGGAAACCCTCAGAACCAAGTTCTCTGGAGAGGACTTCCCACTGCTTTCCTCACTTCCCTTGCAGAGAAGAGTTCACTTTCTACTTCTGCAGTAAAACCAGTTGGCAGCACAAGACACACTGCAGTTTTTGATCGTAGCTTCCCTAGAAGTACATGTTCTGGGGAGGTGGAGTGCTGAAATTTGAACAGCAGCAGGAAAACTTTGTGGAAGATATCTGAAAGCAAATAACTTATAACACCATGAGACAGATATGTCAGTTTTTGCTTCTGGTGCACTTCAGGCTACTCAGCCTGGATAAGCAAGGGGACAGTTTGTCAGTACCAGTTGCAGAAACTCAGATGAGCAGCAGCTTTGAAGCCGGGGGCAAGGTATGGTGCACGTTTCCTATGAAAACCTAGTTTTCCCTTCCAAGGGCAGCAAGATGTGATTCTGCTGTCAGCAATTTTGTCACTGCATTGCCTCTCCAGGCTTTCGCAGCCCAGTGGCAGTAATGGTCAGCCAGTAAGACTTGGAAGAAGCTGGTCTGCCACAGGAGAGAAAGTCCAGCTGAGGCCTGTAGATGGAAAGACTGGACTTTGATCTCCTGAGCCCCACACAAATCCCAGATGATCTGTGGTCTCTGGAAGAGCCAATACTGCATTGCACAGGCCACAGCATGGAGCTGTGAGTTGTGCCTGTTTGACTCAACTGACTTGTACATGGGAAATCATCCCAGCAGCATCTTCTCTCATGGGTTATCAAGGAGCTGTGATCCTGCACATGTGAGCTGGAAGGACTGTGTTTAAAGGGTGACCTTGCACTTGCTTGGTCAGTGGGCAGATTGACTCTATAGAAGCTTACAGGAAAATTGATGAGCATATTGCCTCTTCAAGTCTTCAGGGTTGATGAGCATGAGAGTATTGATGTACACACAGTAGAAGTTGTGGGCCAAAGCGTTCGCTTGAAATTTATCTTCAGGGTGACACTGGTCCTCCTGGGCATGAAATCACCAGAAGTTTTGCCAAAGATGTTTAAGCCTTATCCTTATTTCTAGTGCTCCATCTTTAGCCTAATGCCACAGCTGTGATAAAAGTCACCTCTCCCACTTCGGCATCCTTCATGATGCCAGTGTTCCATTTTGTCTGTTTTACTTCTGTCACATAAATAACTATTGAAGGGGGGAAAAAAATCCCCAGCCTGTCAGCCTCATGAGCTGCACATGTAAGTCATTAAAGATGTGACTGACAAGCATCTCCTTTGTACGGCAGATCTGGGACCAAATGCGTGTGAGTCCATGGAATAGGCTTGATCCACTCAACCGAAATTATAGGTTAGCTATAGTTTTCCCTTTTTTTTATTGATGGCAGATTTTTAATGTGGTCACAGTACATAGTCACATGATCTACAATCAAATGGATTAACCGCTGACTTATGCTTCACATAAGCCTTATAAATCCATGTGCATACCTTCCAGATGCTAGGCAGAGAGCAATGAGACATATTTAAGATGTATTAGTGAGGCTGTTTTCCAATAGAAAATATACATGTGGGACTAAATCCCAATGACATGATATTTTAGGAGAAATTACAGCCAAGATATGCTTGACTAGGCCCTGTAGCTATTTATAGGCAGTTCTGTCAAATTTAGGGTAAACTTGTCTTTTTCGCTTCCTTCCAACCACATTTGCTGCAGGATTCTTCTCGTTAATTGTGGGCTGCCAAAGCTTTGCATGAAGACATCTGCACAGTGGCACCACCCTGTAATTACATGGGAAGGGTTCTCCAGCTTGTGATTTTGCTGGTAGAGGTACTCGCCAGGCCTTCTTCTGAGGGGGGCTGTTTTTTGCACCAGCCCTGGCTGGAGTGGGAGTTGGATGAAACAAACCCACAAACTGAGAAACAGGAGGGCAATCCAGTCTCTGCTGCTATGTGATGCTTTACACTTCCAAGAATTTATCACCTTTATGGATCCTCTCCGCTTTGTGACCACTGTGCCGTGTCGCAGGTTGCATTGTTAACCAGGCACATGGATTTGCCACACTGGCATCTTACTGACTAAAGTGTGTGTTTAAATTGGGAGTAATGGCCCTGCACCAGTCAGAAAGTGCTCGGTGAGGAAGTCTGGTTTGCTTTCACCATATGAGAAGCTGCTCCTAGAGTAATTAAGTCTTCTGTCATTTCCCAGTGTTTGTTTGGATTGATAGGTCGTTTTCTCTCCTCCCATGACAGACGCACGTGGATTTCAGTGGTGTTAAAAGTAATAAAAATATATTTTTAAATATAGGCTTTACATAACTAAAAATCTTATTAGCAGGAATACTAGCAGAGAAATGAACTTCCCTTGAAGCCAACTTTGCTTGTGGGTGCCTTCCTCAGAGCATATGAGCAATCGCTTTGAGCAGAGGTGAATCAGGTTGCTCTGCCCAAGGGAGGTGGCAGTAAAGATATGCCAGATGCTCTGTGTACTGTTTCTCTGGGTGTTGAATTTGGTATTAATTAATAAAAGTCCATGAACAACTTCTGCAGCTTACCAATAGGTGATAGTAAAGGCTCCTTTCCCTGATGAGTTTGCAAATTCCTGAGTCCTTCCAGAGCCTAGCACTGCCCCCCCTTATACTTGTGCAAAGCCATGAGCTCATGGACCGCCCCCTAGAAATTGGGTAGTGAATCAGTAACTGATCCTATGCAAAAGTGAAAAATGCTCCCTGGTCTCTTCCAGTAGTGCCAGTGTGAAGTACACACAGGGTATACAGCTGAGGTTCAAGCCCTGAGGCTGCCAAGTGGATTTTGTCAATTTTGTCAATTTTGTAAACATCATTTAAAAAAGAAAAAAAAAAAGTAAGTCTGGGAAGGACTAGTTCCTAGTTCAGTTCAATGTTTCGGGACATGACCTTCATTATAGCCAAATCTGTTCAAATATCCTTCACAAATACCAGGAGGGAGTGTTCTTTAGACAGGTGGGTTGTTTTAAAAGGTCACTCCTTACGAAAACAAACAAACAGGAAAAAAAAAAGAAAGGGAGAAAAGTGTTAGGATTGAAAGTGCTACTCTTCTCTCTGAGGAGCAGTGTGGTTGCAAGGGAGGTACTGGGAGTGGGTGTGCAGAATGGGGCTCAGGAGCCAGCAGCACAGGTTGGGACTGACCCATGCTCCAGGCGGGGAGAACCCACGGGAATCAGAGAGCTGCCTTGGAGAAGTCTTACACCTTGTGCAGACCATGTCAAGTTAGGCAGATGTACATCAAACCCTGTTTTGAATTAGTATTTCAAAATCGACAGCCAAACTGTCTTCTGTGGCTGGTGACAGGAGAAGATGAGTACACTTTTATGCAATCAAAAGCCTCTAAAGTTTGGTACATTAAAAGCAAGATAGTTTTGCTTTGCTTTGATTTTATTGCATTTCCTATCTTTCTCCATTTTGTTCATTTTGCTTCCCCTCTCCGCCTCCCCACCTTTGTGGAGGCTTGAGGACTTTGGTGGATGTTTCAGTTGCTTTTTAAATTTTGTGTCAAGGATCTTAGTTTTGTTTTGATTGACCCCAGTAATGCCAATTTTGAACCGTATCGTATAAGCCTTGAGCCATTGGTGAACGCTCATTCTGTCTGGCAGGAATTTTTGCAGTGGTCCTTCAGGTCTCATAGCTTAAGGAGAGTTGAAGTGTGTATGTGATTGCATAGCGATTGTTTGCAAACCCTACAGCAGCTGATAGAAGCCGCTATCATCATACCTGGAGCTCAAGCCTGTTGGGTTTTGTATCAGAGTATGTTCCACTTGCGGTTTTGATTTCTGCTTGCTCCTTTGCCTTTCTTGTCTCTCCTAGATTCCATCAGAACTGGCGACACAAGAAGTGACATTTTATCTGTTTTAGTAAACTGTGCCCATTTGTACCTTGTGAATAAAGTCAGGAAAGAGCTTATTCTGCTCATTTTGGAAAAGAAAGTGGCTGTAGATGTCCGCACCGTCCAGCCCTTCTGCGCCTGCCAAACACAGCCAGTTTTCCAGCTGCCCGAAAGGCCGAGGACTAGTAAGGGGTGGCTTTAGAAAAGCAAACAACTTGCTTGTGTCAGCAGGATCACTGCCTTGAAGTTGTTGTTATGGAAGTAAAGGCGACCCCAGAGCCAGGGGGTGATGTATTCATTGCGTTCCTTGCTGTGCAAGAGGAAGGCTGTTAAATTTTATACAGCTTGCTGCATTCTTAAGGCATTCATTGATTCCTGTGTAGCTAGGTAGTCTGGTATAAAATGAGGACATTCTGGCGTCCTTGTGAATTGTGTATCTGTATGTCATTTGGGGGAGGACTTACCCAGATAGCAGAGTCTCTTAGCACAAATCACCCTGGGGGGTTGTTGACAAAGAGCAGAAGAGTCCAAGGTAGCCCTGGCCCCATGGTTTGCCTTAATGACCGGAGCTGTAGGTTGTCAAAACAATATGTTTGCCAAGACAGTGGGACATCGTGGTGTGAGCACAGGTTATGTCCATTGAGAACAAAATAATGCTGAGTTTGGTATATTTGCTGGCTGAGACGGTCCCCACATCTTGTGAGACAAAGCCTTGATCGTGGGGAGGTGTTTTGGCCTGGGGGGAGCAGACACTCAGATTTGCTCCACTGTGTTGTGCACACCTACCTAGAGCCCCATAGAAGCACCCAAGCCGGGGTGCCTCTGCTCATCCAGCAACATAAGCAGGGAGATCTGTTTTCCTCATTTAGTTTTCCAGGCTGTTTTTGACAGCCTGTGTGACCTTCCCTCAGCTACAATCCCCAGGCTTGTGACCAGCCTGCCTGCACTCTGTTCGCACTGCCAGCACGCTCTCTCAGCCACGTCTTAAACAGCGGCTTTAGAGACATCTGGTTTGCTGAAGTTGAGGTATTTGTCTAATCTCAAATCTACATGAGTCCTGTTCTGTAATCCCACCAAAAAAAAAAAAAAAAGTAACTGCAAGAGGTTCTTTAACTGTTATCAGCACTGAATGGGAAGCACAGATTGTGTTTTACTCTTAGGTCAGTAGAAAACAGGAAAATATTTGGAATTTGGTAAGTTCCTTGCTTATATTTTTCCATGTGATCGTAAGAGGTCTTTTCTCTTTTTTTTTCTGTCAAAAGAAAATGAAAATAAAAAAGCCAAGACAAACCCCCCAAGTTCAAAGACATGCAAATGAATCCTTTACTATTTTTACAGTAATTTTTCTCCACTGGAAAACAAATTATATAAACAGACTTCTAAAAAGAAAACCCCTCAGAACCGGGCAGGGGGAAGTGTTCCTCTGGTACGACTTGAAATAAAAAAAGCGGCACACCTGCCTCCAGCTGGTTTCCCTGCTACGCGTATCTCACGCAGCCTCAGCTATGTGAAGTCGCTTCCAAGTCAAACAAGTAGCAATTTTTAAGTAGCACCTAAAGAGGAATGAGGCTAGGCCTTTGCCAGCAAAACCCCAGCCCCTAAAGGTTCCTGCTGCACAGGCTTTATTTTCATTTCCCTGACCCATTTGCACAGAGTTGTTAGTGATGGCCTGGCCTGCCTCCCTGTACACAGCAAACCAATAATAAATAGAAGGCAGCTGACACCCCGAGGCACCTGCAGCATGCTGAACACTGGGAGATTGTTCATCCCGCAGGAGCCTGTGGGGCCAGGAGCAATGGGTAAAGACTTCTGCCTTGGTATCTGCCCAGACACACGCGGTCTGAAAGTCAACCAGGACAGGTCTGTGGGGCCCTGAAAGGTTTCTTGGGCAATTAACAGAAAATATATTCTTTTTTTCCTTTCTGTCAGAGGAAGAGCAAAGATGACCAATGTGTGAATAAAGGAGGCCTTTATGCAGCATTCCTGTTGTCACGGAGGCAGGGTCACTCAGAGAGATTGAGTTGGTACAATATTTGGGCAAGTTTTGAGCAGTCCCTTTCACTGACTTTAAGGCTTACTCTTATTATTCTAGTTTCTCATGCCTCACTACTTATTTATTCGTAAATCAAATATTTGCCAGGGAAAATACTTGGATGCCCTTCTGATGGAGCAGGTACAGGAGAGCAAGCTGAAGGAAAAAAAAAATATCCAACACCAAAACCACCCCAAACTCCTTATTCATCAACATTCATAGTCTTTTGAAAGATGAGATTATTGGGAAAAAAGCTGCATTTCTTCTCACATACTTTCCAGGCTGAAGTATTTTCCTAATTTATCTAATGGTTTACCTGTATAATAGTTGCACAGTTTTTATACATTTTAGCAGGATGAATAGAAATGTATGTTTTCAGTGAACCAGCTAGGAAAGTGAGTTGAATTTCTATGTTTCTTTCTGCGTGTTCATTTCCTACTGTATAATGGGCGAGTGGCAAAACCGTGATAACTTTTTCAAACTCTGAACTGACCTTTTATTCAGGTTTGCTGGCAATAGCTTTTGCTGTCTGACCCACAGCACATCATCTAACTCACAGGGAAGATTTAAATACAAAAATTAATAGCCTAGTTTTAAAAACCCTTGTTTCAGGAAATGCTTGAGCTGCAGGTTGACAGGGATCAGGATACTGCATTGGAAAAGCAGCATTAGACACCTGCCATCTTCTTCTGTAATTTCCCAGGCATCTATTGTTGGTCTCTTCAGGGACAAGAACAAATTTTGGTGGACCTTAGACCGACAGTTTCCTGGTTTTGTGACTCATGGACAGTTTTCCCAGGATCAGATCGCTGCTTTTACCATCAGCCAGCAAAACCCCTTTAACAAGTGGTATTTTGCCTTTGTATCTCCTTGTTGTGAGTGGATCATGTGCTTGTAGAACTGGAGCTTGTAAAGACTCTGTAGGATGTGCTTACTGTTACCATACAGTCCTCTGGGTTTTTATCAAGACATGGTACAGAACAAGATCACTTCTCTGGTATATGTGAACATTTCGTGGCCATGGTAGTCTTGACCTGGGAAAGATGCCTTTCCTGCCTCATTGAGTGAGACCTGGCTATTGGAATTCACTTAAAAGCTGCAGCAATTGGCCTCTGTGAAGTAGCCCTCGCCAAACCTGTTGCTTGTGTGTGATGGGGTTACCTCAGTCTCTCTAGATATTGCTGTGGCTTTTGATGGGCTCCTGCACAGCCTTGTGTCCTAATAACAACATCCCTTACTGCCCCTTGGCCCTGTGCAGCACAGTGTGGTGCTGGAGCGATCCAGGCTGGTGGGTTTTACTGGTTGCTGTCACTTCGTGCTCAGGAGGATTTCTGTGTGGGTTTCCTTCAGGCACGGGAATAAGGACACATTTTCTTATATGTCTTCAAGAAAACTTGGAAGATACTGTGTCAGTCGGCTTTCCTTCTGGTGATTCCTTCCGTGACCTGGTAGTGTGCATTCACAGCCCAGAAAGCCAACTGTATCCTGGGCTGCATTGAAATGAGTGTGGCCAGCAGGTTGAGGGAGTGGATTCTGCCCCCTGCTCCGCTCTGGTGAGACCCAGCCTGGAGTTCTGTGTCCAGCTCTGGGGCCCCCAGCATAAGGAGGACATGGACCTGTAGGAGCAAGTCCAGAGGAGACCACAAAAATGATCAGAGGGATGGAGTGCCTCTCCTATGAAGACAGGCTGAGAGAGTTGAGATTGTTCAGCCTGGAGAAGAGAAGGCTCTGGGGTGACCTTATTGTGGCCTTCCAGTATCTAAAGGGGACCTACAAGGAAGCTGGAGAGGGATTTATTACAAGGGCATGTAGTGACAGGACGAAGGGTGGTGGCTTTAAACTGAAAGAGATCAGATTTAGATTAGACATGAGGAAGAAATTCTTCCCCATGAGGGTGGTGAACAGGCTGCCCAGAGAAGCTGTGGATGCCCCATCCCTGGGAGTGTTCAGTGCCAGGTTGGACGAGGCTTTGAGCAACCTGGTCTAGAAGAAGGTGCCCCTGCCCATGGCAGGGGGGCTGGAACTAGATGGTCTTTGGGGTCCCTTACGACCTAAACCATTCTATGATTTTTGAGTTGAGACCACTTCTTTCAGTTGGGTATAGTTGAGGTTTCATGTCGAAGTTACTATTATGATGGAGCATCAGCTGTAACAATGATTTGGAATACATGTAAATATATATTTGTTGACATGCAAGAACTGCTGACTTGCTACTGACAGTAAAATCTGTGGCTATCAAACACAGTGTGAGCTTATGTATTTGAAGTTAAATGAGAGGAGAAGCTAGTGGTGCATTTTTCCTTCTAGTTTGTTTCAGTGCTAAACTAATGTTGGCACTGAAATGCCCAAAAAAAAAAGGCATTTAGCTGAGGAAGACAAGAACTGGTGAAAGTTTAATATAAGTAGAGCTCAAACAGAGCTCAGCAATGGGGCAAATACTGAGAAAATGGTGAAACTATCCCACCATTTCAGTAGATTTCATTAGGGACTTACCCACGAGGCAGTTTATTTTACCAAAATAAGTTTCAAGGGTGCCATTCTAAAGGAATGAAATATTGTGGAAGGTTTTGATACACAAAATGTCTTTTCAGTGACGTTTTCTCTGTTCTTTGAAGTCAGTTTTCCCAGACTTATTCCGTGCAAGGCCATCTGTGGCTGTAGCGATGGAGCAGGTACCCAAATGTGCTTTTTCCCCCATCTCCCCATAACAGGGAGCTGTGATGGCCCCACATTCCCTAAATCCTTTGTGCTGCCTTCCAGCTAGACACCACGGACAAGTTGTATGCTGGGACTTGGCAGAGGGATTTGTAAGAAGCACCAGGAACTCAGTTTCTGTAGCAGGCATGAAGTGTCTTGCTGAGCAGCAAGAAAACCCCTATTTTTCATTTCGCCTCCTATGGGACCATGGTAGTCATGATATGGTGACATGCAATGTCCTGCTGTGGTGCACAGCCAGGCTCACGTAAGTTGTTTTTTCCCTTAAAGCAGCCAGCACCCAAGTAAAAAACGTGACTCGAGAAGATTTTGTTCATTTGAGAGAGCGTAAACAGGCGGAGATGGCAGCTCTGCTGGGTGCCTCAGGTATTCTTCCCTCAGCCTTCTCTTTTCATGTGTGGATTTGGTTTTTATTTTTGACCTTGTGTTTCTGAATTTACTAAAAGGCTTGTAGTTTTCAGTATGCTTAAAGAAAAGCTTTTTTCCCAAAATACGTTTCCAGAAGCGTCTGCAGTTCTCTTTTTTGATAGTTTGAGAACTTAAAAAGAACTTGAAAAGCAAACCCCCTCTCCCCAGTCCTGCACTTATATTCAAGTTGGCTGGGGGGTCCTGAATTGGCTTTTTTTTTTCCTTCTTGTTGTTTTGCTTTTCTTCTCCCTCCCCCTTCCTTCACCCCTTTCCTTACACACACAAAACTGCTTTGTATTTCTGCTTCTTTCCTCCTTATGTGTCTTCATTCTGCATTACCTGCAGGAACTATTCCTCATCGACATGGAGAGCTAATGCTCCTCTGCCAGAAAAATGTGCCTTGTTCCGTGTCAGCTGAAGCTAAATGCTGTGGCTACCTTCTCACTGCTGATGCTGACTTCTTATGTCTTGTCTTAGCAAATTTTAGGTTCTGTGTGCATTTCTGGTTTTAATAAGCTCCTTTATTTTAATGCTAACAGAATTAATCTAAACTCATACTCTCAGCAGGCTGTTCTCAGCCAGAATATTGTTTTCAAACTGAGGCAAGACCCTGTTTACATAGATAAGCAAATTCACAGTCCATAGAGCTTCTTCCAGGTGGAGCAGCTGCTGAACACTGAACAGTAAGGACTGGGAAGCACATGTTTCACATACATAGCAAACATTTCTTCTTCTGAAGAGTATTAACGAGATTTTTAATTTTTTTCTTGAGGAATTGGAAGCTAGAACATCTGCATCTTGGCCAGCCATTCTTTCCCACAAGCGTTGCTTCTCAGGTTCAAAAAGACTTGGTTAGGTTATTGTTTGTATATGCGTCTTGGTGCCTGTGTTTCTGAAATACGCCCAGAACCACACCGGGGGAAACATGGGGAACTGGTCAACAAGGCAAACTTTGTTGTGGATCTGTTGATTCGTGCCCAAGCCACTGCTGTTGGGGGGTCCCACAGAGCCAGCCCCAAGTGCTGTCACTATAGGTAGCATGACAGACAGATTGCACTTCCCAGGACTGTTTCTGCAGTGCTGCTGGTGTGAAAGTGTTGGTGGTGGCCAGAGGTGGAAATTGAGTGAGACAGGGTACAGGGTACCCGTCTGTGGAAAGATTGGGCAATCTGTACAGCCAGGGATTGCTGGCAAGGTGTAAAGATGGAGGGGACAGGTGAGAATATTGGACACTAATGGTCTGGACTTCTCAAAGAATTCATCCCCTGGTGACAGAGCACCACATTTTCCGTATCTCAGTTGCTTATTTAAATTATTGTAATAAGCTAGCTGCTTTTCTTGAATCTTTGCACGGCTTAAGTCTTAAAAAATTGAAATAAAAAAGATACAGGTTGTGCATAGCAGCACTAGGGGTGAATCTAGACTTGAGTACCGGGCAGCTGAGAGCAGCCTCATCCTGAGATCTTTCCTAAGTGCCTCTGCATTGAAAACATCACCTGGATGCTGCATCTTATGCCCTTTGGCTGGCAGGTGAATTCACAGAGTACAGAAGGTCGCTAATAAAAGTCTGAAGTCCTTCAGCACAGCACTGTTCTGCTGACCTGAGTGAAAGCTTTACCTTATCTCACACCTGTAGTGTTGGACCTTGAGCAATAATTTTAGCAGCTCTGTGTTTTGCTCTCAATGTTATTCCTGTGCAACCAGTATGAACAAGGTCTCTGTGAACCACAGAAGCATTTTACTGTTTGATACAAGGTACAGTACATATTGCTTTATATTATGGCATAGGTTTTGTGTCTGTGTTTCTGATAACTACATAAAATATCCAAGAGTAGTTCTGCATGCTCTGGTGTCCCAGGTTAGAACCAGGCAGTGCTCTCTGGGGCTGGAATGCAGCATTTAGGTGCTGAACAGGGAAAGTGTATAGAGAGGCTATCTAACTCAAATGGTCAGAGCTTGAAAATACTTTAAGGAAGGAAAAAAAACAAGGCGAACGTACATTTTTTTATTTGTATGACTGCGTGTAAGGATCTCTTCTTTTTATTTATTTTTTTAAATTTACATTTAACTTTAGACGACATCATACTGATTTGGGGTAGAAGAGAAGAAAGTGGACTGCTGTGCTTACTCTCAAACTCCTTTTTCTTCTTTTGTACAGTAGTAGTCAGGTAAAAGATGCATGTTTTCCAAAAGCCCACTTGGTATTTTGGGGCACAGGAGAAGGAAACTGAAATAATTTCAGACATATTACAAGTTTTAGAAACGTTTCAAAGTTACCGTCTGTAAGAGAATGGTATTTCCAGATGAAAATACAGGAATGTGTGCAGAGCGCATTCTAGGCTCACTTTGGTGGTGGTTCAGTCTCTTGGCTAAGAGACAACATATTTCTGCTGTACCCCGCTTCACCCAAAATCAAATTGTGCAGAAGGTAAAATCCCAACCTGTGAGCCTATGTTTTATGCTATTTCCACTCCCAGCTAGCCAAAAGAACAGGTCAGCAATTTATTTCTACTTGCAAAGCAGAAATGGTAATAGCATCTGGTTTAAAGATACAGAGGTAAGGTTCTCTTTCTGACTGCTGTTGCCCACTGGTATTTCTATTAGATGTAACATGATCTGCAGGTGGCAAATAAGTCCAAACACTACGCAACAAAAATAAATTGCTACTCATTAAAAATATATTTCAACTGGTAATGTATTTTACGCCTGTCCCTTTCAGCCTTAATTGTGCTCGTTCCCCTGGGTCCCCACCTGTGATATTGTCCACATGAAAAGAGCTTCCTTGGTGAATTTGTAATTAACTCCTAAATATTGTCTGTCTTTACTTTCCCTGTCATCTACCTTCAGTTTGGCATGCTATTAAAGCACTTGCATTATGAGACTCTTTCACCAGACAGCAGGGCTTGTCTCTTTATATCCCTATATATTGTGTCTCCTCAGCTACACCACACTTTAACACACACACACACACACACACACACACATATTGCAAGAATTTCAAAGAAAGCTGAATCATGGCACACTTCAGTTAATTTCCCATCGTATAGGTCCCAGTCCAGCAAAACCCTTGGATGCAGCTAAAAACCTGCTGTAATTAATGTTTAGGATATGTTCACGAATTGTGCTGAAGAGGTGCTGAAAGAAAACCCCGTATTAAAATATTTTATTTCAGAGTAGTAATGTTCTGCTCTAAGGATACAGGAGAAGTAAGGGTTTGGGGAGAGCTAAAAGTTTTCTTGAGATAACTGACAACCACACCTTTTGATCCCTAAAACGTACCTGTTGTTTTTCTCCCTCCCAGAGATATTAATTGGCCCTATGAACAATGTTAACCCTCGCTATACACTTTGCTAGCATAGAAAAAAAGAAACTGCTGCTTCACCTTGTGAAGAAATGAAGACATTCCTCTGGTATGTGAGCAGTTCTCTCAAATGTGAGGTCTTTCTCAGGAGGCTTATCTGTATGAATAGCTTTTCTTTCATAAACAGTGTTGCTCAGCAGACTAAATACCACAGATTGGGCTGTCCCCACAGTATGGCAATGCAGGGCAAATGCTCATACCAGTTCCTCGAAGAGTGAGGCATGGAGGAATGATGTGTTTGGCAGGTCCCTTGGTTCTCACCCTGGTGCTCTAACCAGAGAGAAATGATCCTGCAGGTGTGGAGTATTTCAAAGAGCCAGATTTAACTTTTTTTTTTTTTCCTGGTTATGTTAACAAAATAGGAAAAAATGCAAACAAATTCTCCTCAGATCCAGCAAGTCTGATCAGCACTCGCTGGTGTCACTTGCAACCAGTCTTCTAGTCTTTGAAGGCTGAACCTGTCTCACAGTGCATACAAATATACTCCAAATGATGGGCAAGTCCTGGCATTTCAGTGTCCCTGGTGAGGTCTCGTTCGGGAATCAAAACCAGTTTTAGGAAACATGTTTCAATGCGTGGAGTAACATATATGGGAGTGAATCATTGGCAAGTGGTGGTTGGGGTGGGGTTTTTTTGGTGTTTGTTGTTGTTTGGGGGTTTTTTTGTGGGTGGTTTTTTGTTGTTTGGGGGGGGTTTGTTTGTTTTGGTTTGTTTTCTACAACTTTAAAGATAACAAATGGAACTAGACCTCAAATAGGTAATATTTTTTCAGGTTTCTTGTGGTAATTGTTCTCAGAAGAGTTTGTTTCCTTTAAAGATAAAGCTGGAAGGCCTTCATGGTTGCACGATGCTGTCCTTTAACCAGATGATTTTAGCAGCTTTTGAAGCAGAGTTTGAAGAACATGCTTCAACACCCAGGAAAACCCACTATAAAATCAGTCTACTTTTAGGCCTGACTTTTTACCCACCTTAACTCTAGTGATGTAAAGCAAACTGTAAGCAAGAGCTATATGTAATTTGTACCTCTTCTAAAATCTTTTTATATTCTCTGAACAGTATATAATGGCATTAAGATATGTGAGAATCAAGTCCACAGTCTTCATGCATGATGGCCAAAGGAAAGCAGTGTTTGTATTTTTCCTACCTGAATAGTTTTTCTGGGTTTTTTTCTTTAACGACACAAAGATCAGACACTTCTATTTCATTGGATTGGATGAAGCAGTCCTTAGGTTGCTTTCCAAAGGAGAAGCATGTGTCAGAGGCAGGTGTTGATCTTCATGGTTGATTGTGTGCCATGAACAAGAAGGCCCACTCAATACATACAATATTTGTCAGTATATGGATTTATAGGAAGCGATGTCTACCACAGTGCACAGCTTGCAAAAGTTTTGTAGTTTAGGTTGGATACAGAAAAATTTCCCAAATATCCAAATTGACTGAACCTGTAGTACTTGAGGCAGAAGAATACAGGCATTGAACTCAAAATCAAACACCTTAGTGCATCAGGTTTCTCCCTGTGCTGGAAGTACTCAAGTTCATCTTTCCATGTTTGTCCCCATTTAACTGTCCTACTTCAAATGTTTCTCACTGGTAGCACAGGATTCAATTTTAGGCTGAGAAAAGTCAATGCAAATTTGGAGTTGATGTTGATGATCGCTGCATGGGAGAGACAGAATTAATGGAATACTCAGGTAGGGCTGCAAAATAAAGGCAAACACTGGTGGAAACAGAATTGTACAAATATTCCGTGTAGTTAAGAGATTAATAAATGTTTGGATGAATTAGTTATTCAGAGTGGTTTGTCAGGGTTTCTTTAATCTGGTTTGAAATATGACAGGTATTAGTCTTTTCCAAGGTTCACATACATAGGCTTCTGAGGAAAGTATTCCATCTCAAGCAGAGCGAAGTGTAGCTTCTTATACATTTTATGCTTTTGTCTATAGGAAGAAGACAGTGCAAATGCGTCTGGAAAAATGAGAGCATTGGCATCCCACAATATTTGTCTAATGTAAAAACATGTCACTGGAGTTGGAAGTGAGAAGGACAGGCAGAGAAGTGTAGGATCCTATTCTCTTCCAAATCACAGTTTTCCCATCTTGAACTTTATCTACTTCTTCAGATGCTTCCCCATGGAGAGATTTATATTCATCTCCTGTAGATCCTTCATCTCCCTTCTCTGTGGGTTTTAACCTTCTTTTATGCCACCTGTGAAGAACTGGAGCTTTTTTCATATAATCTCCTTGAATTTGGACCTGCAGGAGGTAAATTCACTTCCCGTTCCACATAAAACCCTAGCTGGTAACAGATGGCTGTCAAAGCATTACCAGTAGCCTTTCTCACCTGCAAACAGTCCTCAAACTGCTGGCCCCACATACGCCTCTCCCTCCAACATCAATATTGGAAGGAGAATAACGTCTGACCTCACTCCGAGTGCAGTGGCCATATTTTAGAGATGTGTCTAAATTTCAGAAGAAAATATGTATTCCTTATTCTCTTGGGTGAGTCACAGTCCTTGAGTACATCTAAGGCTTTCTGAACCCCTCAGTTTGTGTCCCTCTTGCATGTAGTGAAGGAACGTGTCTTCATGTGCATTTTCTCACTGGCACAATGTGTGTTTCACGTCCAGCGAGCGAGATGAGTTACCTGTGGTGCTCTCAAAAGCATCAGTATCACTGTTTGTTTTCTGCAGGGATGTGCAGACTTTGATGGGCCTAATTTATGGCTGAAACAATTAGGCACTCACACGTCTGTGTGCCAGTGCTGAAGGTAACTTTGCTGCTGGGGTTTAATCCCTTGAAACTACAAGAACTCCTTGGTCCTTCGTGAAACCCCACTTCTGCATGCCTCTAGCATCTGATGAGAAAAGCGGGAGGAGGAACTCCATGTTGCTAGATCTAGTCCAACTGAAGGATTATGTTCTGCTCTAATTTGCTCCAAATTGTAAGCCAATTTACCCTAGTAGTAAGTAGGTTCAGTTGTTAGGCCCCAAAACTATATGTAAGTGTATCTTTCAAACCCCATCTTAAATTAAAGTTTCTACACCTTTCACCATGTAATGAGTTCCTGAAATCTCACAGGTGGACCTGAAGCACAAACTCTGTGCTTAATAGAGTTTGTTGTGTTAGAAACACATCAGAAGAGTAATGAAGACACTTCTAGAAGGTTTTCCTGTTCATGGGTTTTATGGTATTTTTATTCACTTCTTAAGTTACTTTTAAGTCATGAGCTTTATCATTTTGTAAGGAAAGAGTGCAAATTTTTACAAGTCTTCTGTGAGGCAAAAAGGTGTGACACAATTAAAAAATTCAGAATAACTTAAGAAAATTCAAGCTGATTAATAGTTTAATGAATGAATGCTCAGAGGTGATTAGAAATGAATCACAAGTGAGGAAAGAACAGAAACAATGTTGACAGATCAAAGGCCTTTAGTTTTGGTGAGGAGGCCTCAAAAGTGTACTTTTGACATAGAAAGTTTTTGTTTAGATATTTTGGTTACCCTCTTAAGAGTTGATAAAGCAATTTTGATGGTAGTCTCTACCCTTGCTTGTAGTTCCATGTTGATTTATAGCTGATGATAGATGAACATTATTTTAGGAGATAGATTTTATAAGCAGAAGAGCCTTGAAAGGTAGCCCTCTGTTTAAAATTGCAAATAATACTGTAACATCTGCCAGCTTTCTTAAATAGTCGGATCATACTGCGCAAGTCAAGGTGTTTATTTAACATTAGCTTTTCTGAAAGGCAATGAATCCTCTTTTCATATGCATGACAAACAGCTGGTCATGTATCTAAGTGTGGGTGCAGCTTGCCATTGCCTTGCTGTGTGCTAGGGAGAGTATTTTTTTCTCATTGCCTCATATCTACCCTTGCCTGGCTCTTCAGACACATAAATCAGGTGTTCAAAACAAAGTCTGCTGGGGATAGGGAGGAGACGTGTGTTTCAAGATGGTCAGATGTATTGCAGGAGATTCTTCTGGTTCTTCCTATCAGCAACGTTGATGGTACAAAAATTGCCAAATGAGTAACACATGTTTTGATGGAATTAAATGCGAAATTGGAAAAGGAAACATGTCTCAACTATAACGAAGGCTTGCCAGGTAAACCATTACACTATAGAAATCTACTGCTGTTAAAATTTAAAAAAAAGTTTTTTTGAAAGCATTCCATGTGGTATTGTTTCCATTTCCCCCATGATAATAATTTTAAAAAAAAATTGCTTGATTTCAGTTGAGTAAAACCAAACGTGTACAGCTAACAAATACTCTTACATCTCACCTACCTAATAACCTCTAGACTCAGCATTTAGTTTTTCTTACGTGGGTCTCAGGAGGTAAGAACCCTTCTGTCTTGCAAGTTCATACTCATCCTACCAGTTCCTTTTGCTTTTTGTGTTGTGATAGCGTGTGAAGAAGAATTGCCTTCTACCAACCTGTTCTGTGTTCAGTTGGAAAATAAACAGAGTAAAAAGTGAAGAAACAGAGGAGTATACAGTAAATGAGAAACAGGGTTTCCCAGCAATGGGTGGTACAGGAATCCATCCCATCAGTGCCTTTGTCCATGACATGCCCCTCAGCAGCAATGTTCTTCCAAGTGTTCCAGCCCTAAGGCAGAAAGTGATCTCTTGCAGCCAGAACCGTTGCTGAATGTGTCGCTGTCCTCCAGGTGCTTCACTGCCACCTGCAAGTCACCTCTGACACGTGTAGGTACAAAAGCTAAATGGGTAATTTATGGAGCTATAAGAACATGAACAGGAATTCAGGACTAGTAATTCTCCTCTTGTTGATGTTCTGCTTGTAGCCATCCTGCTTTTGTAAGCTTTATTTCTAGGCATCAGTTTTGTTCTGCTGTTTGTCTGCTTGTATTTTAATGATCAGATTTTTGCTTTGGAACTCATTAGCTGTCAGGAATGAAACAGTACAGGGGTTGCCTTGTGAGAGAGAGGGCTGGCAAAGTCTAGTCTGTTCTCCAGTCATAGCACAGTATAGAGAGATGTATGGTAACCAGTTTCCAGTCCATTGTTTTTCTGAGAAGCTAAAAATGTGCTGGGAGTATTGAGCTGAATAAGCTTTGCTTTGGCTGTAGAGATGTATCCCAAAATAAAAAGCATTGTCACCCTGCCTGCTTTGGTCCTGTAATTGGTGCATGGCATTGTAGAGCAGTCCAACAAAACCACCCTTGATTCATTCACTTAAAAATAGGTGTCCAATGGCACTTGACCACATTGGGAGCGTGTGTATGGGGCTGGCAGATTTGGCCCAGGACCTATGGGAAAGCTTCTGTAAGTGGCAAGCGGAGGCATGAGGAATACAGGAGGGCATGTTGCATGATACAGGGCTTATTTGTATTTTTACTGAAATGCTGCCTAGCTTGTATTTAAAAATATGCTGTAATTTAGGTGTCTTAGCTCCTGACAGAAGCCTGGTTCACGTGAATTTGAAAATGTTTATATAATCTCTAAAACTGTTTTTATACAGAAATCTATGAACATATGTATGTTTCTGTTGTTCATTTGTGGCTGTCTTTGTGTTTTCCAGTCCATTATCTTCATTCGTGACCGAAATTCTCATCGCCAGGAGGTGTCTGCGTACATCGACTATGCACACAGACTGACAACAGATGATTTTGAAGTCTACTTCAGTGGGAAGAAAAGACTTTTACCTCGGAACACTGATCTGAGGTATTTAGCTTGAGTTGGTTTTCATGTACTTGCATTTAGGCAACATATAGAGAAAGATTTAAATGTTTTTGAGTAGGAAGATAGCTTATGAGAGTGGGATTCACTGAAAGACAAGCACCATGGAACAGAATCAATTGCGGAGAACACTTCTAAGAAATGGCCCTGTGACATTTATTTAGTCCAGGGAGTAAAACTTAACCAGGACATTTCAATCATCTCCTGTCTGAGTATCTCATTACCCTGAGGAATCTGTAAATAGCGACATGCTTTGATTGGTAAGTGTGTACTTGTGGAGATACAACAGGCCAGAAACAGCTACAGTCACCAATTCCAGAACATCTCCATCTTTCCAAGCTCTCCGCAGAGCCTATGGGAGGACGCTGCCCTTTAAAAGTGCACCAGGTGGAGAGGTCTGCTGCTGCCACTTAAGACGTTGTGTTACCTGTGACTAATGAGAAAAATCATCAGTGAGATTTTTTACTGAAGAACGTGTTTTCCTTAAAATATATCCTGTGCCTGAGTGCCCAGAGATATAAATTTGAGGTATGTTTGTGTGCCTTTGTGAAGGCCAAGTTCAAGAGGCTTGGTGCAGCAAAGCCTGCAGTCTGATGGGAGCCTGGGACTGGGCTTAGCACTTAAGCAGTATGTGATGTGGTACTGTTGGACATGGGCAAAGAAATGGTAAAATTTCCAGTGAGCTGGTGGTGTGAATTATTGTGGGAGTCCTCTCCACCCACGTGTTTGAAGGTAAGAATGGTCAGCAACTAGCTGCAATGTCATGTGCAGTTACTGTCTCCTGGTAAAAAGATGTCCAGTGTGAATGGGTTACTACATTTTCCCTGTTTTCTGAGAGTGGTTTTCGCTAACAGAAATTGCTGCAAATACTGTTCAGTTAAATTTCTGTGTATGTTACACAAAGAAGAAACAGGAAAGAGTGTTGGAGGGAGCAAATGGTTTTGTCTTACTCATTCCTGAGACAGCAGATGTCAGTAATGACTGAATTAAGACCAGGAGTGAACATGGCATTGTGTCTGCTTTGCTTATTATGTCCTTTCTACATAGTAGGATTTTATTAGGTACTCCTAAATATGCCTTTTAGATCACTGTTGTCATACTTAAATGTTACTGTTGTATCCAGTAGTTGTGCTTAGTCCTGATTATTCTGAGTTGAAAAAAGTCTTGTTTAACGTATGCTTCAATCTCTCCTTCCTTCTCTTGTATCAAAACTAGGGTACACTGCAAAGTCTTTCTGGGCAGTTCAGTATGTTCATTCCTTCTAGTGGCAGAATTATACCTTCAGGTGATATTTCATTTTTCCTCTTTGTTAAAAAAAAGGGGGGGCGGGGCAGTAGAGCATTACTTATATATGGGGATTTATAACTAGAATGTAACCCACGCAAAACTGTACTTGAACTTTCTAGCTGAACATAAAAGGAAGTTCAGATAAAGCATATGCAGTGCCAGAAAGGCTCATTTGTTCTATTTAAATGTAAGTATGAATGTATGCACTGTCATTAATGAGGTTTGTATACAGATATATAAATATATATATATAACTATACCTGTATATACTTAAGTCTTGCTAGATTGTACACTGGCTAAAGAAAAATCCTTCACTTTATGGTTAAATGATGTGGTTCTTGATGCATTACATCTACAAATTGGCTTTTCATAAAAGCCCCCTGATGTCACAGAACATCGCTAACGACATTTATGTATCCTGTACTCCACTGGAGCTGTCGAGCGTCCTGTTTTGCATCAGTTAGGTGTCTTCAGAACAGCACCTTTCGTTCCCACTATGTCTCTCACAGTTAATGCTAGAGAATGTTATTGGACAGGTGGAAGACAGGTATGGAGAAGCCTAGGAAGAAAGACTTGGCTAGTACTGTAGGCGTTTGAAACCGATGCGTTCCCTTTAACCACTATTCCCCGGTTAATAGTTATAAACTCAATTAACAAAAGCAGAGGCTTTCTCAGATGTTTGCAAGCTCTTGCAAGTGCCCTTGGCCTGTCACAGGTACCAGTGCTCGGCATGTATTTAAGGAGCATAAAAAGAGGTGGACAAACCCAGGAGAGTCATGGCAGTGACCGTGTTAGTGAACGTGACAAAAGTTCTTAAAAACTTAACTATGTCCCCTGATAACCTTTTTATTGAGTAGATAAAAATGTCCCATTTCTTGGTTGGAGTCTTAAATTTGATCTTCACCTGCTGGATCCTCTATTTGTAGTTGTGTGCCAGGTTAAATACAGCTTTAGGATTAGACAAGCTGTGATTACACAGGCAGTCATCGAAACTGTCTTCAGCTATTCTTCAGTAATCTAAAAGAATTTTCATACCGTTAATTGTACATTTAATGGTCATCCCTTATCTTGGCAGCCTTGTTACTCTGCCTCTTCATTTTATATGCAGCTTCTTCATAACGTGTCAAGAATGCTGTTTGTGAGTGGGGGCAATTTGACCGTATGTATAAGTTTGTGTCTTCAGCTTCGAATCTCTTGTTCAGCTCTGAATCTAAGTGTTTTCATCACATATTTCTTCCCTGAATACTTATGCACTTAGGCAGGTATAAAAGTGTTCTAGTGTAGAGGGCACACCTACTACTCAAGCTCAAAGAATGGATGAGTCTTTGAATCAACAGTGATCATTCCTAAAAGTCAGTGTATCAGTTTAAGTTGTGCCAAAATGCAGCCTTCCTCCTTAAAGAACAAGTCAGTTTGGGAAACTGTCTCACTCAGAGCTTGACAAAGCCCTTACTCTTGGTCATATTTACTCTTAGTCACTTGTGATATTGTAAATCTTGGATTTTGCAAGAGACATTAGTGTCTTGTACAAAGCTATCAAATCTATCTTTTAAATATGAAAATCCATACTTTGCTGCAGCACATTTTTTCTGAGGTTTTCAGAAGCTATTAAGCTTGTGGTTTAGTACCATCTGAATCAGATTCTTGTTCACGATACAAAGTAAAAATACTGAACAATTAAGTTTATGTGATGTTCATACTTCAAGTCTGGTTGGTAATATCAGAGGCTCTTGTATTTGATCTGAGTATTTTTGCCGTTTTATTGCATTGCCCTATCAAGGGGGTATTATTTATATTATATAATCCTCATTTGGTTCCAGTTTATTAAATGAAGGGAGTGTGTTAAGCAGTAAGTTCTTAAGAAATCTGGAATCTGGTCTGTAATTGAATCCATTCCCGCTCAGCTAATTTATGTAATCTGATGAGAAACAAGTGTAATACAATTTGTTCACAGAAAATGGAGAATGTTCACTCTATGGAACCATACCAAAAAGTCCTCTGAATGAGGAAGCACAGCAAAAGACGAAGGTTGGAATGCCTTCTGTCTCATCAGCTGTGCTTTGAACATCTTGGTGAATGACAATGAAACTAGTGTCTTGCAGTAGAACTGTACTATTTCAATTTTGTGTGAACTGCTACCCTGGCTTTTCCATCAGTTTTCTATGGTAGAGTGCTAGATAATAGTATTTATGATACTGCATATTTTATACCCACACTTAGCTTCTGTTTGCAGTGTTTTCATTTATTCTTACTAGTGTGCACAGTCTTTTCTAAAACAGAGCCAGGTAAGGAGCCATTTACTGCAGAACACAGGTCCTAGATTTTCCCCTGATCTAATGGTCTGAAATCACTTATCAGCAGTGAAACTTGTTTGGTTTTGGCTCTGGCACACCTCAGTGTGAGCATGGGAGGTCCGGCATCTGGGGCTTTGTGGTAATACATCTTGTCTGTGACAGAAGTGCATTGTGACACATGGGTACTCTCAGACGCGGCGTGGTGTTCTTAGGTATTGGCAAGAACCATCCCATTGGGTTCTGCCCTTCTTGTCGTTTAGTCGCTGTCTGCTTTGGCTGCAAGTGGGCACAGCATTTGGTAGTCATTCTTTAACTGGGTCAGAATTCCCTCCTGTTTTATTGTCAGGTAATATTCTAAGATACCAATTGTTAATCTGTAAAAACCTGTAGGCTAAATCGTGGCCAGCAATATATTCCTAAGCATGGGGCATGAGGCAACTACTTCTCCTTTCTCTGCTGTGCCCCAAAATCCACAGGTCTGACAGCAATTTACAGGAGCGCTGCTCCTACCTCACTTAGCCAGGTGAGAGCTGAGAGGGAACAAGTAGCATTTTCCCACTTTGCAACATAGGCAGCCTCGCCATGCCAGACAGAAGATGTGCAAAGAACTTCTCCTCCCTTGAGGAGCAGGCAGCAGGGGTGTGTTAATCCCAGAATCCAGCTCGAAGCCTCTGGAATTGCTTCTCCCATTCCCTGGGCACACTCTGCAGCTGCCTGTAAATGGGTTGATTAAAGTAGACAAAGGTAGGAGGAGGTCACCTCCAAGAGGCAGCGTGCACCTGTAGTTGATGACACCTGTTACTGTGGATCTCCTTCCACCTTTCAGAGAGCAGAATGTGAAATGGATCTTAGAGGAAAACAGGCTGGATTTGTTTTGTTGCTTAGAAGGGGGGGTTTGCAAATATAACAGGAGGTTGTCTTTGTATTGAAAGGTCCGCACAAGGGTCTTAGCCATTTCTCCAGTTTCTCTGGTGGTGCATTTACTTCATTTGGCTCTGAAAGAGAAATCATTTGGTAATTTAGTCCCAGGAGTACATCTGCTGACCCTACTCATAATCTGTTTTGCATGTCACACTGGCTACCCTAGCTAATGCAAGAGAAGTCAGCTTCTTGGTTGTGTTGAATGCCTGAGCATCAGATGCTCCTTAGTGTTTCTAGTGATCAGATGCTATGGATATAGACCCCGAGTAAAATCCAGACTTCATTGCAGGGAAACAGAAAAACATCCCAAGTTTCCAAAATGTGTGGTCTCCAGTCTTGGAGAGGATTAGTCAGAATCCACCCCCTAATTTGCAGGGATTACCAAACTGCTAGTAATAGTACAGTGCGAAAAAAATCAGGGTTGAGAAAAAAATATCTCTGTTTAACATCCTAGTTTTGTAAGGACTCTGCTGTGACTGATAGAGTAAATTCCATTGGAATGAGAGTGAAGCCAGTGAAGGCTGGTGTCACTCCAGGTGTGTTGGCTGGAACTCTTCTCTAGCCATATGGGGAGAAAAAAATGTTCCTCTCGCTGTTTATCTGTGACTCCAGAGCCTCTTCCTTGTATAATGGTATTCATCATATATGTGACTTAGTGTCCTGACTTACAAATAGTGTGGCCTGATTTTTGAAGATATTTTCAGTACCTACACCTATTGTTGCTTTCAGCGATATTTATGGCTTTATCAGTCACCTGTTAGGTTCCTACTTAGGCATGTTGCTGTCTTGTGTTCAGCACCTGGGATTTTTCGTCATAGACTTTAAACCTTTGGGAGATTAAGTGATGCTGTTGTGCCAACAGGAGAAGTGGCTGTGCAGAAGTACAGGGAATAATTTTAACCGCAGATTAGCATGCAAGGCAACAGAGAGCAAGTGGCAGAGAGACGCGTAGGTAGAAATGAGAGTACATCCAGACTTGATGTTTGCATGTGTGAGAAGAAAATTCCATGGCTGACAACTCAGTAAATGTTTAATTTGGAGATGTATATTTCCACATCTGGCTTATATTTACATACAGCAAATATTACTTTTCATGTTTAATTTCTCTCTTTTTTTGCAATTCAAACTTCAATCTCTTAAGAAAGGCAAAGTCTCTTAAGAGGAAAGATTGGCTTTTTACAGCTTTGAACAAACTAACTGTATACATTTGAAATAAGGAAATGGAAAGTTGCTAAAAATCCTAGGAGAGAACAAAATGGTAATGTAGGGGAAATGCTGTCTTGCCTTCTTTGTCAGTGCAGTCATACTGTCACTGGAAAGAACAGAACAGGAGGAAAAACCTCTCACAAAATACAGGTTGGCCAAGTGCTTGTCTGGAATGTGATTTGGGTTGGAGCTTCTGTGTGTAATTTGAGAAGCAGAAATTATTCATGACTGTTTACTGGCATGAAGACAGTGTTATGATGCACAGACAGATGCCTAAGATAATCAGACCTAAACACAATAGCTCTTTCTCCTCTTGCTGATTCCCTGAAAATAAAGGGAACAATCTTGCAGTTCTTCCCTGTGCGTTCACTCATTCAAAGGGAGCGCTGCAGGTTACAAGATCAAATCCTCTTTATCGTGCCTTACTTAGCCACAGATCTTCCCACAAGCCTCAGTTCTGTCTTATTGTGGACCAGAATGATACTGAATTAATTTTTGCAATGTTGTCAATAGATGTGTGCTGGTGCTGTCGGACTGGTTTATATCAAGCTCTTCTAAATTGTCCTATTGTTTGTGTAAGATCTGCTAGTCAATGTGCTGCAAAACCAGCCACATCTCAGCCCACATCACAGTTTGGAGAATGTGCCAAACCCTTTCAAGCTGCATTTTTAAAGGCCTCTTTAAGATGCCCACCAAAATTGGCTTCCTGGCATGGCTGCAAGGTAATTAATAACATTAGAAACAGTAACAGCTAATGGGTTAGGTCCCAAATAGGAGACCTAATTAGGTGTTCACTTAATGGCTTCCTTATTTAGTGAAACACTCAAAGCATACCTTTACGTGCTTTTCTAAGCAAGAAAACAGAATAAGGACACTGGATTTGAGTTTTAATTACTGAATGTGTTTGCACATAAAATACTAAGAAGCATCTAAGTTAAAATGCCATGCACTGTGATTATTTGCATTGTTTATATAAAAATTATGTTAGAAGGAGCGTGTGAAGTGTGGAGGGAGAGACACTCAGACAGCACAGAGACAAGTGCAACATTTCACCAACCTTGGGCAGTTCGCCTGGCCATCAAAAGGTAACCTGGATGAATCTGCCCTGACTCTGCAAGCATAGCTTTAGTTTGCATTGTGATGGCTGATCGGGGTATTGCTCATTAGTAATGTCCATCAAATAGAAGGTTATAATGAAGCTGCGGTGTCGTATAGTATTGTGTACTTTTCTGGAAAATTCATGTTTTCCGTTTGTTGTTCTATAAATGTCAGTCAGAGCACTACGTGGTGATCATGAGGCAGTGTGTGATTTTTGCCACACATGAGTGTCTGAGAAAATCACTTGTTCCTTCTAGTTAGACCAGGAAATAGCTGTGGCTGAAGTTGGTATGTCCAGATTTTTTAATGGATGGTTCTATGGAATAACTAGCACTTTCTTTAGTTGCCAGCTATATCCTAGTGAAAATTATAGCAAAATTCTTGTGCACTGCCTTGATAAGTAAGAAGTATTGCTTTGGTTGCCAGCTGCTGTAAATGAAGTTGTGCATTTGTGGCAGACAATGTTAAACTGGAGAATTGCTACACCTTGCCATAAACAGAATGTCTTCCCAACATGGAGCAGGTTGAAGCCCTGGCTCTTGTGATAGATGGGCCATACCTGTGTGCAGCCTAAGAGACAAGAGGTTATTTCCTGATGATAAACTTGCAGGAATCAGAATTAATACCAAGGGAGGGATCTGCTGAGGGATCTGTTTTAACTCCTTGGAAAAACTTTCCTTAAAGCTTCCAAAACTATTATTTGGAAAAGACCTAGTATGATTAAAATGTTCAGGGGTGGTAGAGGGTGGGGTGGAAGGGGAGAAAAGAGCGGGAAAGAGCAGAGAGAAACAGAAGATAACCCCTAATGAGCTCAGGATAACTCAGTGATTACTGGCTTTTGTGGTTGCATTTTGCAAGCTTTCCTATCTGAGCTATGCCAATAATTAAAGGTCCGATGAAGGACAGATACGCGACTGGATTTCCCACATTCTTGGTGAGGCCTGAGCAATCAGGGTCTTGAAATAAACATTTGGCCGAAAAATTTCTCAGTACCTCAAACTGAATCTACTTATCTCCTGTGCTGTGGCAGAGGTCTGCATGTAATTTGATCATGTACAAAAAAATATTTCCAGTTTAAAGTTCTTTTTCAGTATCACTGTGCTTTTCCTCGCAGTGTTACAAGAGATAAGGAGGAATAGAAAAAGGTTACAGCATGGAGTGGTAAGAGAAATCCCTTCTTCTCCTCTGAAATATCCATACAGAATAGGTATGAGGCCCTGAGTATGGCCGCTGAAGCACATGATGAGAGGAGGAACCTGCATAAGCGGTCTTGCCAAGGTTGGGCAGACCAGCCCCTCGCAACAAAACCTGCATTAAGACCAGCGCCAAGAAGAAAAAATGTTGGGTTGTGGTCATTGGTGTTTCCCTCCTGTACAGAACAGAAGCACCTGTTTGCAGACTGGACCCTCTTGTCAGGGGAGTGTCTAGAAGAGGCAGTGAAGTTGGTGAAGCAGCCAGAAGGCATGTCCTATAAGGAGCATCTAAGGACTCTGGGTTTATCTAGTTTGGAGAAAAGGAGACTGAGGGTTGACCTCATGGCTCTCTACAGCTTCCTAAGGAGGGGACATGGAGAGGGAGGTGCTGAGCTCTTCTCCCTGGTATCCAGTGACAGGACATGTGGGAATGGTTCAAAACTGTTCCAGGAGAGGTTTAGACTGGGCATCAGGAAGCATTTCTTTACTGAGAGGGTGGTCAAACACTGGAACAGGCTTCCTAGAGAGGTAGTTGATGCCCCAAGCCTGTCAGTGTTTAGGAGGCATTTGGACAATGCCTTTAATAACAGGCCTTAACTTTTGGTCAGCCCTGAACTGGTCAAGCAGTTGCACAAGATGATGGTTGTACATCCTTTCCAAGTAAAAATACTCTGTTCTATTATTTTTTAATTACTGTGATGCCACGTACTTGTCCTTTCTCCTGTGTGATACAAATTCATCTTTCTTTATATGGAAATGTCTTATGCTTCTGATCATTGAACTGCTCATACTTAGATCTCGTAAGTGAAAAGTAAGTACATAAAAATCAACAGCATCTTACAGGATCTTCTTTTCTGGACATAATGGTCATGTCAAAGATAGTTCATCAAAATCAAGTTAGTATAATTGCAGTAATTTTTAGTTTCCTTCTACAAGTATTCTTAAAAAGGAACACACACTTTATAAGCAACACACACTGACTGCATCACTTTTCATGCCACAGTACCACAGGACTTATTAGCTTTAAATCTGTATGTCTTGAGGGCTATCAGGAAGGTAAAGAAACCAAACTCCTGCCCCCTAGCAGAGATTTGTGTGGATGAATATTATATTTCTTTCTGCTTCCATTGATTACTTGAAAAGAAGAAGAAAAAAAAAAAACGGGGTGGCGAGACAATCTATTTTGTTCATTTGCACTAGAGAGTTCATATTTATGTTTGTGAAATTCTTTATATCATATACAATGGTGATTTTATTTTCAAAATAACCTGAAGGCACCCATGCTTGTGGAGAGCAAATGTAAGTCTGATTCATAAGCCAGTCAGCCTTCAGGAGAAAGCCTGAGGTTTGTGTTTCAGGCTCCTTCAAGACAGGGCAGCTTGCTTAATGCCAACAGGGCTGTGCCAAGGAGAAATGATGTGTCTCAGATGTAAAAACCTGTGCATGTTAAAAAGAGCATTGTGTCCTTTTTGACAGTTGCAGGGTTTTTTTCCTATCATCCAACACATACCTCCCTTATTTTTCTGTGTGAAATAAGTGTATGACTTGGTTTTCCTTATCTTTTGTTTTAAATCTTTTCCCACTTTTCTTGGTTTCTGAATTTCTTTAATTCCCCCACCTCCTTTTCTCCTCTCACAGATGCTTACTGAGAGCTCACAAAATTTGACATTCCTGCGGGAAGCCTCGTAACAATTCTTTGTGTCTGTGTTCTTCATGGAAACAAGAATCTTTTGTGGTCAAAGCCCCATCACGTGCTCTCTGATGCCAGCCTATGGTGTGACAGTGACACAGTTCTTGCCCAGGGGTACCATGGTGTTCCTTCAGCAGCATCAGAACAGCCCTCCCCAGTTCAGAGCCTGCAGCTTGCATCGTGGTGGCCGCTCAGCGCGACTCTTGTAGCTTTTCATATTCCCTTTTATCCCAGGCTTAATGGTCAAGTGGCAGGGAGTTCCCATGCTTTTCCAAGTGAGCCCAGTGGGGCTTGTTCAGCACAATCTGAGTTTCGCAGCCCCAGTAAATTCTTCTGGTGTTTTTCCAGGGGTTGAAGTATGAGATCAATTTAAGGAAATAATGTAATGCACTGCTATAGTAAAGATACCATACATCTGCATGTGATGACAGCTTAACTGCAGGTACTCTATGGGTCCCACAGGTTATTTTTATTATGTCTCTGAAAATGACCACAAGCTAGGAAAGTGACTTAATTCCTTTCACTGATAGGACATTTTTGGAGGGTATGTTTTTCCTTTGCTATGAGTTTTCAATAGGCTATCCCCCCTCCTGCTGGCCCCCGTTCTTGATTAATGCCTGGAGACTGTGGATTTAGAATGACATTCCAGGCTGATCTAGTAACAAGGTTTGGATGTGAAAGCTGTGAGCATCAAGCCAAGCTGGAGTCCTCGCTATGCCAGAAATGCATTGTTTCAGCACTCTGTCTGGGCAGTGCACCTGCACCCTGGAGCTGCCACCGAGGAAACCTTCCTGCGATTCTGCTTCTCATTACATCCCCAGATCAAAATGTTCTTTGTAATGACATAGTATCTGGCCAGCTCCCTCTCCTGTGCTGGTGTACCCTGAGGTTTGTGGGAGACTGATACCACACTCTCCAAGATGTTCAAAAGCTCAAATAAACATTTGGTAGTATAGATTTATGGTCTTCTGTGCACAGGCAGATCACACATGTTGTAACCACACTGAAAATATTTCCTGAAGAATAGCAGGAGAAAGGGTGGGGGAAGCATGGACTAGCATTTAAGGTGGGGAAGGAAAAGTAATTCTGTTCCTAATGCTCTTTGGAGCTAGTGGAACCATTGAAAGCACTTGCTAGAATAGGTAAAGAGAGAACACTGTTGGTTGTGTGCTGGCTGTGGGGGGATGTTTTTGTTGGTTTTGTCTGGTTGCTTTTTTGTTTGGTTGTTTTTTTTGTAATGGAACATTCAAATGATTTCTCACATCATATAATCCCATATGTATCATAGAATCATAGAATCATTTCAGTTGAAAGAGACCCTCAGGATCATCGAGTCCAACCATAACCCAACCTAATTCTAGCACTAAACCATGTTTCTAAGAACCTCATCTAAACGCCTTTTAAACACCTCCAGGGATGGTGACTCCACCACTTCCCTGGGCAGCCTGTTCCAATGCCTGACAACCCTTTTCGTGAAGAATTTTTTCCTAATATCCAAACTAACCTCCCCTGGTGCAACTTGAGCCCATTTCCTCTTGTCCTATCACTTGCTACTTGGGAAGAGACCAACACTCTCCATGCCACAACCTCCTATTGTATAATGTTACAACGTATCATCCCAACATTTTCAGCCCCAAACTGATACAGAAGTCACAATTTTCACATTTGACACTTTTAATAGTAAAAGCACAATTAATTAATCAGACCTCTGACATCTGCTAAAATAAACAAGTAAATACAAAAAGTTTTGATAATGAAGGCTGCATTGTTTGTTTAAATAATGCTACACCGAGCACCAAAGCAGGGGTAAAGAACGGCAGTGCTAGTTCTCGTGTATAAATTCCTGTGTGGCTTCAGACCTGGATGTTTGAGAGAAAGAGGCACAGTCTCCCCATGAGCATGTTGTATTTGTCTCGCTGGGGACAGGGAGGATGGGGAAGATGTTGTGGTGGAGGCCATTTGCCATGGAAGTCCTTTCCCTCATCTGCGGGTCAGGGGCATGGTGACAGCCTTTGGCTTCAGAGCGTGCCATCTGCAGGGGCATGATGGCAGCTTGGGGTTACGGCGTTTGCCTGCAGTACTCAGCTGAGGCCACTGCTGCTGCTGGGCTGCCACGGGCTGGGATTTTTCCCAGAGTGCCTGCAGTTTCGCCAAAGCATATTTGCATATGTTTAATAGATGAGTGTTGATAGGCTTTCTTCATTAATTCTACAGTAATTTTCCACTATGTTCACATTTCCCCTTAAACATCAATACATGCCGGCAAGCGTCTTTTGATGTGTTTTCTTGCAAAATGATAATTCATGTTATACTTTAGTATTTTATATTGTGTTCTGCACTTGTGAAATGTTGTCTTGAAGAAGGCAGGTGACAAATTTTAAAACAAGTGTATGTGAGGTAGGAGTTGTGGTATCATACAGCTCTAGTTGGGTGCACAGGAACCAGTAAGTTTTCTCAACTTTTGGTTGAGAATATCTTTTTCTTACTGTTGGACATGGCGATGTTCTGTTCTATATACAACACATGTCATTATTTCCAGTACTCTAAAACATTCAACTACATTAAGCACATGTGGAAAAACAATGATTACATCAGTTATAAATCATAATATTTGAGAATCCAGCTCAAAACATTAGGGAGGGGAACAATTTATCTATGTTTTTTAATTTAAAACTGCTAGAAAGTTATTAATCTGCTATAAGTCAGATTTTCCCATTGGTAAACCATTGTGCTATTTAATGTTTTGGGAAGCAATTAATCTTCATTTTTTTTTCTGCTGTACGCCCCACATTTACTGTCTTCAAAGAGAGATGTTCTTTTAAACTTTTTTGTAACTATTTTGGTCTCTATCTTTTGTCTATTGCAGTGTGTAATGTTGCTATCTGTTGTACCTGGTAGGCAGTTGTCCCCTGTCACTTAATCCTTTTATCTGTTAATCAACAATTGTTGTGTTTTCTTGAAGTCTTACAAGTGTTTTTACCTACCCATTAATTAAAATCAGAATAATATTACTGTAGCTCTCAAGGAACTTCATGGATGTGTTCTTTTGCGAAGTATGTACAAGACTTTGCTGTGTCTGTTTTTATGTTGTGAAACACGTAACATACTTAAATAAGAGATGTTCCTGCATTGTTCCTAAATGAGAGACAAGTTCCCAGGATTTGCAAATAATGATTTATTTCAAAAAGAAGCTGCAGCTTGGAATGAAAAGGGAGTTTTTGCATTCACATCTCTGGAACAGGGCTTTATTCCTGTGTAATGCACAGATGTGTAAACCACACATGAGGCTGCTCTCAGCGGAGCTTTGTCCTGGACCTGATGGAGATTAAGACTATTTAATTTTCAATTTTCTTTCTCTTAGAATCACAGTCTTTTTCAGACACCAAAGCATCTTAGTATTGGAGGGTGCATAGGAAATGGGATCCACTCCTTCTCTTCCAAAGTAGCAAGTGATAGGACAAGAGGAAATGGCCTCAAGATGCACCAGGGCAGGTTTAGATTGGATATTAGGAAAAATTTCTTCACTGAAAGGGCTGTAAGGCATTGGAACAGGCTGCCCGGAGAAGTGGTGGAGTCACCATCCCTGGAGGGGTTTAAAAAACACGTAGATGATGTTTGTAGGGACATGGTTTAGAGGTGGACTTGGCAGTGTTGGACATCATCGGTTGGACTTGATGATCTTAAAGGTTTTTTCCAACCAAAACGATTCTATGATTCTATGAATACTGTAAAACAGGTACACTGTTCTTAAAAGTATTTCTTAAAACATGCAAATTGTTAAACATAGGACAAAAATTCAAAACAATAGGCCTTTTTCCACTGTCAAACTGATGAGGGAACTGAACCAGTTTCCAGGAAGCCATCATCAACTCTTTAGGCTTTACAGGACGTTTACTTCTCCTTATTACCTTGGTAATGTTTTCCCTAATAAGTATTCTGTATTTTCTTTTTCTCTTGTTATGGTTTGGACAAGTTCAAACCATTGGCTTGTTAGTCCTCACTTGCAATGCTTTCATTTGGAACTAACAATAAAAATTATCTTTTGACTTGTGAAAATCATGTATATGTTAGTGAAGAACTGGCATTGTTATTTCAGTATTTTTTTCCATCTCTGGCTTTTGATCATTGCACTTGCATATAACTTCTGTCAAATCTGTTTTCCTAACTGTACTGATGTTTGATACTGAGCAGTGTCTCTGCCAGATGCCTCAGACCCAGTTTGCGGTTGTAGTAGCATTAATGAAATCCTTGGCATTTATTTCCTATACCCACCAGTTTAATTGTTCTGGTCATTTTTCTGAGTGTGAGTTACCATCTATGCCAATGATTTCCAATTTATTTTATAACAAACACTGCTAAACATTTTGTTTCATCTAACTGTAAACATCCCAGCAGCAAGCATAGGAATATAAGGAAAGAACTTTGCATCATCTTTTGAAAGAGTGACAGACCTTAATGAGCAGCACAACAGCCTTGGGAGATCTGCCACTGCTTCCAATGGGACTACATTTGCAGTTTCAACAGGAGCCACATTGGTGGTATCAGACTTGGCAGGTTTTGAAGCAGGTAGCAAAACCTATTTCTTTGATATTATTTGTGGTTATCATCTCATGTTGTTGTCCTGGGGTTAATATCTCATGGAAAATATGTTAATTTTCGAGATTCCAAACTAATACTCTGTCAGAAATTTAATGAAATTAAGCAGTGTAAAATTCTGAAAGTCAGCGAAGTCACACAGGGAAGTCTAATAAAAACTGTACAGTTGGGGCGTCTCAGCCATTTAGTGCCACTGAGCCTCTTTTTGGATTGGATGATTTCAGTAGCTTCAAATTTTCACTGTTATACCCTCGACACTACAGATTGATACATTTTGATGGACATATATGCTGAAAGAGTAAAGTTCACCCCTCTTGCAGTCTGTGAGTAGAAGGCATAAAATGTTGATGAATGTAAGCTAGAAAAAATGGCATCTAAGTTGTAGCTCGCTGAGAAGGTTGTTGCAGTTATTCATTATGTATAGTATGCAGTAACATCCTCTTTACATCCACATATTGACAAGAAACAGGGAGAGTGATTCTCTTAAAAACCGTATTGCTAATTTGGTTTGCTCAATTAGTCTATTCTTGATAGGGCTACAGATCACACAGTCATTGAAACTGCCATATGAAGTGTCCACCTTGTGGATATCCAGTTCCTCAAATCTTACAGAAATGCACAATGTTCACATTTTCAGCTGTTTATCTATACTGTCTCATTTGGAGCAGTTTTAGTAAGTACAGCCTCAGTAGTCCTACATATCAGTTTATCCTGTATTGAATAAATTCTGTCATTCTGCATGAGGACATGTACTTTCTTTGTTTGCTTCCTGTGATTCGAACAACCTCAGGTTGTTTGCAGCTCATGTGAGTAACCATTGACATGGCCAACTCACTCCCTTCTTGAGGTTTTATTGGCATCCTCTCTACATCACATCAGATCCCCGTGAGCTGTGTCCTTACCTGCAAGACCCAGTAAATGCTTTCAAACTGCTTGGCCTGGCTCCTCGCATATGCAGCACCTCTGCAACCACATGAAGTTCTCCTTCAACTTCTCTTTTTCCTACTTTTCTTACTGTCTACTCTAACACGTACAACCTTTTCCTATTGACACAGCCTCTTCCTGAAATGGTTTATTTGACCCAAGCATATGCAGAGCTTTCAGTGCACTGTTGTAGCCCTGTTGTATTCAATGTGTTTAATGTAGTTTGAGGAACTGGGGCCTCCATCCTTTTTATCCCTCCAGATTTCAAAGAAGTTCTGGCTACAGACTGTTTCTCATTTTAATGTGCAAGTAGATGACAGAGTTTGACTGTCTAGTTATACATGTGTGTCTCATCTGCATGAGCTTTGCAGTCAGATTACAAGCTATGAATCTATTGTAGAGAAGAGATAAGGAATGTGAATACTCAGTATGCCAATTTTCTTCATTCATATCGCAGCTTTGCCACCTTGTTTGGATTGAAATGGAAAAGTTGCCTGCCTGATGCCCTGTCATCTCTTTGCTCTGTTGTTAAACGTACATTTAAATTAGTTATGTCAGTCTCCCAGATCAATTGTATGTTTGTGATTTGAAAGCATTAAGAAAGAAATGTTTTCAATAGTTCTGTTGATTTGAACCATTCAAGCTATATGTTGCTATGTGACACACCAATAGTTGGAATGGGTGTAGTAATGGGTTATATCAAATTTTCAGCAGCAAAGAGAACAAGCACTGCCTTTTCCTGTACAAAACATTCAACTGTATGCATCATATCAAGGCCAGTGTTCACAAGATGTTGCACCTGAAGTTACACCTATTGTTTTTAAGTAAGTTACTTTTTAATATTTTATTTTTAGAATACTAGCTGTTAGTAATTCTCCCCAGACTCTACCAGTCTTTTGGATGCTCTGGTCACACCAAATCCTAGCAAAACACATCTTTTTCTTAACTACTATTGGCAAGCTGGAAACTGCAACACCCATTTTGCAGCAATTTTTCCATCCTGAACCTAGAGTTAGTTATCTAACCTAGGTTTTCTGAGGATGTGTTTTATAACAGCCCTTTGGATCTAATAAGCTTGAGAATGACTCTGCCAAAGACCTTTTTCCTCAAGACAAGGTAGTCCTTTCCTGAAAAGCTGGCATTTTTGCCAGTTGAAGGGAAGTTGCTTAAGATGGAAACCACTGATGCATTCTAATCTCTCCTATTCCTTTGTATTTAAAGGCTGAGGTCACTGAGATATAGATGGAATCCTGAGGGTATTGCAGAAAAGTAGTGAGGCAGGAGGCTGCAGTAGAGCAATATTTTGAAAACATGCATAAACATTTAAGATTTGTCTTCTAAATGTTTGTACAGTTGGCAAAGTTTGGAGGATATGAGACTTGTTATGCAAGAGCTTGCGAGAAACAGCAACACAGGCCAGTCTCTCACCGCCACAGCACCTGAGGTAGCACCCAGCAGTTTCACAGTCTTCCAGACTAAAGTGTAAGGGGAACTGAGCTTTTCTCAGGGGCTGAGATTTTCAATGTGCTGTTTTCCATTAGTGGTGGAAAGATGCATCGAAATATCCCCAGGTCACTTGGAAACTGCAGCCTTGATCATTGAGCAGCCTGGTTGCTCTAAGCATTCCCTCAGCATACAAGCCATTAGGAGTTCAAAAGACTTGCATTAGTGAGGTCTGGGAAGGAGCAAAGAATGCTTTCCAAGCCTTGAAGGTTGGCTGTCTCCCCTGGTTTTACCTCACACCATTGAAGTAAAATACTAGGGAAAAAAAGTGCTCATTTTTAATGAAAGTATTATTTTTCATCAGTTTAGCTGATAATTAGAAGTTTGGGCACATGGTTTTATAGATGAATTCTCTTTCTGGACTCAACTCTTTGCCTAAGGAGGATGGAAAGGAAGACCCTGTGAAAGAAACCACAGGAAGAAAGGGTTACATGCACACAATAAGCATGCTTTGAATACATGCCTTCAGAAAAATCCATCATTTCATCTCAGATGCTTAATCAAACTTTGATCAAGAGGCTAATTTATTCATGGATGTTAACTTGCTTCCTTCAAAAGGGAAGATACTGGAGAAGCTGGCCTGGTTCTACAAATACACATATCCAAATCAATATGCAACAATACTTTAACATTTCCTTTACTAACTCACCTGTCTGGTTGCCATTTAGTTCCTCCAAGTCTTCCTGCTCATCATGTCTTACTATAACTCTGATCCAACGAAGCACCTAAGCATTGTTTTCAGGGCAACTTTGGCGCACATCTGAAGGTCATGTTTTTAAAAGTGTTAAAGGCGTAGGCAGGTGCCCAGGGGGATTTTCAAAAACCCTTGGAAGCTCCCTGCAATGCACCCCGCCTACTACAAGAAAACATCAGGCTTTGGAAATCTGTCTTGGCACTTAACTGCATCTTTGGCACCTGCAGCAATTAGTTAAATGGTAGCATAGGGCTGCAGTTGTTCATCACACTCTGGCTTTTCATTAGCGGAAGAGGAAAGCTAGTAAGTGAACATATGGGACAAACAGACATATGTTCAGCTGTGACGCGATTCTTAATTTCTAGGTTGGACTTTGCTAGAAATTTAGCTCAGATAATCAGATAATTAATCTTACCTTAAGACTTGGTTCTTTTCCGAGGAAGATTCAGCGATCTCTCCCATCTTGCTGCTGATCATTACCTGCTTCTTTGTCTGCCGCGGTGAGGAACTGGGTTCAGTAAATCCATAGTGACTGAACTTGAGGTCCCCTGTTCACCAGAGGCTGTTGTTCAGAATCTCAGCTGGCTGCACCACTTGGTGCGGAACAGGGACAGAGTCACCAGTGCATGCATGTTTTTGTAAATGGCATTTATTCACCAGCTCCTGGTATGCAAAAGAACAGGGACTCTGGTTTTGCACGTTGATCTATTAGCAATATGCAATTTCCAACAGGCCTTCAGTGATTATTAATTGCACAATATGTATAAGCTATTCATCCTGTTGTTCTTTCAACAATTACATCCTCTCTTTTATCTTCGCTGTTGTAGCTTCAAGATAAAACTTTTTCTTTTCATTGGCCATAAATCCTACTGTGTTGCATGGTTTTAATATTTTAAAGATGGAGAGAACTAATAAGATGATACATTCTGAGTGATAACTGCACAACTTCTGGAGTCCGACAGTAGTTTCATCATTTCTTGGGACTGGGCCCATAACCCTGAGGACTTTAATTTCTTTTCCTTTTATTGCTTTTACTTCTTTGATTTTTTTCTCATTAATCTTAGCCTTCATCCTGACATGCAAAAGGTGTACCCAGCTGAAGTTCAAACAATGCTGGGAGTAGTACTGAGCAGATTATGCAAAAAACATCTTGGGTATGAGAAACATTTCTAAATGCTCCAGTGCTGAGGGTGTCTGCTAACACCTACTGAAAGCAAAAGGACACAAACTTACAAGTTGGAACTCTTAAGACTGCAGACTGTGCTGGCAATGGTGGAAAGCCAGGGCGCATCACAAAAAGGATGGCCTCAGGTAAACTCAGATGCCAGATGTGGTCCAGCTGTGATGATTCTGCCACCTGTGCCTTCCTGCTGACTCTGCAGCCCACGGCATGCCCGTAGGCATCTGAGTAGAGATATGGGGTGTTGCATAGTGGAACACAGAGTGAGTAAAACCCCATTGTCAATGTTTAAGAAAAGGATGTCAGCTGATTCATGTTACGGCAGTTGCAACCCTCTATTTGGCAGTGCTTGGACTTCTGTGATAAACAACCCTCAGAATTGGGAGCGAATTTAAGAGATGGAGGTACACAGGCAATAGTTTTGCTTTCACCATGTGTTTTCTGTCTGATAAAAGACTTGTGTTCCTATTTGCAGTTCCTATTTGCACAGAAGCACACAGCAGTATACAGCAGGGGAAAATCAGTCTGTAAACTCCAGTGCCTGGAAGTATAGTATAAATATCATAGAAAGTTCTGCCAGAGTCTGAGGAAACTGCACTATTTCCAAATTCTGAAACACCACCTGATCCACACAGGTCATCCCAGATAGGCAGTAACATAGTCTCTGCATGCTGATATTTTGCAGCAGGATTTTGTGGGTTAAGTATTTTTAAATTATCTTGTTTAATTTCCCATTTGTACTTCTCAGTCCAAACTCAACAAAGGAAATCTTTTACATTCAAAGGTATGTTCGGTCAACAATACACTGTCATATCAAGGATGATACACTGATAAAATCTGTACCTTCCTGTCCTGGAAACTAAGCTAGTGGGGTTTTTTTCCTGGATGAATTTTCAGATGTTTCTTTGTGCTTGTTAAGGTCCCATAAAGAACTTCTGCTAAGAGGTGAGGAGAGTTTGGGAAGGAAGAATTCTGAACTTTGGAAATGAAAGGAAAAATCTAATGTAGGGTTTGGTGATTTTAATAACATCCTGCTGAGGCAGGAAACTTGAGGCACACCCCTGGATTATAAGGACTGAAATATGTGGCCCGATTGAAGTCCTTTGGCTTTGATGGAAGGTGAAGTGCAGTGGCTTGTGACAGAATAGGATGACAAGACGGGAGAGGGGGCAGTTGGTGAGAGCTGAAAGATGTATGCATGAGAGATCATCTGGATCCCATTCTGCATGTAGAATACCCATGTGGGGGTGTGTATGTAGATAAGAGTGCACGTTGTGTTATGTGTATTTGAAATCATCTTTGATTCATAGATAAGTTTTCTTCCGGTCATGAATTATCTGATGAGTAAGCTCTGTCCAACAAATTGTTCAAGAGCTCTGTGTGTGTGAAACAGACGAAGAAAATCTGTTTTAGATGCTGGTAGACAAGATGAACTATACAGCAGCTGTTAATGGGCACAGGCAGGAGAGGTGTGTGCTGGCAGTAGCTGAGAACATATAACTATATTTTTCAATATAAATGTTACTGTTTTGTACATAAATTAGAGGTTGTTATTATTCTGTCAAGAAAAAGGCTGAAAAACAACATCACAGGATGATAGCATCTTTTGGTTGTGGGAATTCTAACTCTCTTGTGTAACAGAATTGCTTTCCAAGTCCTCTTTGTGTTGCTGCTGTTCCGACCAACAAATATGCCAAGCCATGATAACTAAATGGTACTTTTTGAGTTCAATGCTTCACCAAAAGCTGCATACAAGCAGGAAAGCTTCAGACATACAACATCCTTGAGGCACTTCTAGCTTATAGCATAAGACTGAGATTTGTATTATGCTTTTGTCCAGTTTGGATGTCTTTTTCCCAGGCAATGCAGCAGAGCTTCTTGCTAGTGTATCGCTCCTATTAGCCACCTTGCATTTGTTTTCACCTGCTTTCATTGCGTTGCCCTTCGTGGTATCACAAAAATTCATCAGAGCTAACTTAGAGGCTTGTTGAACAGGCACAGTTTCAGATTAGGTCAATGGAAGCTGCAGGTGCTCATCATTTTTGCACATCACACTCCTTTTTCCTCCTTGATGTAGGGGAAAAATGGGCTATCATCGTGGTATATCCCAGGTCGGGGGTGGAGCAGCCATGTGGCGAGGGGGAAATCAGGAGGAGAGGGTAAGATCAAAGGGGCTACAGTACTGAGAGGAGCTCTGCAAGCCCTTTGATCTCAGAGCTGCTCCAGCACGCCACTGACGACGCTGAATGCAAGCAGGCCTAAACCCAGTCTCTCTGCCTTACTGGACACTTCCCTGCACTCACTGTGTGTAGCGTTCATCACTGGTCTTTGTGGTAGGTCTCCTGTGCAGAGGGCTTGGCTGCCTGTGCATCTTCACAGCACTGTTTTGTGGTGTCTGGTCAGGATCTTGGCCCTTCCACAGAGTGTGGAGCTCGTTTTCCTTTTGCTATGGAATCACACGCTAACAGGAGTCAGCATCGATGTGCTCCTTTCAGAGCTGCTCTTGTGAAGTAGCACCTATGTTTAAAAAAAAAAAAGTGAAGGGAAAAGGAAAAAAAAATTGGTTTTAAAGTCATGCAGTGAAAAGGGGGAGTCAACAGCTCAGGGAGAGATTTTTCAGTCTCTTGCTGTTCACAAGCTTCATTGCCATGGGGTAGCTGTAGTCCCAATGACTAGTAGCGATGTGTTAGTTCTTGTCCTGTGTTTGTTGAATGTACTGGGTGAGCAACTCCTGCAACCAGTGGCAGCTCTGCTGTTGTTTTTTGCTGAGCCAAATTTCAGGGTTTCTGCTATTGCTTGGGAGAGATGCAAAGGAAGGGCTGCATTCAGAAACTGCAGAGAGAGAACGTGCTGGCTGCAGAGCGCTGCTGCAGGAGCTGTCCAGGCAGAATCTGCATCTTTGCCAGGTTCAGACGTATCCAGTGCCGGCTGGCACAGTGTTCATCCGTAGAACTGCCTTGCAGTGATGAAATGTCGTTACTGACTCTGGTGCTGATGTGGCTGTTTCCAAAGTTCAGTAATGAGATGCAGTGAACTACACGTTAGCTAAATGGCCAAGGCAAGGCCAAAACAGTCTGAAGAATTATGCTGTCTGTGGTGCTAAGCATCCGCTCACCATGCCAGTTCTGAGCAGGAAGTTTGGCCACAGGTTAGAGGCAGAGATCCTCATTACCCCCGATGCCAGGAGTATGAAGAGGACGTATCAGACACTCACTGTAGAACTGTGTAGTAGTAGTAGAACTGTGGTGACTCCTGCTTTGGAACTGCGTGCACAGCAGGTAGTGCTGGGCTTTTCCACTGCCTGTAGGAAATCAAGGCATGAGCTGATCCTATGGGCCAGACGTTAATTTTTGCCAGTTTTATACAGGAGTCCATTGGAGTTAATCCTGGTTTACAACAAGCTTGCAAGATAATCAGCCATGTGAGTTTAGGTAAGTGTTACAGGGTTTTAATCCAGTAGTGACAATATAGCACAGGTAAACAGGAAAAAATCACCAAAATAGCTACTGTGCGCAGTAGCTGTGGGCAAATCAAACTGCCTTGGTTTTCCAAAGTGCCGTGACAAATCTTACTCTACCCTGGCAATCGTTTTGATAAATATTTCAGTCAAAGCTGCTTCAAGAGGAAAAAGAAAACCTAGCATCTTATAATTCCTTAGGTGAAAAAAAGAAGCTTGTTCCTGTTTAACCAGAGGTCTGTGACATGCGTGTTATTAAGAAACAGTGGTTGACATGGAGTCAGGCATATGTGCCATATTATATGGTGTTATGTCCCACTGAGACATTGACCTCATTTGCACCAGAAAGCTGGGGAAGGACTGATGGGCCAAATCCCATCCAGATAGCCTGCTACTTTGTCATATTTGGCAAGCATATGCAGAATACCAGTTTCCTCCCCATTAGAATGATTACCAGTGCACTCCTACCGGAGGGCAGAAAGAAGGAGAATGCCAGAATAAAGGAGCTGCTGCTTCTTTTTATTCCCATTTCTAGTCTCTTTTGTTGTCCTGCATCCCCCTACCTCCTTTGTCTGCACCCTTCTGCTGCCCAACTAAAGAAAGCTGGTCTGTAAATAACCAGGAGGGAGTCTGAAGCCAGATAGTTTGCATCGCAAATTCATAGAACCACAAACTGAAAAAAGCTGTTGAGCCATCATTGTTTAAAATTAGTTTTTGACTGAAGTCCCAGTCTCCTATAGGGAATGGTTTTATCTTTGTGTATGTGTGGGCGGGAAAAGAAAAGTAGAGAACTGAATCAAGGAACCAATCCTTATCCTGAGGGGAAGAAAGAATAGGGTAGTATAATCTAACCCCATGGGATCAAAGGTGGGGCCAACACAGACATAAATACCTTTACACTCTGTCTAAATGTTCTCTGTCCTGGCTTTTGCTGATTTAAAGAGTAAATAATAAGTTGGGACAAGAAAGCTCTTACCCTGCAGATACGCACCTTCATTTCTGTTGGTCAGATCGTGATTGGCAACCCATACTTTGTTCAGTGTCTGAAGCACTCCCTGGTCCATCCAGGCCTGATGCACCATCGTGTTTCAGCTGCTAGAATAAGGTGTGTAAGTCCTTCTTCCTTCACAGCTCATTTTCCCCTGCAGAATAAGGGAAAAGAGGGACAATCACAGACTGAGGCATCAAAGTCCGGTTTGTAATCATGCCAAGAATTTGCCTCTAGGAAAAGGGTTGTCCAGCTCCTCAAATGTGAGCAGCCACAGGACTCCAACCCAAGTTGGCTGTGTGGCTGGAGCTGGCAACTGGGACTCTGTACTGCTCTGCTGTTGGCCCACATATCCTAGGGAAAAATCTCCAACATTTTTTCTGCTCTGGCTCCCCCGGTCACTGATAAGCTGTAATAAAGCCTGCCTTACATCTCACAAGAAAGTCAAGTGGTTTCATGCATGTTTACAAAAGGACCCAGAGATTTTTTGGATGAAAGACGCTCTGTAAGTACCATGTGGTTTGATGCGCTGCCATCTCAGTACCTGAAGGATAACTTTAAGGATATGCAGGAGCCTGAATACAGGTTTTTGTTCTGGGAGGGTATTTGCCTGCCTGCAGAATGAAAATCTGCTCAGACCAGAATTAGCTGATGAATGAAAAAAAAACCACCTCACATATTTTAGTCTGTATTCCTAAACAAACTGGGCTATTTTTTTATAAACCAGTGCATCTACAAGTCATTGTCTAACAAAAAAACCCAAAACCAAAAAAAAAACCCACCAAAAAAAACCCAAACAAAAAAAACCCCAACAACAACAAAAAAAACCCAAACAACAAAAACAAAACAAAACCAAAACACCACCAAAAACAAACCACCGCACCTCCCAAACCCAAAACAAATTTAAGAATACCTAAGATGCATTCTTTTCGCAGCTGGACTGTGGGCACTATTAAGTCTCTCATGCTCCACATACTTAAGTCTGTGCTGAAAACTATTATATTTGTTCCAAAACACATGGTAATAAACCAAAATAATAATAGAAAAAATGTATGCTGCAAGTTTTTTCTTGGGTATTTGATCATGTTCATCTGAGACCATGTTTTCATCTCAGGACAATTTAAAAATTTAAAGCCACATGGAATTCTGCTAATAAAATTAGTTTGGTTAGGTTGGGCTTACAGTAACTTCTAAACAGCACTTCCTGCTGAAGTTTAGTTTAGTATTTATTCTAAAGAAAGAAACATGGATGAACTGGGTTTCCCTGGGTCTTGATTTCCAGGCCCCTTTTATTGCAGCAGCCTTGTAGTAGCATGCATTGATTATAATGAGCAAGTTTCACCTTAACAGTAACTGGCAGAGGAAGAGGCTGCTCTAGAGAAGCCTTCTCCAACCCTTGGCTCCTCTGGTCAAAACATGCTTCTGGCCTCCTGCCTATTTAGGCAGTATTTAGGAGTATTTCCAGCTGGCATATATTACTTTGTCCTCCCAGTATCACTGTCCTCAGGCTGCAGCAGCATTTCTCATCCTACCTGCTGAAGCTGGCTGTGAGGCTTACTCAAATCTCTTGATGTCTTCAGTTGCATCAGTTTTCAGTGAAGAACATGAATAAAGGTATGCAGGGGAAATTACCTTCTGTGGCCAGACATGTAGGCTTCCTCACAGCAGCAGCCTTCTCCCTCTCTGCTGCTCTTCATTTTAGAGAACACGGGAATGCCAAAAAGCGTAGGGCTTGCACTTGGAAAAGGCAGATGGAGAGCTGCTGGAGGCATTGCACTGTTCTCTTAGTCCTCAGTACAGGGTTCAGAGGTATTCACTTCGTTTTGCTGGTGGACTTTGGGTTTATCTTTCACATCTAAGCATATGATCGACATTAATTTGTCATGCAGTGAAAGAGTCCATAACAAAACTGCTGCATTACACATAGATTTCCCAGCATAAAGCCTGTCTGAGCAGAGATCTTGTATTGGCTGGACATCCAAAGCTCCCACTGGCTTAAATGGGGAAGTATGGTAGGAGTGGGGTTGGAAACTTGGCAAAATGCAGGAAGTTATCATCCAGAAGTTAATTGACTATTTCTGCTTTTGGATGTTTAATTTATTTTTAATGGATGTGGAGAAGTCTTTGGAGAGAGGCACACACCCTCCGATTCCCCTAAGATAACATAGGGTAAATCCTTCCTAATCTGGTATTGGTTTTCCAGCAGAAACAATCTCCATTGGTGCAATTGGATTCATTAACCAAAAGATGTCCTGGGGGACAGGGAAAAGCTGTATGAATGAAATACGGTAATGAAGCAGGAAGTTAAAAGAATCTGTGTATTTAAATTTGTGTGTAAGTTTGTGCATATTCTTAAATAGTGAATGAAAACAATCTTCTGTTTACCGCTTAACAGGGGTGCTCAGGAGCATTAAATAATTTGGTAGATGACAAATTAATGTGACTAACTGGCGTATCAAAGCAAAGCAGTTGCTATCGCTAAGCTGAATGAATTGTGTCCACTCGCCTTTCACGCATTTTCTGCAGATATCCCAGTGGTAGGATGCACAGAGCTCCAGAGAGCAGCTTCTGCTTGCACTAACTCACTTGCTCAAGGACATAACTTTGCACTGAGCACACCATTTTTACATTATCAGCTCCAATAGCAAATCACCCACAGACTTCAGTGATGCCAGGATGATTTCTATAAGGACACCGTAAATTCATCTCCAAGTCATTGTGCATTGTTGCATTCCTACCAGAGGTGTTTAGGATGCAAGAAGATTTAGTATATATAAGGGTGAGGCCTATTGTTTTGCAGTCTTTCAAAATGAGGAAGAAATCAAGGCACTTTAAAAAACAGAACCGTTGATCTAGTTGTAACAGAGTATCCTTGTGGAAGACAGGAGAATTCAAAGGTATTTTTAAAAATTTTTGAATCCTTCTTATACACAGGGTGATTTCCTGACTTCTTCCCATCTCCTCCTTCTTTTGCAAAAGGTAGACTGATCTGATCAGTAGCAGAAATGCAATGTTGCACTCAAGCAAGCAAATGAGTATCCCAGCAAGGTATGTGTAGCAGTGTCATCACACATTGTGCAATTTGTAGTAACATCAGAGCTGAAAAGGTTTCTAAATAAATACTAACAGTAAGCATGCAAATCTCAGCCTGTGAGTTGGCTGTGTGGCAAGTGCAAAGCCCAAAAGGGCTGACGTCAGGTGATAAAAAGTTTAGGAACTCAGAAACCAGAAGTGTGAGAAATCTGGTAGAATTCCAGCACCTCTGTCCTGGGAGAAAGACTGAAAACCTTCCATGTCTATTTTGTATTCAACATAGTGGGCTGATGATTCCTTTTGACTTTTTGTTTAGTGCCAGACATTATGGAAGCACAGTCAGCCTCATTGACCAGTTTGCTCTAGAATTAATCCCAGGCTGACACGTACAGCTCTTCAGGGAGCTGGGATTTTCCTTGGGAGGCTGGAGTTCAGCCCCTCCCACTGTATCTGGACCACAAGGAGACTTCCAAAAACTCCTTGCTACCAGAATTATATTAAAAACAAGAGAAAGGAAAACATTAAGGCAACATGGGAGTTCCAGTGAGATCCAAAGGGGAAACGGTCGGTTCCCGCATCTGGTTTGCAGGTCTGTGGTGGTCCAGGAAGTGCTTTCAGTTGGTCTCCAGAGCTGTTTCCTTCACAGTAGTAGTTCTCAAGCACTACCACTTCCCAATAGTTATTACCCGGGCGCTGAATCTTTTAGTAACACTAATACTGAATGGAAGAGGAGACAGCCAGGGGCCTCAGGTTTGATTTGCCAGAGATCAGATATGTAGGACCACATTAGGACAGGTTTGCTAATATTTAGTAGAATTCTGGTCCTCAGTTTATGTGTCTGGCTTTCAGAGGGGCTGTTACAGAATCAGGAACTATTCATCATGGATGAGGAGGTCAGAATCTGCCCCTTAAGCTGGAAGATTGACAGCCATTAAACGTACAGTATTTCTGTTTCACATTTTCGCAGCTTTTACAACTGGGATAGAAATGTCAGCACTTCAAATTCCAGCCAAAATTATGAAGTGATTGCAGAAGATGCCTGTGGACTACTCTTCAAGAACAAAAGTGATAGGAAAATAATAAATGTGGACCCCAAGGTAAAAGCCATTTTTTTTTCAATATTCTGAATTTTCTTTATGTATTGGGGCTTGCTAAACTGCCGAGTCTGGTTGCAAATAGTGTCTTTATCAATACACACCGAATATTTCAGACTTACTCAGATATGCTGTTTCCCTGGGTAACAGAGCTGCTCTGGTCTCTGTCAGGATAAACTTAGCCCACTTTGTTTATGAGTGCATCTGTCTAGGCCTTTGCTTTGTGATGACAGAAATCAGAAGTTGAACTGACTGATAAAACGGAAAGATCTCTGAAGCAGGGTTTCTCTTATACCATGCCCTTTTTCCTCCCAACCAGAACTAGGAACTGTTGCCATTACTGCCAGGATGGGCTGCAGGCTGAGGCTGTATCCTTTTAATTGAATTACCTGCAAGTGCTGAGGAAAGGGATGTGTGAGAGAGTAAACAGGCTGAGGAGGAAAGCGGGACTGGCTGGAAGATGTGAGGACTGTAGTGTGGAAGTATATAAGCAGGTGCATCTGGTGTGGAAAGACACTGTGTTTTACTCAGACGATGACACACATGTCTTTAGCTAAAAGGAAAAATTGCTAAAATGTTGGCAACACATCCTGGGGCTGCTGGTCCCTGTATTCACCTCATCTTAAAAAACAGATCTCTATTATGAAACATGCCTGCAGTTAGATAAAAATAAAAATAAATAATTATTAGGGTACTTTGAAACAAAAGCTGCAACTTGCAGGAACTGTAATATCCCAAATCCTGTCAAAGCCTGCTGAGCACCAGCAAATCCAGAAAGCAGAATCAGTTCCTGTATCTGAAGCATGGGCCATCTTCTACCCCTGCACTTTTGTGGTGGTGAACTAAAACCTCCAGAATTCCTTTCCTAACCACACACAATCCTTATTCTTCCTCCTTAATACAAAAGCCTTGAAAAGTCCTTAGGAAGGCAGCCCTGTTAAGGTCATTTAGTTCTTAGAGCAGATTGAGATTGTCACTGGCATAAGGGTCGAACTTCAATTTTAAACTCTGTCTCTCATGAAAGAGTAATCTGACACTAGATGCATGTTCCTGTGGAGAGCTGTGTTTCTCTAGCACACAGGAAATGGTTCAGAAGGATTTACAGTTGAATAAAAGGAAAATACTCGTGCCTCAGTAGTACTATGAACTGGATGAATGATGTGGACTCTGTGTCTCTTATATACTAATGACAGCACAAGTGTATCAATTGTTTTCACCAAAAAATGGCTCTGATCCTATTATTGGTCAAGTTGATTGGTATCTGCCATTTATTTACATAGCAGTTGGAGCCAAGCAAAGCAAATGCTCAGGTCATACCCGGACACCCTATTTTCAGCCATAGTTGAAAGTTGATTAAATTGCTATGGGTATTTTATCTTTCATATTGAAAGCCGAATGGGTAATAGCATTATAGCCAGCTTCCCTCTGTAAGAAACTGTGTTCCTCTGGTGCCAGCTGCACTTTTTTAAACTTTACAACTGAAGTCCTGGGACTATAGATTGGATGTGACAAACACACCCAGGCTTTGGTTACTCTCAAAACCAATATGAACTAAGTTGGGCAATTTGTTTGAGTTTCTACAGAACTGATCTAGGATGATGGTTTCTTTGATGTGCTTCCCATGAAAGATGGTTGCATATGAATAGTAACAGTACAAAATATCAAATTATATGCATTTCAAAATAAGTGCATTGGTTTGTTAGAAATTCAAAAATGCATACCTAAAATGTGTTTGGTTGCATTGAAAGTGGGCCATCAATCCAACTTCTTGCAGCTGCAGAACATCTGTACCAAATAACCAGCTCTTTAGTGTCTACGTGAAAGATTCTTGTGTTCCAAGAGCTATACTAAGAAGCGTTTGTGTGTGTACATTGTGTCCCCTCTCAGGTTGTAGGGCACTGGCCTGTGAGGCCCCATGAGATCCATCTGCCTTTGGCTTTTCTGTAACACTCACTGATGGAGAACAAGCTTTTGAGAAGTGCTTGCTATGGGCCAAACTGAAATCAGCACAAGTTCTTTCTCATTGGGTTCAGCCTGAACAGACTTAGTACCAACTCCCTGATCTTTGCAAGTGAACCTTCTGTTTGACAAGTTGATATTCCAGTTCTTCCTGGTTTTATTTAGCTAAAAGAACTATCACTGGTTTTGCATCTGTTAAAAGCCTTGCAGGAGAAATAGACTGCCTGGTGTCATTAATTTTCACTGAGAAATCTCCACCCTCAAAGCTAGTTGCATTTATCAAACTTGATGTTCCAAGGGAAGAAGAAGATTCATTAAATCAAAACCATGCCTTTTCTCTCTCCTGACTGAGTATCTGTAATATTCTGTGTTTCAGGCCTACCCAGGAGACAACACAACACGGACACCTGTTGAAACAGATCTCTATCTCCATGTTGTTATCTACGACCATATAATCAGAAGAGGGACCTAAGGTCTATCTGTGTGGTGTTTTTCCCAGTGATTTGTTTAGCTATTTTTAAGTCATCTGGAAGAAAAATAAACAGTTGAAAGATCTTTATCTTGTGTTCAGGGGTAAGAAGGGGGATTATCATATTGGTTTAGAGTTGGTTCCTTGAGGGAGGTAAAGTGGAAGGAAGACCCCATACTGCAGTAGAGTCCCCGTCTACCTGGGCCTCTTGATTGACTTCTGTGAAGTCCATGTGGCATATGAATTGCAAAAGCACCTAAAGGGAAGACAGAAGGTTTGGACCCAACTTTTCCCACTACTCCAAAGGCAGCAGGGTGGCTGAGACAGACAGAGGTGCTGCATTCTTTCCTGGAGTAAAGAAGAAACTACTGTCCCATAGTTCCTCAGCAACAGGATGTTTTTAAAATCTTCCTGGTAGACTTTTGAGGTAAGCCTGGACCTCTGTTGAGCAGCTAACACCATTAAATATGGACCAAGCCATTCACAGGGTAGCAGAGAGAAGCTGTAGCAAAAAGACTGGTAAATGTAAAGAATTCTGCAGCGCTTTGATGGCATTAGTGGTTCCTTAAAGGCCACTTTTCATCCATTCCTGGTCTTGCTGCTGTTCTAATACCAACCTGCCAGAAGTTCAGGCAGCAATGCAATGGCCCAAGAGGACTCTTCCATTCCCAGGGCACTTGGGTAAGTTGCCCATACTTACATTCCCAGCTGGTATAACCAGTAGTGTAGCTGTCTGCTTACTGGAGAACTGGAAAACAGTACAAAGCTAAGCAGCAAAAAGAATGAGCCGGAAAGAAAAGCAACAGTTACAGAGAAAAGAAAAAGGATGTGGAGGTGAAGGCAGAGAAAACCAAGGCAGAAGATGGCTGCGTAAAATTCTCTGGACCTTATTCTTTAAGGGACTAAGTGATTTTAATGATCTTTTCTGGCCTCAGTACTGTGAATTTGTGAAAAGGACAAGGGAGGTAACTTAGACAAAAAAAAGATGGTAGTAGCGCTGCTAGGCTTACTGTAGGGTGGGGTTTATCTGCCAGCCTCATCACAAGCATGTTCCCTTTGGAAAAGGCTGAGAGCCTCGGTCTTAGCAGTTGGCGCATTAAAGATCCCTTTACTGCAAGGAGAGGGAGTGTTCCAACAATTACAAAGTGAAAGTTGTTACTTCAAAGCTGCAGTAATTTGGGAGGGACTTAGAAGCCTTGTTTTCTTTCCCATAAAGCTTTCAATGTTATGAAGTTCTGCCATTTCCAAAATATAATAAAATCTTTTACTGTAACATCTTGGTTTTTTATAGAGCACTGCATCCCATAGCACCCTGAAAATTTTTCAGCAGATATGCGAACTGGAGGTTAATTTCCTCGTCCCTGAACTGCAGCCAGGTTGCAGACGAAGCACCCAGAGCATGGCAAGGCTGCTCAAGGGTTTGGGTCTCCACCACTGAGCCTCTGCCTCCATTGCTGGGTCAGCAGAGCCCTCTAGTGTAAACGGAGCAAATGCCGGCAGGAGTTTCCCTGCCTGCTCTGGGCAGCACCCGTCTCCCAGAGATGCAGGCAGAAGGAACTCAGCACCCACTGGAGCACCCTTCACATCAAAGCAGGTGAAAATACCAAAGCTAAATGCCTGCTCAGAACAACAGGCAAAGACAAATGATGCCTCTTCCCAGGGCTATTAAGGAAAAGAAAAAATGCCCAAGACCGTGGTCACTCTTTGATTTTGCAGAGGCCTGTGTGTTGGCAATGTGTATCTCCAGAGGTAAGACCTTGTGCTGTTAGAGCAGGCTTCTCCTGACCTTGACGCTTCTAGGTGTTCCCCTTGTTTAGCAGAACCAAACATAAAGGTTTCCATCATTCCTTGCATCTCACCTGAAAACCAGGCTTCTGTGATTGACTCAGCTTTTCTTTACTGCCCCTGTGTCTTGAGGCAGCTCAAGGAAAGGGCTAGAGATAAACTTTCTGTTTCTATAGCATTAAAGCAAAACTGTCTTTACAGTACAGCTTAGCATCTGGGATATGTTTTTTTTCAAGACAAAATTGGAACTCCTGAGCCATTCTGAAAATATTCGGTTTTGCCTCTCTTGAACATCAGAGAGGGATAAATCCTCATGATGAAGGCTGGTAGAAGGGACAATTGGTAGAAAGGGTATGAATTACAGTTTTCATTCCTCTTGACAAATGAATTGTCATTTTTCTTTCTCAATCAAATGGGCTTTTAAAGTAATGTTAAAAAACCTAAGTTAGAAAGTGGTCCCTGAAGTTTGGAGAACATAATCTCGGAACCATAATAATAAATAAATAAATGTCATGAGGTGGAACTTAATAGAAGTAAATTTTCAACTTCAGAAGTTGTTTCTACAAATTAAGCTTTCTTTGTTTTCATCTTATTAATCAACGGTCTGGATTCTAAACAACAGCTTGAAGTCTAGGAGAATCCCGTGTCTACATCTGTAGGAAAACAGAAGCAAGTTTGGATCCAAGTAGCCTTTATATGTTGTCAGGTCACTGAGCACACCAATGCACTGTATATCCCTAACAGCAGGGAACTGAAAGGCTGTAAAGATTTAGGAAGCCTCATCTTTTGCACTTGGTGCTCAGCACCTCTGGAGCTGTAACTTCATGCTATTTATGACTTGGTCTATGCAATAGACCTAATCTGCAACAAAATGTAAACTGTAATATCTGCAATAAAAGAATGGTGTTCCCTGAGTACTTCACAGAATTTCTGGCTGCTCAGTAAATTTACTTGATTCCCTCCCACCCATCGTTGCCTAGGAGCTAATGTCCTGGTGCCCTGTCTCTTCTGACAAACAACAGCTAGGACCACAGCATTATCATAAATGCAAGCTCCTGAGTTACATGTCATAGACCTTTTCTGTTTTTAACTGGAAGAATATCCGGCATCTACTGTAAGTGAAAATCTGTCCCCAAACACTTGTGCAATCTGGCTTACATTTTAAAGAAAAGGTTAATTTCCTTGTACAAACAGGATAGTGCCTAAAAGCAACTAACTGCTGTTACACTTCATTTCTCTAAAATGTCAGGGGTGCTTTTTTCCCCAGCATCTTGTCACTGTTCAGTCCTGGACAGACATATGGCAAAGTGGACATGCAAAATGTATGGTAATCAAGAGAGAAGCTTTCCGAGGACTTACAACCATATGAAAGGTCCCTGAATATGTTCCTCTGCTCTGTGACTTTTTAGCAGAAACAAATACAAACTGTCCAGCCTGAAATTATTGCCTGCTATAAACATAACGTGAATGGAAATTTCTCCATTCTGTTCTGAAAAGAGACTCTGGTATTGTTGCTGATCATGACAATTACTGCAGGTATAGAGTTCACACACTGCCGTAAGAAAACTGATTTTAGGTATTGATGGGAAAGTGCATCCTTGCAAAGGATCCCCAGAACTCTAGATTTTATACCACCAAGGGGGGCTGTGTGTTGTTTTTTTTCAAGCATGTTTAAACTGTGTACAGGAGTTACAGTTCACAGGTTTTATTAGCCTGTATGTGTTTTGGATTCTTTTCTATTTCTTTATCTCCCTTGCCAAAATCATAGTTTTGTTCTTTTTATTTGGAGTCTGGATCTTAGGTCTTGCTTACATGTTCGGAACTGTCGTTGTTGTTATTTTGGATAATAGGGTGGAGCTAAAAAGTAGCACAAGATTGGTGGTGAACAGCTCCATCCTGAGCCACAAGCAGAATCACAGGAAGAGTTATTATTTAGTACAAAACACAATGCTTTGTAAAGAAAAGTCATTTTACACTAAAATCTGAAGTTCTTTGTTCTTAAACTATCACAACAGGATGCTTTGACATAGTTTGAAACTTTTCATATTACATGAAAAGGAGTTCTGGTGAGTTCACTGTTATTTTTATGGAGAAGCATGAGCAGCTTTGCCTTCTCTGAACAAAAGTGGTTTTGTGGAAGGCCAGCTGTCTGAGGAACTGAAGCAATGGCAGTAAGTAAGCCTCACTTTTGAATTTGATAGCCGTATAGCAAGGTATAGGCTCAGAAAACACAGCAGCACTTAATGAACTCTCAAGTGTGTGATTCCAGCAGCAGCCTCACCAATCTAGTTTCATCTCCAAAGCTGAAAGAAGGAAATAGGGAATGGTAGCGCCACCCGAATAGCTGACCCCTATCTCAGGTAAAGAACAAGAAGACCTCCAGACAGCGTACAACTTGGTCATTAGGTGTTCTCCTTTTGTCCCATCAGCGAAAGAGGTTGTAGAGGAAAATCCTCTATCAACTCCAACTCCCCACATACAGAAAAGAAATCAGATTAAAAATGAATAAAACCTTTGGGCAATTCTCTGCAAGGCAGGCAGGGACAAGCAGTGCAGACCAAGCCACTGTTCCCACTGCAAAGAAAACAAAAACACAGGTGCTGAATGTACTGAAGCCCTGCAGATTAGCCCTGTGTGCAGTACATGCTCTTTACACACACATAAAAAAATCGCTCTTGTGATTTGGCTATTGTTCGCTTGAAACGTGTTTTATTTCAGCTCAACTCCAAGCAGAGTTGTTACAGATCCCACAGCAGAAGTTCTCTGTGATGAGAGAAACATGTGATCTCCAGGCCCTAGAGAAGAAATTACGCTGAGAAGGCACCTCCAACGGGAAGGCTGATGCTGGCCACCTGAGCAAACACCCTGTCTAGCAAGCATAAAACAGCAAGTGTAATGAATATTTGTAATGGCTGTACACAGGAGCAGTTTGGTAAAAGTTTCTCCCCATGACCCTCCCTAGCAAAAGGCTATTTTCTGTACACATTTCTCAGACCAAGAGCTAGGAGATTTAAAGAGAGCGACTGCCACTTCATTCCCCAATAAAAGCAAGGGGAGAGCCAGCTCTGCGTGATGTGGTTTGCGTAGTGTGATTCCAAGCACTGCTGGCTGATGTGCTGTTTACTGTTCTCCTGTGCTGGTTATGAACTTCATTGTAATGTACATGGGAATGTGTGCATATAAGGCACGTAGGGGAACGATACAGCTTAGGATAAGCAAGTCAGAGGTGACAGTGAAGGATTCTGCTGACTGGGTGACGAGGCTGAATTCAGTGAGAAGAGACAAGGTTGCTCTGCAGAGATGGCTTTTGGGGCAAGGGAGATGCCTTAGCCAGAGGTAATGGGCCTAGTAAGAGTGGGAGTGTCTTTGTGGAGTTGGAGTCATGCTGGTGGGAACAAACGTGGTGTCACTGACCCAAAGAATTGGTGGCAGGAGCCCATCTGAGACAGGCAAACAGGTGGTACAGAAGGCTGGTGCAGGCAAGCCCAGGTGAAGCTGCAGGGGGTATTCACCAGATGACAGTGAGAAGAGCCGGATGTAGGAGCCACAGCAGTGGAGATTGCTTTCCTAAGTAAATTCTGGAAAGCCTGAAAGCCAAGCAACTAATAAGAGCAAGTGTGGGATTGGCCTTCACATGCTGAACAGATTTTGTTTATATCACTTTGTTATGCAAATATGTAATTATTTCATTTCCCCCAGAAGGAGTATTTGTGGTTTCCTCTTCCCTGGAACTTCAGAATACTCGTGTAGAGGGAACAAGTAACTGTGAAGTTACCAGGTATGTGCATTACGTGGCAAGCTCTGAGAAAGTGGGAACCTGGAAGTTTTTGGTGGAGGTTTTAAATACCTCTTTTGAAAGGTACTGCTGGAGCCTGGTGAGGCTGGCCCTGACAGTGGCACAGCAGTTGCTCATCATTTAAATAAACTTAATTAAGATGGAAGCCTACTGTATGCCTGGGGCTAAGGAATACAAAGGTTGTTTCACAAACCGGAGACTCTCTGGTGGATCAGGATGGAGCTGTACTAGCAAGGAGTTGCCAGGGCCCAGCAGGGAGGGAGCAGGATCTGCAGACCTGAATGGAGCTGCACTGGCTGTAGCTCGGAAGGGTGACCTTTGTGGAGAACCTGTCCTCACACAAGAACGAATGAGTCGCACCCGCTGACCCTCTCTTTCTGTAGTACTGTGGTAGAATAAGTGGGTGATCAGCTTGGAAAGTCCAGTCCTGCCCAATTGTAAGGCAATTAACTTTTGTATTATTAAAGGAGAAAAGAACAGTCAGGCTCTCTTATGCCTAGCCAGAATTTCAGATATTTCAGTTTGATTCTACGTCAAAATAGCTGCTTGCACACACACACACACATGCACGCACCAGTTGGAGTTTGGTGCCTACTTCTAGAGCAGGATTATCTGACCTATTTGCACTTTACCTGTTTCTTATAAGTGAGGAACTGGGAAGGACAAAAAATACTAGGTTATCTGTAACAGTTCAAATGGTTGTCTCAGCTCTGGAAATGGAATTTAGAGTGACTGTACTGGATAGGATAGAGTCACTCCATAATCACACCAATGTGTGTGCAGAATTTGTCACATGTGGTGATGGTTATTCTTTTTGTCTGTCTGCATGTTCTGTAGCTTTTCATGCCCCTGCAGCTGTTTTGTGTAGAGACTTGCCCTCCAGACTGACTAAGACCTGATTTGTACATTTGTAGCAAAGTGATTTGTATGCTGTGCAGAAAGGCAGATGAGTTTATTTGGATATTCCAGGAGAAGTGATTTAGGGAGTTGGACAGTGTTTTGAGATTTGGAGCCTGTCAGTATATCATACTGAAATGTTTGTCTTGTTTTTATAAACACAGGAAAGGTAGGTAAGCTTTTATTCCACATTTGTTTTTATGATTTTGCCATTGTGCTGCTACGTTTAGCAAACTAAGAAAAAACAGCAAGGGAGAAAAATAAGAAACTAACACCACATTTAGTCATCTCCATTAAAAATGCAAAATCTGTAGAGTGTCTCTGCACCAAGTTCAGACTAGATCTCATTCTGCACAAACCATTTTTACTGCTGTTGCATCAACATTAGGGCTCAACATATTTTTTAACCCTTCTTAACCTTCTAAATTACCTGTTTTGCCTTTATCAATGAAAGACTCAAAAAGCAGATCAGGGTGCACATCATCTGTCACCAGATGGACCCACATTCAGGGAGGAGTTCTGGTGTTTCATTCCCCTGCGTTTCTCTTCAGTCATAAATGGGATACGTTCTGCTGACAGCTGAAAAGCCAAGATGTTAAATTTAAGAACTGTTGTTAACAATTGTTGCACTTTCTAGATCAGAAAGCTTATATCAGGAAAATCGTTACAGCTTAAATCAATAAAATAATGCTAGTTTACTTACTAAATAAGTATCTTCTTAAGAGTCATGGAAAAAAACACTGTCAATCTTTTAGGCATGAATACTATAATATAGCAAATCTTGGCTGTGCATATAGCATTGAAATCAGTGAACCACTGTAGTTCGTGTCCACTGAGGATTTGGCCCAAAGAAAAGACCTCAGGATTGACTGCATATTGATACAAAGCAAACACAAGCTTTTGTCTTGTAGCAGGCAGTGTAGGACAGGACAGTGGGAAAGTGTAGGGTAGACTTCTGCAGTTGTCCACTTATTACTGGCCTCCAAGTGGAATATGTCCTATTAATGTCAGCCCTCTAAGCCTGATCATTTAAATAGTTTTTCAGACATCCAGATGGTAATATCCTAACTTGGATACAATAATTTTGTCAGAGATGGTGGCAAAACCCTGGCTAAAGTCAAGGTAAATGTCGTCTTCTGGTCTCCCTCATCTGCCAGTCCAATCAATTTGTCACAAAAAGCAATCAGGTGGGTCAGACATGATTCGCCCTTGGTAAATCCACGCTGACTGTTCCCAGTCACTTTCTTCTTCCTCATGTGCCCAGAAATGTGTCCTGAGAGGACATGCTCCATGATTTTCCTGGAGACTGAAGTGAGACTGTCTGGTACTCAACTGTTGGTATGCCTCCTCTTGACAATGTAGCTCTGACAGATCCGGTGGAGGAGACTTTTGTCTCCTGTACCCCCACAGTCCCTTGTTTTTCTTTTACAAGGGTACAGTTCAGCTGTTAGCAAGTTGCTTTGCACCAATAAGCAACGGTGAGTAGTTTCTGATACTCAGTGATCTGCTGCGTAGATGGAGGTCATATTGGGTGAAACTGAGTCTAGACTTCCCGTTATTCTGGGAAGAGATTCAGATCTGACCTTGCCATTTGGCCATTTTTGTAGAAAATATTTAAATGTCAGAGAAGCACCATGGCCATCCTATTTCTTCCTTCTTTCCGAAACAGAACTAGCAGAGTCTCTTTCAAGGAAGCTTGCTATTTGCTTTTTGAAAGATAGATGTTTAACTTGTTCCTTTTTTAACCAATAACTAAACTGGAAGCACATGAAATTGCTGCCTCAATTAAAATTAATATTCATTTTTTCAGAAAATGAAACATAGTAGTAAAATGTATCGGTAAATGCTGACTTCGTTGTGTTATTAAGTATATTGGCTGTATGAAACTTGACCAATCAGTGCTCCAGGCAAAAGCACCCATCTGCTTCACTTGGAGCAGGACTCAGGCCACAAAGTATATAAAGAAAAACTGCAGAACTACGTTTCCATTCTGGAAGTAGTACCAGCGTCAAAATATCTACTGAAAACCAAACCACAGGTTCTTTCCATAGCCTTCATTGCTGTTTGTAAAATGTTATTTAAGAAACTGAGCTGAAAAGATGCCCATAGAGAATTTCAGCTTGGGACATAGTCAGAATCCAAACTAACCAACCACAATTTGTTTCAACCAAAATATTTCATTTTAAGTGAAACTATTTTCTCACTTTGCCAGATCTTCTTGCCTACCTCCCAATGTTTTAATGCACCCATATCTTAGCAATAAGCATTAATAGATAGAAAGAAAACAAACTATGGCTGACAGGATAGCAAAATTGCTTCTGCCAACTCATCAAAGGCCATTAACTGTGCAAACCAATAGTGATGAGTATTCATCAACTGATGAAAGAGTTTTCTCCCCACAATCAGCAAATTCAGATACTGCCTTCAGATGCAGAGACTGCTGTTTTGTGCCAAGATGTTTATTTTTGAAAGTGGGAACTAATTTGGAGAGCCTCTTCTCCATGTATTTACATGGCTGCTCCTGAAGAGGAGGGGTACACAATCATCCTGGGGGCTCAGAGTCTAACTCAGGAAAATTGTTCCAACCTTTGAAGTTGAAAGTCACAGCAGTACAACTCCAAGATTGCCTTTGCAATTGCAGGGACAGCAAACTGGCTGGCTAAAAGCCTACTGTCAGATGAGGTGAATAGGTCTTTGAATCCTTCTCCCTGCACTGATGAGAAGGGCGTCATGGGCACCCAGCTGGAATATAGATGCCTAAAGCTAGGCGTTTTAATCTCCACGAATATGCACTATTCATAATAGTGAGTTCTTGTGGTAGCCCCCTGTTAGAATTCCCGAAGTACCTGAAGTGGTTGAGAATAGCAGGTCCGCTGATTCCCATTTCGGCACATGGCCCTGCACTTCTGCTGTAGTATTTCAGAGGAGCTCTGGAAAAAAAGAAAATCTTATTCCACTTTAAAATCTTGTATTTCCTCGCATCTTTGCCACGTACTGGATGTGTGAACTAAGAATTGCAACGCAAGCTTGTAGCCAGGCGTATTTTCTGCGTGGTGCTGAGCACTCATGTAACACATGCTTCAAAAACTGCAATAAGAAGATTGATAGGAAGCCACCCTCATTGATTCTGAGCTGCTTAGTTTCACTTAACCACAGCTTTTTCCTGCCAAATTTTATTCACTTGCTATAATAGATCAGAACCGGTAGACTGCACGTTTCATAGTGTCTTACGCAGAATGGTGAAGGCTGAGGGTGAGTGGGCTGTGTCCTTTCAGTGCAGCATCACTGTCCAAGCTTATATCTGTAGCATGCTTGCTGTGTGTGCATTGTCCTGACAGAAACAGTAATGCTGTTTCAGTCAGTAGTACTAATTCCCAGTTCCGAGGCAGTCACACCAGCAAAATGACCACAACAGCTGAGATTAGCTGGTTTCTTGTTGGTCAGACACAGAAATCTTACAGAAAAAGAGGGGTTGTGAAGATTAAACCATCCCAAAAAGATAGATAATCCTTTCAATTAAGGGTAAGCTCTGGATTTGCGTAGAACATTGCTGAAGTGCTGCATGGTAAGCCTGATATTTGTTATTAGTAGAATTACAGAGTAATTTTAGCACGCATGAGGGAGCAGGATAGAATTGCAAGCTTGGAATCTGCTTATACTGATGTGAGTGTTAAACCATCTTGCTGGGTTTCATGGGGACAGGAATATTGCAGGAGGAAATATCTCATCCACTGTGAAAACAGTCACTAAAGGCTGGAAAAAGGGCTGGTTCCTCAATGCCATCTGCCCCCCAGTGCCCCATGAGAGCACCTCTGAGAGAGGGAGGATTACCTGCGGGGAGGGGAGCACTAGGCTGCAAAGCTGGGGCTCGAAGCTTCTGCCCTGTTTTGCAGGGTGCCTAAAGGAACTTCCCTGCTCTCTGCATTGTGCTCTGGGATGTCTGTGGGAAGCTGTAAAGCTTATAGCTCCCTTCCCTTCTACCAGAGCCCCCGCAAGCAAACACTGACTCAGGGGCTGCCTTGCTCTAAGTTAGGAATGGTGCATCACTGCGAGATGCAAAGCGAGGTCGCATGTATTACTACCCTCACCCAAAAAAGCACAGAGATAAAAAGTCATGGAGCTATCACTCACTAATGAAAAATTTAGAGAAAGATTAAATTGAAATCAGCATCTCATTCTTAATGTTCTTGGTCTATTTTAACTGGTTCTGGGTCCTTTTCCCACCCTTTCCCACTGAGATTGGGTATGGCAACAGCGTAACACACCCACATTTGTAATACTGGTTGCACAGTCCTTTGCTCTGGGTGTTCAGTCTAACTGTGCTGGGCAAGCTCGACAGCCTGCACATTTGTCACAGCATGCCCTTTTCCTGTTATATCACTGTCCCAATCCCCTTGTGAATGACTTCTTTCCACTTCCTGTCCTGTCTCATAAATGCTATATGCAAACATGTTATTATAGGGTTGCAGAAGCAGCTGCAATCTGACCATTATCTAAAAAAGCCATTGAATTTGATCTTTCAGGTTCTTTTTCCAAAGCTGAAAAACAGTGTGTGCCTCCTGGTTGGAAACACTGCATCTGTTAGGAGAAAGGCTGGTTTCAGTGGCACTCCCTGATACTTGCAGTTAAAAAGGGTCACTGTCAGAACTGTTGTTGTGAGGGTGAGCCTATGGGCACCTTTACCTCCGTGATATTTATAACAGAAGCACCGTGTCCCTCTGTCAAGGCTAGGAATGCAGCTTCACCATTGCATGGGTACCAATGCAGTTATATATATGGCTTCAGAGGGCCTCTTTCTTCTTTTTGAAACCTGTGGTGTTGAACTGTAAGCTCTGTGGGTTGCAAAAAGTTTTGTTCTCTGAGCAATGCTAAACTTGCCAGTGATTTGCAGCACTTCCATGGAAGAAATGGAAAAGAAAGAGAGGTGTAAATGCACTGTTATCTTAGAAGTCAGGTCTGAGAGTTTGCCAACCATTATTTACTAATGAGGAGTAACTCCTTACATGTACTAGTTGGGTTTGGTTTGGTTTGTGCAGCCACAGTGCTCTGGCATTTTAAAATGACAGGTCTAGTTTGAGCTTGGGGTATTATTTAACTTTGGGAGTCTCAGAACTGCCTGCGATGAGAGTCCCACCATGTCACAGTGACAATCCATAAAGCAAGGGGTATTTGAAACCAAATGGGTGCTTCTGCAGTGTTCTCAAAAAACTGAAATGACTGTCTTAAAAAGGAGGATTCAGAGAAGACACCTAATGCCCTGAGAAGTCACTTTTCCTTTCTGCCTCACACCAACTGTCCTCTTTCTCTCTTCTTACTGACTGTAATACAATTGTATAGGGCTAGATTTCTATTTTAGCCACTTAACTTAAACAACTGCAGTCAAGCAGTGAGGCAAGGCTCTGGGAGCCAAATTCTGAAATAATTTTGCATAAACATTGCTTTCTGTTAACACTTAAAAGATTTTGAATAAAAGCTTAGCAATACAGTCCTTCATATCATGTTGAACTTAAGTTACTTCTTGTCTAATCCTCCTTTGCTTGAGTATGGTGTTAGATACATGCTGTCTCTGAGTACTTTTTTACTGAAGTTGTTCTTGATGTACACTGGTCCAATCTCAAGACTCAGGCTGTGTTGGATATGCATTCTTATGGCCATTTTTTTTGCACTGTAGGTTTAAAAAAATGATTCAGTTATGCTTGTTTTATTTAAAGAGCTGTGGTACGTATTTTTTTTAAACCACATCTCTCACCAGTAGAAAATTACATAGCTGAAATTGAAAGAGCAATTCCAGTATTTCAGTTGCCTAAAGATTCTTCTTTCAGATTGACAGTTCTGTCATGGAAATAAGACAGAGATTGCTTCTTATGATGAATTTTTTAGTTAGCGATTCAAATAATTTTTTCTTCCAGCAGAGATCTGCATTGGTTTTATTATTTGTGTCCAACAACCCAATCATGCCTTAATATTTTAATTACGTGTGTTCAATTGCACAATTTTTGTATTGCAGTTTCTTAAATAGAGAAGTGGAAAGTATAGTTACAGTATTAATATTGAAACTGTGTGTTTCTACATATATGGATAATATTTTCATATGCATATGGCAAATTGGATGCCTCAAAGTTATTTGAAAATGAGTATTTGAGCACTCAAATATAGAAGCATACAAAAATCATTAGTCTGCTTTTGAAAATCTTCTCTTCCTACCTTCCAGGAGGTACTTGCTTCTTGTAGTTACAGATGCATATTAAAAGTGCATAATTATATTTGTTACACATATCCCAAATTCAGTAGAATTTGAAAGGCAAGCTCATTCTCCAATCTGCGATGTATTTTAGTGTTATATTTAGTGCTTGATAATGATAATCCCTGTGTAGCCCGTTGAAAATATGAATGCTTCACGCTGGAAATAATGTGTGCTAAACTCCATATACTAATCTGCAAGCTAATTTTCTTATTTCCCTTCTTCAGGTTAGAAACTAAGTAATTATCCAAGCGTGAACCAACATATTTATACACCATGAAAATGCAACAAGGCTTCTCACAACAGTATCATGCCTGCCCCTTAATTCTCACCCATAGACTCTCAACTCGCTCTTCATCAACCCCTGGACAGTACTCAATACATTTTAGTTGCTCTCTCAGTAAAGAGCAACTCTATTACAGGCCACCAGATCAGNTTCTTCAGGTTAGAAACTAAGTAATTATCCAAGCGTGAACCAACATATTTATACACCATGAAAATGCAACAAGGCTTCTCACAACAGTATCATGCCTGCCCCTTAATTCTCACCCATAGACTCTCAACTCGCTCTTCATCAACCCCTGGACAGTACTCAATACATTTTAGTTGCTCTCTCAGTAAAGAGCAACTCTATTACAGGCCACCAGATCAGGACGAGGAGGTTGACAAGGCCTTCTATGGGCAGCTGAGAGCAGCCTCACAATTACAGGCCCTGGTTGTCGTGGGGGATTTTAACTTCCCTGATGTTTGCTGGAAGGACTACTCAGCCAGCCA